>NJDC01003775.1:28689-39021 GCA_002245475.1 Calephelis virginiensis
GTACACATTTTACTGCGTTGAAAGTATCACTTGCGCAAACTATTCAGTTTAGACAAAAATGATGGTAGATTAGTAAATAGTCTTTGCGCCATTGTTTTTTATAGATTGCCAATTTTATCTAAGGCCCTTTGCACACTGCGACTTGTCGCATCCTTTCAGTTGCGCCTTTTTGAAATGCGCTACAGCCTCGCTACCCGCACACTAGCGATGAACAGATTTTTGCATCGATCCACGCGTTAGTACTGATTCATTCGAGTGTTTGCATCGATACACGTTGCATCGATGCAGAATCGCAGACGCGGGGGTATTATTGGAGCCTTCCTACTTGATTGATTAAAACAGTTCCAATCGAACTCATTGTGCTGTGTCAGTCAACGGATGACTGATCAAAATACGTTTCGCGTTGTGGCTAATGTTAGCATCGATACAGTCGCGATTGTAGCGCGATACAGCATGGATGACAGCGATCGCGAACGTAATATCGATGGTAAAAGTAGCGCAAATGTGTAAAGATGGAAAGAGTCTTAAAGATTTTTGTATGAAGCTTGGCTTACCTACTGTCAGCAATTTTGATTTTTTGTTTTTTTCAAAATCACGTTCACTAATTAAGTCTTTCAAAAATGGATAGCTAACATCAATAAGAACATAAAATAATTTGAGACAATAACGCGTAAAGTGTTACATTTCGAAGATATGAGCTCCCAAAGTTGTAACTTAGTAAACCTGTCTGAACACCGTAAAGTCGTAACTTTTAATAGTAAAACTTTAGTTGTTTTTATCTTCGGAATGTGACACTTTTTTCAAAGAATATTTTTAATTTGTATTTATATTAGCTATCCATTTTTAAAAGAATTATCAGTGAACGCAATTAAAAAAAACACAAATTGCCGAACAGTAGATAAGCCAAAATCTTCATAGCACTTTACAACTATAACGAAGCTGCATTGCGACAGCATCATGACTACATCGCTGTTAAAAGTCGCAATATGTAAAGGGCCTAAAAATTCACCATGTATCCTTTTATTAGTACAAGGTATAAGCTCTTGAAATATTCATATTTAGTTAGCGACTTAGATTTAATGAGTTGACAATATCTACTGTCGTCAGAGTCAAAATAATTTGTTTATGGTGGTTATACAAAAACTTTTTTTAATTATTATTAATTGATTAAAAATAATGTGGTATGTGAAGCACATGACATACGATTGTCTGAATGAATGATACTTAAGATACACAATTTTAATACCGGAAATACTTTAAAACTACCTTGTTTATAGAATGCAACGTTTAGTTTCAGATTTTCGCGAGAATGTCGTCAGCATTTCCTCTCTTGACAAAGACAGTCAATATGCAGTTATAGATCAGAAATGGGAATTGCCTGAAGTGCTGGTGCCCGATCTCACCAGCACTGTAGGAGTCGACAAGGAGGTCACCACCCCTCCTAGGCCAAGACCACAATCATTCGCTCAGAAACTAAGATCTACAGGGAAAAGTGTCAAAGGAAGACTTGGTGAGTTTTGTAAAAAATAACCACCATAAGTTTTATGTCTATGTAACTGTTTCCGTTCTTAGCACTTGGTAAAACTCCGTTTTGTGATTTTATGAGTATAAGAAAATTTTTATTTTCAATTAATATGTTCTGTCCTTATAGTTAAACAAAATTAGCCCATTGGTTTTGTATTTACAGCATTTCGGGTTTATGGTAACGTATACGTACGTATATGGTAACTAAATTTTGATTCTGTAGTTTTATTTCATTAATTTCTAATTTAAGTTTTAAAAATTGGTAATTGGGTAAAACTTGTGCTTTGGCTCTAGGTAGACTAGGTGGACCTAACAAACATTGATGCCATTAAGAACTGCTCTCGCCTATAGGTATCTGATGTTATAATTATAGAACATTGCTATTCAATGTGTAGGCTACAGTTCGCTTAGTGAGGGTGCACACACGCCGCTGTACGCCGCGAGTGCGGGCGCGGCGCCGACGGCTAGTGCGGGGCCGGCGCTGGACACGGGCGGGGGCGCCCCAGGCGGCGCTCCAGGTGGCCCCCCGGGCGGGGTTGTGGGCTCGGGGGCCCCGGGCCAGCTCGCCCCGCGCTGCTGGCGCACGCTGTACCAGCTGCTCGACCTCTACGCCAATATGCCCGATGCTGACACCATTACACACAGGTATATGACTATGTTGTTACACTACTCAATAATCATTACATCACAAAACACGTGTGTATACACATTTTAGAAAATAGTCAAATTTGCTTATTGACGACTACACATAACAGTTGTAATCTTGTTTTGAAATTCCGTACCACTCTCACCGCCGTACGGTATATTATTACTTGAATTATCACGATCTGCCGGCAGATCGCATGGCGATGAGAGTGTTTACAACAGCCAAACTCATCGACACGAACTCTTAAAAATTTATATTGTGTGGAATAATTATTTATTCAAATTCACAAAAATTCAAACGTACTCATAGTTGATACGATTAAAACTCTTTTGCGACGATATTTGATCTTTTTTAAGAATGAAGACTTTAATTAAATGTAGATGTTTTGTTCCTTAATTTATCTCTATTTATCTAGATTTTCCGTATCTACTGAACTACCCGAAGCATATCGCGGAAGAGCACGACCAAGTTCCCGCGAACAAAATGCCAGCAACTCTTCATCCAGTGGCAATGGAATGGGTATCGTTGTTGTAGGAGTTGCAAGGTAATAATTTGTTGTTGTATGTATACATGACATATTTTTATTAAGGACGTGAAAAAACATAATTTTGGTTGAACTCACTTTGAGCATATTGTATTCCTTATATTTTGGTCCTTCGAACTAGATTTAAGCCGGTGATCATCGCATTTCATTCTTTGTTCTTATTTTCATGTGCATAAAAGCACAATCGTAATTTGTGACATATGAGATAGTAGCTCACCTGCTAGTACTGATGTGCTTAAAATGGTTTAGAACTTTTGCTTATATTACAAACTAGCGGCCCGCCCCGGCTTCGCACGGTTATGAAATATACATATAAACCTTCCTCTTCAATTACTTTATCTATAAATAAAAACCGCATCAAAATCCGTTGCGTAGTTTTAAAGATGTAAGCATACAAAGGGACAAAGGGATAGAGGAAGCGACTTTGTTTTATACTATGTAATGATATATGCGATAAATGCCTGACTTAACTGTAATTATTGAATTAACCAAAAACAATCGCGTATGATAAGGTATGTTACATTAAAGTCTGATCTAGATAGTGATTTTTGCTGTGCGTTTATAGGAATAAGTCATTGTTTTTATTATCGTATTATTAGGTATACAATAAAATTAGCAAATTTAAAACAATTTCATAATTTGGTCATACAGTAAAGACACAGCAGTTCACAGGATACGTTAGTAATTCAAGTCATTACTATTGACGTAGTAATAAATTAAAAAAAATGTCTTCCTCTTGTGAATTCGGATGTCCTATGTCCTAAACAGACCATCTGCTTTTCCGCCACGCAGTTTGTAAGAGGCCGAGCAAAGGTCGAATGGTTTACAAGACCATTAGCAGTAGAGTGCTGTACAGCAACTTGCCTAGGTAGGGATCAGAATAGAATATTAGCATCATTGTTGCCTATAAAGCACGGTTATCTTTTACCATCAGGGGAGTCGTACCTATACTTGTTCTCTATCTTATCATATGAAATAATACATATTTTTATTCCACTGCAGTTTTATTTAAGAAATCATCCGCTACATATATACGAGTAAAATAATGTGATTAATATATTTGTGTAATAAATAAAGTGAAGAGTTTCTTAGAATATGTTGAGATGGTTGAGTGCGAGGAGTGCGATCGTGTCGCAGGATACACCGGACACGCCTGCTGGCGTCGCTGTCGGGCCTGAAGCTGGAGGCGGAAATAACTTCGCTGCAGACGTCCCTGTCGGCCGCAAGGGGGCGGCACTCCTCGCTGAGTGGCAACCTCGGCCGCGCCGCCATCGTGCTGCTCGAGGGGCCCGCGTCCGCACACCAGTGAGTACGCACACGCACGCACACACGCACACACCCGCACCCGCATGCGGGCCACACACTGTAGTGACATGGTGTACAGGACGGTGGTGCGCGCCAGCGTGGGCAAGTCGCAGGCGCTGTACTCGTGGGAGGGGGGACGCGCGGGCGCGACAGCTCTGGCGGCCGTGGGGGGCGTGCGCGTGGACCTGCCGCAGCATCCCGTGGCGCTGCACGGCGTCATGACGCGCTCCTCGCGCCAGCTCTCCTCCACGCTGCAGGTCAGTGCCGCAACACTATTCATAGAAAACATATTTCAAATTCGACTGTGCTACATTTTATTCTTTTTAATGATGTATTATCTAACAAATAAAACCATAGCTTAAATTATGACTCTATTGAAAAAGTTTTGACTTTTTTTTTGGAAATAAAGTCGACATTTCACAATTTATAACGATTTTTAGAAACTCAAAAAATTAAAAAAGATGTATTTTAAAATTAAAAGTCTCCTCCCCGGATTTAAAGAAAAATTCAATCCATTTATATCACTGTACTAACGTCTATGTCTATGTATATGTCTATGCCCCTTGCATATTATATTCATATTATAATAGTCTATATAGGTTCATAGACATGAAAAGTCACTAATGATTCTGATTTTGACAAAACACACTGTATAAATATAGAATACAGCACTCAAAACCTTTCTTTATATCTAAATTGTAAAAAAAAACATTTTGATTTTTATTCATAGACCACATTTCATTTCTTTTATTACTTAAGTAATTCGTCGATATGTCTCTATTTTTTTTTGTCACATGTCAAAACACCATTATCATGTTAATACTGGAAAATAAATCCTTCGTTTGAAAAAATGCTCTTGTATAATTAACTAAATTATAATACACAATATTTGTGCATACATATGAGTGTGCATATAAGATTAATATAATGATTGATAGGAATTGGGCGTGACCCGCACCTCGTCCCGGATGTCGCGCGGCGGGGGCGGCGCTGCAGGGGGCGGGGGGGCGCCGGGGGCGGGGCCGGGGGAGGAGGAGGAGCAGCGCGCGCCCCCCGCCGCTCCCCGCACTGCCGCTCCCCCGCGCGCCGACCCTCTGCTGCAGCCCTTCCAGTTACAGTTCTCCATAGTGCTGCAGGTATGTCATATACTGTTGTTACTGGTATTATTTGATTTGTTATCATTATATCGAAATAATCCATACATGTTAAAAGGGAATCAGATTAAATAATTTGAAACAATTAAAAAACATAAAACGTAATAGTGGTTTTATGACATTGCCGAATAAATAAATATGTATTGAATTTCCTATTATCAAGTACTTTTTCAACAACGGATATATCAATAGGTCGGACAGATTTTGACCAATGATTCATGAAGTTATTGCGACAAGCTTCCTTACTGGTGGGGAGAGTATGCCTTGGTGTTGGGGCGAGATACATAGAGTATGAGTTGGGTGTTCTTTGTAGTGGGTCCTTCGGTAGGGTTAGTGAAGGACGAGAGCAGTTAGATTGTTTCCTGAGTCGAACTCTATTCGTATTTTAGCTTACGAAGAAGTTCGTCCGGTAGGGTACATCTAATGTCCATTGGAAAAATATTTTCTAAAACTGTTATACGGGTTTCGTGGGATTGGCAAAGTAAAGGCTTTTGGTTAGTGAGTCCTTCAAGCCTGATAGCACAGAACGAACAAAATGTGATTGTGTATGTTTTCAAGTGTTAGTAAATTTTCAAAAATTTGTCTAGAAACAACTAAATATAAAGTTCATACTCCAAGTGAGGGGAAATGATAAATGCTACAATGATGTGAACTTGTCGGTCCGCAGAGCCTGAGCATCACGGCGGCACTGCTGCCGTCGCTGCAGGCGCAGTACAAGATGGAGCGCGTCCACAGCGCCGGCGTCACGGCCGCGCGCGCGCACTTCACCGTCGACCTGCCGCACCACTCGCTCAGCTTCGTCACCAAGCTACAGGTTCGCACACCTCACACCATTCACCTCTACCGTGCTAGGTGCACGGTAGAGATGTTGTACACTGCACTATTTTTTATTCGGTTACTGGCTCACTCGACATTGACGTTAACAGCTGGTATTGATTAATAAATTGTATAAAATCTTATTTTAAATCAATTAATTTCACACGAACTACTATTCTTGTGCTGTAAGTTCTTTTTTAACTAAAGTAGTTACGATCGATTACGGATATTCACGCATATTTGAACAAAATGTTGTGCAATTGTCATAAGCAGACATACTTTTATAAGTATAATATTGGGATAATTCGAATACATAATGGTTTATTTCAAAATTAAAGATTTAAAAGACAGCTCACGATAGCTAGTACGTTCAAATTATAAAAGTTAGTTGGATCATTTGAACGGAGCTTATATTTATAATTTCAAAACTGAAAATTTGTATTGATTTTTTTTTGTCTGGATTTTTCAAAACTGCAAAATTTGTATCGATTTTTTTTTGTCTCGAAAAAGTATATGTAGAATGTTTTAAAACATCATCAAACACCGCCTGTGGTGCGCGTGCGCAGGTGGCCGAGGCCAACATCCCGGCGGCGGCCCTGGTGGCGTTGCCGGCCGTGTCGTGCCGCGCGCGCGTGTTGGACTGCGAGCCGGGGGGCGGCGGGGGTACGCCCCACGCGGGGGCCGGCGGGGGCACGCCCCCCGCAGGGGCAGTGTTGCGCGCCGGCCGTTACCTGTCTGCCACGGCCGACATCGGCCTCTTCGAGCACACGCTCTCCACCGACCTGCTCAACCATCTCGTCTTCGTACAAAAAGTCTTCATGAAGGTACGCCACCGCACCGAACGCATTGCTACACACTCGCCGCCAGTATCTGTAGCACACGGATACCATTGTATTGAGAGTGGAATATATAGGCTGTTCATGAAAAAGCAGCAACTGATTAAATGGTTTATGGTTTATGGTATAAATGTATGTTGAATTTTTGTTTAAGCTATTAAAATTACAAAGATACAGACGAGTTATCAATTTCTTCTGAAAACTGCTTCGCATTAACAATAACTGAGATAGTGTTCATTATCAGATATTATGGGTATTGCACCATTGCAATGAGTACTTATCAGATTTTGTCCGGAAATGAGTTTTTTTTTGTATTTAACAAAAAATTAATCAAACCAACCTTTTACATATGCAACTATACGCAAATATGTATTTTTATTGTAGCACTTGCCCTGTGCTTGGGATAAATTTTTAAAGAAAGAAAAAATTTCGCCCCAGACAGGATTTGAACCTGTAACCTTTCGTCTCAAGCCGACGAATGCTCTAACCAATTGAGCTACTGAGGATTCAAGTCCCGTGGCGAAATTTTTAATTCCTTTCTAACCCGTTAACGCGGGTAGTTATGTCCTATAGATACACAATTCTGAGTACCCACCAAATGAGTTCATCATTACAGATGAAATTCACATTTTAGAATGGCCATAGCTTTCGTTTCTCGCAACGTATTTTTATTTAAGCACTTGCCCTGTGCTTGGGATAAAAAAATTAAAAGTCAACGGTGTAATACATAACACAAAGTTACATTAGAAATAGTCCAATATTTTAAGAAAACTCGTGACAAACGAAACAAATGAAATTCAAACTTCGTAGAAGAACTACAAAGTGATAAAACTAACTTCAATTTGAGTGACCGATGACCGATAACCACGGGCAACAGCCCCCCGTCTCGCCACAGGGACTTGTGAAATTTTATATGTGTTGATAATGGAAAACGTTCCAACTACTTCATTGCGAAATTTCGAAAAAAATATTAAAAACTTTAAATACTTACTTCAAGTTTTAAATAAGTACTCAAAATCGCCTTTGTGGCCTAGAGGTCAGGCGTAGGACTTGACTTTTTGAGTTCCCGTTTTAATCCCCGGGTGTCGGGCATTAAAAATAAAAATAAAATATCTGTTTTCAATTTTCTAATAAAAATAACACCGCCCGGGACTGTATATGTGCCGGGGTAGCGATAGGTTTGTCATCTATCACATATGGGACTTGATGTCTTCGGCTAGTCGTGTATGCTCTGGTTGTACCGATGCCTGCCTTTTCAGGAATATAAGCGTGAAGATACTACAACTTAAAAACTTTTAAAAACTTAAAAAGTTTTTTTCGAAGGTTTATAGGTCTTTATAATTGCATAAGAGTGATGTACCCTATCATAAATTTAAAGGTCTGCTCTGTTTCCATGTACATCCGATATACTTAAACGAATATATTTGCATTTCATTACTTCATTTTACAAGCTTTTCTAATAATTAATTTTGTCGAATATTACGGTTTTTTTTTGTATTAATTTAACTAATTTTGTATTAAAGTACAAGAAAATGACTGAGATTTTATCAATCTACATATGTTTTTATGTACATAAATGCTTAAGTTACCAAAAGAAGTCAGAACAGTTTGCAAAAAGTGTTCTTGATTAAATTTAACTAGCCTAATGTTTTTTGTTTAACGACTAGAGGAGGTTTTGTTACACTGTTGTGATTATTGCAGGTCCATTGTAACTGTAAATTTCGTAATACTTTAAATTAGAAAAGTCATGATAATATAGTAATCAACGGGAAGTAATTTTCATATAATGATTGTATAAAAAATATAAGGAGCATTTTTTTATAGTATCTCTTTTATTTTAGGAAGTAAATGAAGTTGTGCAAAAAGTATACGGAGGTGAAAAACCCGTCCCTCTCTGGAATGAAGATGAAGCTCCGTCCTCGTCAATCTTAAATAAAATTTTATTTTCTCTTCTTATCAGAATTAAGGTAAGTAAATTACGACATGTATATTAAAAAAATCGAAGTTATAAATTTGGAAGGTATTGAATGGTATTTGGTGTGCCGGTGCTATGCTATAAATTAGTTGTAAGCAACCGCAGTCGTCAAATAGCCAAGTCTCAATAAATATTCTGCTAAGTCTTGATTGTTAATCAAGTATCAGGATATAGGTTTAAATAATACCATAATTTTACGAAAAGGAAATATGTGTGTAACGGTGTTGTGTGTACTGTAATGAGTGTAATACAATACATTCTACTGCTTTATTTTAATGTACTACTGAATTGAAATCACAATTACACTTTTAGAGTGTGAGGTTAGAATTTCAGCAGGTTTGTTACTTTTATTACTATTTTTTTTTAATTCTAGTAGTAACATAACCCACCAATTTCCATGCCCTTTTTTATCGCGCAATAGACAAGGCGAATCATTAGAAGTGGCTTGCGGAATTGTTAATATGCCTTTGCTTGACTGCTTACAAATTTTAGAATAAAAACCATCGCAGCGCGTAAGTCTTCAGTCCTCATCAATTGGTACCCTAATTCTTTACAAACGTTCGATATGCCGTTTGCTCAGACTTTTAAATAGGTATTCCTGAAAATGGGGCCAATGTTTGGTTTAACTATCTTGTCCAATATCACTTCCCGGGCATTTTTGTACAAAATACACGCTTAAAGTTATTGTCCCCAATTAGGTTGATACCATATGGGATTGCGGCAGTTAGGAAGAAGTTCCCTACCGTCGACCAGTTATCCTGCCGTAGCAAATAAACCCCGGAAATACATCCCTTTCAAGTTTCTTGCGTTGTCTGGGAGATAGCTGGTGCCTTTCTTCAGCAATTCATTCTGCATCAAAAACCGCCATGTCAGATGGTAATATTACGCTTACGAGCACTTATAACGCTGCCGAGCTTGTCTTGTATGCCTTTGTTAATACAATAAGTGCCCTGCATTTTGTGCTCAGTTGTGATCTCCTTGTACTTGATACCAAAAGTCAACCCAGAAATGTGTAGCATCTAAAATACCCGTCATGAGAAGCTATAAATTATATAAAAAAAACGTTCGGGAGTTAACAACTTTTGGTTCAAAGGAAAAAGTATTTTTTTTAAACATTTAATAACTTATTAGCAAAGAAAATGCTTGCAACATCTGAAAAAATAATAATATTATTATTCGTCTTATACGTTATACGTAATACACAGTAACAAATAACAATAACGATAAAATTAAGGCAACAATTAACAAAAATAACAAAGTGATAACGAAAAGATATCAAAATTAACAATAACTACCAAATCCGCGATTTTAACACAGCAGTAAAACAAACTCGTGCGTATTCGAAACCCGAGTGACACATTTATTTCAAAATGGCGAACCGATGGTTTGCATTCCGGAGCCGACCGGCGCGTCCCCGTACTAAGAAACTCAAACGTTTTTTTTTTTTTTAGAAGAGAAGGCAAACGAGCAAGTGGATCACCTGATGGAAAGTGATCATCTCCGCCCACGGACATCCGCAACACCAGGAGTAT
>NJDC01003776.1:36361-80615 GCA_002245475.1 Calephelis virginiensis
GGGGGGGGGGGGGGGGGGGGGGGGGCACGCAAACGAAACACGCAATACGACACGATAGTCGTAAGTATACCTACAACATCTCGTACAACTATTCGTGTTACTGTACGAGTAGTTGTACGGCTGTCTATGTCAATGTAGTTGACATTTCTTAATATATAGCAAAAAAACTCCAACAGTCAATATGTTGGCCTAATTGTTTTTAAACTGTAGAAAAGGTGCGTCAGTTTAGTTTTATAAGTGCACCCAACGGCTTGCAGGTTTAAGAAAGCAACGCACTCTTGTGGGTCTTACTTTTGTAATCTTTGGTGCTCTTTTGTAACATTTGATTACAAGGGTCGGTGGAGTCCTCTTCATTTGGGTTTTTTTGGAATTCACTATTTTATTTGGTTCCGCAACGGCGGTAGCAGGAAGCAAAATAATATCTTACTTGCAATGTGTTGACAAAATGTGCAACTTCAAGTCCAACAAGCCTGGTGTTGGCGGTGGCTTGAGTGTAAAGTGGCAGGCTCCCGCCGGCCCAGTCAACCACCACTACGTTGTACTCCTCCTCAGCTTTCACCAACTCATCTTTCATCTCGCTAACCTGTAAACAAAGTTTTTCTATTATATTTTTTATTAAATACTTTCCGTCCCGGCAAACTTCATTCCACTCATTCTGTTTGTATGGGAAAACTTAAAATGTTGTTTTTCTTTTTTTTTTTCTAAAATTAGCCAAATCGGTCTAGCCGTTCTCGAGTTTTATCGAGATCAAGAAATAGCAATTGATTTTCATATTATATAAGATTTAAATGCATTTATATAATCCCAGCTATCTGTCAGTCTATCTGCTGCCACTTTATTCACCCAACATAAATATTTTAAAGCGTTTTCAACATGATGTATAAAATTTTTTAAAAGATCAATAAATAAAGTTTTTTAACTGTAATTGTAGGAAGCCCAATATGTTGTCTACTAACTGCTACGTTTGTGAACTCATTTACAATGTGGTATTGTTATTTCATTTCGATTGGATGCAAAACTATTTTTTTTTAAATTACGCTTAAGTTGTAAGATATGAGTTATCAAATGAGATCTTGTGTACTTCTAACTAGGGATATGCGTGGAACATGACTTTTGCATAACGACGGGAGAAATGAATTTCAAGATAATGAGAAAACTTTCGTTGATGGAATCATAGCTTACATTTAGTGCCAATTAAAGGTCAGCGTTACCCAGATTTATGCGATTTTAAATTGACTGAAAAAACTTGGTCCAGGCCCCGTTGCAGAATAGACCATCTGCCTTCCTGACAGGCAGTGTAGGTGTAGTGGTAGAGTTACGCAGCGTCTTGCTCGGATTGGTACCACCGCCTTGCTGTTGATGTATTCCGGTTCAGAGGATAAAGTTGCCGATACATTTACTTTTGCTCGGGGCTGAACATCCCGGCTTCAGGTTTGCAACGCACCATTACTATCTTTGGTGTCTCTAGGTGGCGTGAATTCCTTACCATTAAGAAATCCGTCTGTTTGTTTGCTTTCCAATATCATAAAAAAACTTCAGTATGTACAAGATATAATCCAAAATGACCTCGAGCCACCATTGGTTACATAACTCGCCGTGCCCCCACAACATACTGTGGACGCTCGTCGCCATGACATAATGCCAACAAAATTGATGATGCGTGATTAGTTACTTGCAATGATGTTAAAAACAATGTCAAGAGTTTTATTCTGTAATCAAGCAGAGGTCAGGTCAGTCTGAGGTGAGTTCAAGTTTTGCGAAACTGAAGTTAATTAACTATTTCCTGCATTTGTGAATCCAAAGTTTAGTGTTGTCATTTTGCCAGACTCGGCACAGTCAATGAAATACTAGTAGACGAAATTTGATGTAACTAAACTGACGGGTAAGTATCCAGTGCTTTTTTCGTTATGTTTAAGCTGCCCCATGCCATGTAATATGTCTTTGTCAGAGTGCGACTTGTCCACTTCCACGAAAGCACCCGAAGAGGTCAGCATCCACAATCAGTGAGGTCCTGCAATGTGATAAGCGGCAAGCCGATTGCCACTCTACTAATAGTTTTCATCTCAAAAAAATGGGAACAATGGCTCTGCCTTGACAAGTTTAGGCTCAAAGGAGCTGGACACTAAAGCAAATGCGATCCTCCGC
Source organism: Calephelis virginiensis (assembly GCA_002245475.1). NCBI lineage: Eukaryota > Metazoa > Arthropoda > Insecta > Lepidoptera > Riodinidae > Calephelis > Calephelis virginiensis. Next base: position 38,507 of record NJDC01003776.1, read on the forward strand.
GCGAGTTTAGGGAATACTTTTAGATCTCTGGATATAAAATGATGAAATTTTGTTCGAATATTATCAATATAAATAACCATTAGTTAATATCGAAAATTAGGTGATTTCACAGATTGTAGCTGTTAAAATAGCGGTTGCAATTAAATTTACGATCTGTGTCAATAGGTGTTGTATAAAATGAAAGGTCTTAAATCAGAGATTGTGTCTGAGCTTGCAATACTGACGACGACATTGCGACCCAGAATCGCTAAGCTGATTTTGACGATTGAAGATCTCGAAATAAAGCGTTGCTAATTCTAAAACTAGTCTATTTTTATGCAATAGTACCCGATAGAGACTTTCCTACGAAATACTTACTTAGCCACTAGTATTGCATTGACGCCCAGGGTTATAAGGAGATTATTCATTGAATAGGATTATAGTAAAATTACTTTTTTAAATAAATATCTTACCCGTCTGCAAGTTTTACAAAGATTATTGTAATTAAACAATAAAGCAATGGTTTCCGCAGCCACTTACCCAGTTAGAGAGAGGCGTGTCGATAAATCCATGTATTATCATCTTCGTCAGGCGCCGGGGACTGAAGTTTGACTTGACGATTGTTTTGTTCATGTTAACATTTAATATTTGACCATCGGTGGGATTTTTCTTCGTATATAATATAAATCTGTAAAAAAATCCTTGATTATTTTTATCTTTTTATTTTACAGCTAGCTGTTGTTCCCGGGTTCAACCGCGTGTAATTTTTTTATCCTCTTTCCCTTATATTTTTTTTTATTTTCTTCTAAATATAAAAGTGCATAAAATGAAAAAAAAATCATTAGAATTTTAAACTTAAAATTAACTTTGTTTATTTTAAGTTAAAGTTAAAAATTTAACAAAAAATGTTGTGTCAAATATTAAACCATTAATAGCTAACTCTTTTTGCCAAGATAACATTTTCAGTAGAATGTTTTTAAATTTTTAATTTAAACTATATAGTCATAATATTTTTGTCGTTTCGACTTAATATGCTAACTTAAGATTACGCAATACTTTGCGTCAGTGTATATAACTTTTAGCATAATATTCAATGTTACTCTAAGTGGTTCGTACGACCTTTACGTAATGACAATAATATTTACTTGAAGCACTGTGACCAAGAACTGAGAACAAGCAGACATTTCCATGAAGTCCAAAGTCTAGACGTTGTTCACAGCGGATTAAAATATTTTTAAGCCGGGAACACACTTTCCGTTACTTTCGGATAAGGCACGCGCGTGATCTTTTCATGTATCGCGACAGACTATGGACTGTAACTATATTACATAAGTTAAAATAGTTTTGAGGCGTTTTTTTGTGCCCAAGTTATAAGGTTTTGAAATTAAGAGCTTGGCCTTATATAAGATTAAAGCATAAGTTCAACTTCAAAAGTGCCATAAATTTGTAAGTTCAGTTTGTAATCCGTTATTTTAATATTTGGTTTTAGTGAATAGTTTTTTGAAATGTATTTAGATCACACTTTAAAATGAGTCCATATTTTAAATACGTAATATATTTATTGGAAGTTTTGATAGTATTGTAAAAATTAATAAATGCGATAACCACAATAAATACTTGTCTTAATACTACAATCAATATTTATATTAATAACCACAATAAATAGTTATATTAATACAATAATAACTTAAAAGAGGTTTCGAGATTTTCATACTTTTTCTGACTTATCTAGTACTTATTTTCTTAAAGTAGCGTTAGGGTAAGCACTGAATTATGAAGAGTGAGTCGAAGCTTTGAAGCAGCTTACGCAGCGCTCTATTCACACCATTCCCTACATATTACTTATACTATTCAGTTTTTACAACCGCGATGTACCTTTCAATCCTGCTAATTAAAGCAAGATGTACATTCCTTTTAAATGTTTTATCAGCCACTAAAGATCTTACATCTGTTCCAGCTATATCGCTTTCAAATACTTTGGATTTTTTCGCATTAAAATTTAAGTTTTACTATTCCGTTATAATCGACTGTCACAACCGCGAACAATGGTTCGAGGTAGGAGGATATAATCCTTGTGTGCATAACAAACAAAAACGTATTCAAACATTCAATGATCTTAGTCTATTTTCACCATTTATTACAAATAATAACAGGCAAGTTATGTACTGACCTTGTGTTAATGACGACTCTTGGAAGAGGAAAGACGTTGAAAGGGCGATGAATCAAGTGATACCAGCTTCTAGTGATGTTCAGGCATCCCAGCTCGTCGTAACATCGTGTTTCGTTTTCAACTACAAAACAATATTTGTTATATGTTAGTATTGTCATAGTACAACTATTGTGTATCTACTACCAATAAATATTTTAAGCTTTCACGATTTGTATTCATATTTTTATATTGTAAACGGGATTTAATCGCGTACTATTTTGATCGAACCCTCGACTCTCGACGTTTCGGCTGTAATGCAATAGCCGCTGTCCGAGTAGACTACTCTTCTACCCGTGACCGCGATTAAGTCCCGTTTACAGTATAAAAATATGACCTACTACCAACTTTACGGGATCCACAGTCTGGTACGTCAGAAAAAGCATGAAAGTATATAAATGCGGTCTAAATGAAAGCACCGCGGAAAAGAGCTCGCCGATTGCATTGGCAACAGTGAGATCAAATAGAAAAAGAAATTGAAATAAAAAGGACCAACTTTTATAAAAGTCAGAAAAGGGAGCGCTCATGCTTGTTACTAGAATGGCAGATGAAAGATTGGCAAAACAGACATATACAATGCGAATGCGGGCGTATGTAGGTACCTGGATAGATTGGGATGACATTTCACAACCAGATCGTTCGGGTATCATCCGAAAGTGGTTTCAAGAATCTCTGGGACCCGTGTGTTTGTGAAAAAAAAATGAATGTGGAAGAAGCTAGACAAATGTTGAATAAGCTGGACAGGTCTGCAGGAAATGTGACACTTGTTGTCCGCTAATTGGGAAATACTAACGATCTGCCTCTCTGGCAGTCAGCTCGTAAGAGGCGAGCACTGGTTCAAATATAGGTTGCCATGAACAAGACCACTGGTGGTGGAGAGGTGTGCAGCAACTTCCTCGGGTGGGGACCCACCGACACACCCGTCCCTACCTCCACAACTTGCCCGGGTTGGGACCCACCGACCCACCCGTCCCTACCTCCACAACTTGCCCGGGTTGGGATCCACCGCCCCACCCGTCCCTACCTCCACAACTTGCCCAGTTGGGGACCTACCGGCCCACCCGTTCCTACCTCCACAACTTGCCCGAGTTGGGATCCACCGCCCCACCCGTCCCTACCTCCACAACTTGCCCGGCTGGGGACACACCGGCCCACCCGTCCCTACCTCCACAACTTGCCCGAGTTGGGATCCTAGACGTATATATGAAATGTCGTATGGTAGCATTTTTTTTCTTTTTTTTGTAGTTTTTAAATGCTGTTACAATTCAATATTGTATTGTGTGATCATTCATAAATACATAAAAAAGACTGCCGGCCTCCCGGAGAGAAGCGAAAACTTGAATATTAATGTTGTGCATTTTTGATATTTTGCAAAGGTTAGGGAATAATTTTGCACGAATTGCTTTAATTATCAGTATGAAAGTACTATCATTTATGTGGTATAATACAATAGTCTTGTGCTTAATCGGACATTTGTGGGTTCGAACTAAAATGTACTAGTACTCATTAGTACCTACCATTAGTACTCTGTGCTAAACCATGAAATTTCAGTATGCTACCTACTAGTACGGCACTTCATAATTTACCTCGGCCAATTAAAATAGTATTACTTGTGAGATAAAATATGATAAAATATTTAATTTTTCAAACTTATAGATAATTCAATTCAATATAATATGTATGTGTATATCAATTTTCCGTCTATTATTATTTCCTTTGTTAAACTTACTTTCTTACTTACAAGTTTTTCTTCACAATGTTATATTGTAATTTCTATTAACTGAGAAACTATGACATACCTACAAGTCGCTGACAAATTAAGAGATGTTTTCCTACTAATATCCATTTTATCTACCACAAACTGTAAAGCATTCAAAGCTAGAAACAGTTTACTCTTTACAGTACAATTATTAAATACTGCAGATCAAGCGCTGAATGAAATCAAGTGTCTAATAATATCACACAGAACGTTTAACAGTTCAGCGTTTAAACGCTGTCTGATTCCATTCAATAGTGTATTGTGATAAAATAGCAAATCAAGAGCTGAATGAAATAAAGACGTCTAATAATACATACAAAGTTTTACACTTGTCGTAGCCTTAAAGCGCTAGCGATGGTCCATGTCCATTTTTCCCCGTGTTGGTCCGGGCTCCTTTGTAGAATAGACCATCTGCCTTCCTTGCCAGGCAGCTCGTAAAAGGCGAGCATAGGCTCACCGTCACTAACACCGTGACATCTGACTAGGTGGTAGAGTTTAGCAGCGACTCGTCCGGATTGGTACCACCGCTTTACCTATTCCTGCCGCCATAGCGTCATGACGTGTTCCGGTTCGGAGGGTAAGGTAGCCGGTAAACTTACTTTTGCTCGAGGCCTAACATCCCAGCCTCAGGTTGGCAACGCACCATTACCACCTTTGGTGTCTCTAGGTGGCGTGAATTTCTTAACATCAGGAAATCCGTCTGCTTGTTTGCCTTCCAATATCATAAAAAAAAGATGGAATGTTGCATTATCTATCTATCTATATTAATATTGCTATCCGTGTTACTTATTTTTGTCTTACAACGTCACGTGTCCTGACGCGAGTTTTGAAGTTTTTACCCACTCCAAAAAAAGTGCGCAACGCCGCTAAAGAAGTTTTCACTTCAAAAACATTGCGGCCGCAGGACAGCGACGCACCTGTAATATCTTTGGTCACGGTTGTCTCTTACCATAAGGAGACCTGAGTGCTTATTTGCTGACGTATTTTATATAAAAAAACCTGGCACTCAATACTCTCTGCTTACCCTGTAACGAATTTAGCGTGAAGTTATATTACAGTTTTATTGAGCTTTTCATGACAAATTTTTTTGTGATACACTATTTACGGGTTGAGGCGGCACATCTCATGCTACCCCCAGTGTAGCGACAGAGATTTTTTCAATATTTATCATCATACTTTGACTCATTTGTTTGTGTAAATTAGTCAAAGTATGACACTTGGACTAATTTACACAAACTCTGAATGCATTCTAAAATTAATCCTCAAAATTTTCAAATCGTTGGTAAAATATAAGTTTTCTGATATCAGGCGAGGTCGTGAGAATTTGAGGCTATCGCATCGAAGACAGACCCTCACAGGTAGCAGACTCTAGTGTCACGTCGCCGGAGACGTAGAGCGGTTAAATTAGGTGTGAAAATTGAATGGCTTTTACCGATTCTGTTTTCCTATTTTATACGTCTTACGGACGGAATTTCCGAATATACGATTTTAGCTTACGGAATCTTATGAGGTACGAGTATGCGCTATGTTATTTAATTGCTTATTCATTTCTTAACAGATGTTGCGATTTTGATATTTTGATTAAGAAATTTCTAGGATAGTAAATCTACATAACACATTCTGCATCTTGCATCGCTAGTTTATGTAACTATCCTCTTTTTGCAATAACTGCTTATTTGATGGAATCACCGTTGTTTCTTTGTGCAACCATCAGACAATAACTTCCTGGTTACTGTTACTGAAGAATTTAATTCCAATTTGTTTGTTAAACCAATGTGTTTTCTTAAACAAGACTTCAAAAACATTAAATTTTAAAAAATGTGTATACAATGTAGGCTTTGAATTTAGTACCGCTACGAAATGTTCTGCTGACATTTTGCTGAGCGAGCAACGGAACGTATAATGGCTAAATTGTGTGACTATGAAACATGATATCCCTAGAAAGTGTTTATGAATACCAAAATATTTAAAAAAATAGTACAGATTCTTCTAAAATGATCGTAATGAAAACTGGTACTCTGTCACCTATTAGAGGACATATCAATTTCGTCTTATTGGGGTTCCTGTTGGAGAACTAATCAGGCTCCCGAAGAATGTATGCCATATATTCAAATGCCAGAATTTAATTTGCTCGAATTTTCATTTGCCCGAATGTTTTATTGACCATAATATACTTGTGACATCGCTTCTTCGCCCTTAACTAAGTTTCCATAATGATACGAGTGCCAAACGAATTGTTGTCTATTTTATTAATTGCAATAATACTACTCAACAGAATATTTAAATGCCTTACAAAATTGTTTTCGTATCTGTCTAAGCTATGCATTGCTTCATGAAATACCAAAGTCGCTTCCGTTCAAATTTAACCTAACGCCTTTGTTCTAAAAAGCAATTAACTTTCTGGCACTTCGCCGGCCGCTGCCGCGGCATGCTCGCTTCGCTTGCTCGACTCGTGCCTTTCATTTTTTTTAAGTGTGGAAAATTCCCCCGGATACCCACTGTCCTCTGGGGAGAACAACGGGTTATGTCGGACTCGAACCGACTAAAAACCATACTATGTATGACCTTCGTGCCGCCCGGCTGAAAGCGAGATGGGGTCGCGTTGGCATTCACCATCTGGCTCCGCGACTATGGCCCGGTCCTCATCGGGCTTCCTCCCACGCTGTATGAGGAGCGACTCCATCCACTGGCGTCGCCCCTCAGGCGTGCGAGGCCATGCTGGCCGAGGAAAGTCCCCCGGGCGCCCCGCATCGCAGACACTTTGAAGGCGAAGGAACCGCCTTCTTGCGCCCTTGGTCCGCCTGCGCCGGAGCGGGCCTGAGTTGGGATCGTCTTCCCGGGCCCACTCCGCGGTCTCCTTTTGCGTCATCATTTCTTCGCAAAAGGAGACCACCGCCTGCCAAAAATGTCACCACCGAGCATCGTGTTGACGACGCACTCGTGGCAGGCGGGGGTCGCCTCCCGTCGCGCGATCTTGTGCAGATACTTCCCGAAGCATCCGTACCCGGAAAGCACCTGCACAAGTCGGAAGTGCGTTGTCTTTCATGTTCTAACCTAACCAAACCAAACCATACCTAAACCTATTGATCATTTAGTACAAAACGAATTTATGTTCTTTTGATGGTAAATGATGTTGGCTTGTGATAATACGGCTCTAATCATGCTAGCAAATTATATTATTGAAATTGACTTTATGGGGACCAAAGTTTATACGTTATTTCTTCAAAGTTTAATTCTTTAAAGATAGACTGACTGACCAACGTTTACTTTTTTTGAGATCTATCGAAGAAGAAAAATCCCACCCTACATTGTTTTGTTAAAACCCAAAAGGTTTTGGCAGCGTTTTCGAGGAAAGCTCCCGATCGGCTTATTTTTTGCCGACATATTGAACTAATATCGTTGTAATAACGTTGGTTTGAACAAAACATAAACTTACTATACACTTAAACCTTCCTCAAAAATTGTTCTATCTATTGTTGAAAACCGAATGAAAATCCGTTCAGTACTTTTCGAGTAAATCGTGAACAGACAGACAGACGCGACGGGGGACTTTGTTTTATAATATGTATTGATTATTCTAATGGTTTGAATGAACAAGACTGAGTCACACTTTAAGGATGGGCTTGAAACTATGTTTGTCAATGCTATCCTCTATTTAGAAATACACTTGTATTTTACATAATCTGCCGCAATTCTGTTAGGAAATACCTAAGTGTATAAATAAGAATTTGCTATATTTTTGTAAATAGCGTTTAATAATCCTACACAGCAGTTTGACGTTGAAGTTGGACTTGCCCTTTAATGGTTCCGCGCAGTAGAGAGCATAGATTAAGGCTACATATTGATAGGAAAAGCAAGTAATATTCAGACACGCATATACACTTGGAAAACCGAACCACGTCCAGAGGTCCAACTTTACGCCAAAGCCAAGTTTGGGATCGAGCGCCAAGTGTCCCTCCACATCCATAGCTCTTTTCAATTTCACCAATTCAATATTTAATGACAAACTTATACATTTGGCTAAGTGAGAGTGCAACTTACTCTTGGAGGGTTCCGCAGTTACAGGCACAGGTTAGGGGTATATTACATTGATAGTAGCTGGATGGCCGGAAATAGCACAATAATTGATTTTTATCGGCAGACTTTATCTTGCTTAAACCAATTTTCGTTAGTAGTTTTGTAATTGTGATATCTACAGTATAGATATGTTTTTTTACGATATTGGAAGGCACACAAGTAGACGAATTTAAATAATAAATTAATACTTCTGGACAAGTTACACAAATTTAATTTAGATAAAAATGAAAAAAAAAGTAAGCAAATTATATGCTTGTGTAATGGGTGTTAGCCAACGATTCTAATACATAAAAATACCTAAATAGATATCGGAATAAATGTAATGAACACCCAGACTCGGAAATGCAGACGTCTAAATGTTCATTATACAAATGCCTGCTCCCATCGGGAATCGAACCCGAGCCTCGCGGTTGTTCGGTGTAGTTAGACTTGAACGCTAGCCACTCGACCAACGAGGCGGATTTCCTGTTGGTAAGAAATTCACGTTTCCTAGAGACACCAAAGGTGGTAATGGTGCATTGCCAATCTGGAGCCGAGATGTTAGGCTTAGAGCAAATGCAAGTTTAGAGTCTACTTTATTCTCCGAACCGGAATTCGTCAACGTTAAGCACTGACGTTATGGCGGTAGAAATAGGTAAAGAGGTGGTACCAATCCGTGCGAGTCGGTGCAAACCCCAATCACCTAGTTAGATGTCACGGAGTTAGTGACACTTGCCTTTTACGAGCTGCCAGGCAGGAAGACAGTTGGTCTATTCTACAAAAGAGCCCTGACCAACACCGGGATAAATAATATACACTGGAGGTAATTAATAGAAGAAGGCGTTACTTTGCTAAAATTAATATTTATATACAAATAAAATTATTTAATCTGCAATTTGTTGCCAAAGAACGTATACGTATTATAACGAGATAAAACAGGAAAGACAGTGTGTTATAAATGGATTAGACATACCAGAAGCCAAAAGTGTAAGCCGAAAATAAAAGAAGAGAGCCGAAGCAATTAAATAATTATATTTGGATTTGCCACAAGCGCAGACACGCGTGGATGGTCAGGCACGTTGAATCTAGAAAGGTTCTATATTAGTAATTTGGTTACGAAACCTTAAAAATGTGACTAACTTACTGTTTTTTATCTGCACCCTTTATTTTTACGCTGTTGTAAGGATTTTGCAATGTCACAAAAATAAATCATAAGTATAGTGAAATAAAGAAATACATAGTATGTATATTATGAACACATAAATCATGTAAGCTTTACAATTCAGTTTTGAGCAGATTTGTAATGATATTAGAGTTTATGTTGTTACTTGTTTCGTCCTGGCTGGTTATATATTGTACTTGTCGTTGCAGAATTATAATTAAGCAGTGTTAAAAAACTTTTTAAAATTTGAAGTGACATTGACAGTAATTTAAAAAAAAAACTCTTTAATAGCAAATTGCAAACGATAGAACAATATAACAGAAATTAAAAAAAAAAATAAAATATTAGTTTCAGTTTTCGAACAATAAGGTATATCGTAAAAAATAAACGTAAGTGAATAATTAAATAATCAGGAAACACTGTGCAAAAGCCTTTCAGTTCTCTGTATAAGATCTACAGTAAATAATTCGTACTTGGTTGTTTAATCAATAGATCTAAATTGAACTTACATGGTAGCCAAGGGATGTTAACTTCAATTCGGTCCGACCTCGCCCAATTGAAGGGATCCAGGATTCCACCGAACGCAGGCTGCAGGCCCAGGAGGATGCACCACAACATTACACGGAGGTGTCGATTTGTCAAATGTAGGCGTCGCATAATATTTTGTCCACCCCTGTGTCTGTAAAGAAGAAAAATAAATTATAAAAATAAACCAAACCTGATTCTCGGTAGGGGTCTAACGTTATCCGCATTTGGGGAAATTCCGTAGACTTAGTAAGAACATTTAGTGTACAAAAAAAGTGTACACGAGTGGTATATTGCATTACATATTGCAGTTACATTCTTGCAAACCACTTTTTAAGTCACTCAAAATATTGCCTTTACCTTGCTTATATATTTTGAATGTATATGTATTTGTAAAAAAACATCATTTATTTCAAACAAATTCAACTTCACAAATAGTGAGAAACTACATGTGCCTAATCAAAAATTTAATGTTTACAAAAAAAGTGTATATTGCATGTCTGTTTGCCTATTTAACCAAATTCAATATAGGAAATACGAAATAAATACATTTAGATCATTAAAAGTAAACGCGACAGTAAAGTGAATCATTTCAAACACTCAAACTAGGCAAACAGTAGACAAAGGTAAATAGAAATTCACACGTACACGATATGCTGATTGACAATCTGCTAGATAATCTACATTCTACTTTCATGCACCTCACGTAGAATAAGAATTCTAAAACAGCTTCCGTCAACGAACATCAATAAGATAGAGAGAGAGTAAGGAATAAATATGTATAGGTATATGTCATGTCAACGTTTTATCCCTCACAGTCCACGCCCTAGTCCTAAGCAGTTCGATTTGATTAAAAGCTTTTTATTTTTATCTATTTAATTCTATAATGTACACAGTAACCACTTTAACAAGAAAATTCAAAGTAAAGAGTACATTGGGCGAGCTTATCTCTAGTAATAGAGATTTCTTCGAGCCAACACTTTTTGTTTCAGTTCACTTGCAATTTGAAGATGGAAGGAAAATTTCGAGTGAGAACTGTCACAAAATTTTACTTTAAAGTTGCGTTTACGTATCGACGTACGCAAGTATATGGATCTGTTGAATAACAAGTTTGTGCTATATTTTGGTTACAACTTCGAAAGCAGATTATAATAAATAGACGTCGACTATTGACACCAAAAAATTGTACGTGTTCTTTTGGCCTGTTTGTGGTCTCATTGTGATCGTGGTCCAAAGAACTTCAAACAAAAGTTAGTAAATATTGCTAAGCAGATACTACGCAAAAATGAAATTAGTAAACTGGGGCAAGCTTAATTTCTCCCGTTGTGTTCACAAGGTGATTTTTAACGAGCTTACGGGTAAATGGCTATTCTAATTCCTGACAATTGGTAAATATAATTTCTTAGTATTAATGTCAAAATTTGGTTGTTGTTACTCAATCTCCTGGACGTGACAAATGGACAAAAATGTCCATTCATTCATATATACCAGTTAAATGGATCTGGATGAAATTTGGTGCAGTGATATCTGAAATAGCAGAAAGATTTTATTTATCATTTCCTTGTAGTTAATTTAAATCACTGTAATAAAAATCCTTTAAGTATTTTATAACGTTTATTGTAAAATAGCAATAGCTTGTGAAGATTTACACACTGTTTGGACATTAAGATGTATGTCTGTTTTTAACTCACGTTTCAAGAGCAAATGCCAGAATTGACTGTAAAAATTGAGCAGGCTGTAGTCTACGAGTATATTTCTCAAAAGTACATAGGCTTCATTTCTTTCTTTTCGGTAAATCACTCCTCAAAAGAAGCTACAAGCAATAGCTAGTAATAGTATACCCATATATTATTACATAGGAAAAAAAAAACCTCCTCAAAAACTGTGATAAAATCTCTGTGTTCCCAAAAGCTTATGAAAACACAGATTCAAATTTTCTTTTAAATACACATCACATTAAATTTCTAAAGACTGTAACACTTGTGTCATTTACATTTTCTTAAGGATGTACAGAAACTGTGCCGTTCGTTGTCCACATATTGCGTCTGAACTTCTTGCGTCGTTACATATATAATGTCTATTACATTTATTACTCGTATATACACAATGTCTATTACAATGTGCACGGTAGGTATATCGTGAGACTAAATAAAATGCTAATCACTATTAATTATTTTTTATTTTTTATTAATATTTATAGTAAAAAGAAGTCGCTTTCCGCTGTCTGTCCATAAGTGTGCTTAGATCTTTAAAACTACGCAACAGATTTTGTTGCGGTTTTCACTATAGTTTAGATATTTTTTCTGTAGGTTTAAATTAACAACACATTTTAATTAAATATTTGTATAATAAAGAAAATTTCATATTTTGTAACGAAACTGTCAAAAAAGATGATTTTCTCTAACGTTTGGGAATATCTCTACGTAATCCCAAAATGATGTACTACGGAAATGTGTTTCATAAAAAAACCTTCAAAAAGTTACCTATGTGTGGTCATAGTAGAAAATCTTCACGGTATAGGGAAAGGGGAGCTGTTTAACTCCGAATTTAACGCGAGTAAAGCCGCTGGCAAAAGCCAGTTATATTATAAGTGTGAATAATTTGTAGAGCCCAGAGGTTGACCGCGGCATCGCTCTCTCGTTTTTAATTTATTTAGCACTTCCGCGAGAACCGCTTAACCAATCGAGATACAAATGGCCTTCTTTATAAGTCATTAGGTATTTGCTTGGCACTTGGCTCGTGCCTTTAGGCGAGGAGATCGGAAAAACTAACGTAATATCTGAGAGCTTGTAATTTGTTACATATATTTTGTACCCTGCGTTGGTCCGGATTTCCTGAGTAAAGCACCTGCCTCTGCGCCTGTCAGCTCGAAAGAGCCGACAATGTGTTAATTGAATCGTTACTTAAAACCCACTAGTGGTAGAGATGTGGATGTGGTAGAGATGATTTGCTTGTTGTTTTATCCTATAAAAATATATTTTTATTTCTAACGAATTTAAAAACATTTTGCCAACATTGTATTTTATACTTTTTATTCTATTCAACGAAGAGAGGCTTCGTGATAACTGATAAGTGAATTCACTCCAAACACTGTTTTTGTCAAGTTTTAGTTTTATAAAAGGCATGAATTTAACTCCATCCATATCTACTTGCTATAGCTATCAGACGTACAATTAGTGAATGCACAACGTTTGGTGGATAGGATCATTTTTGTTCAAATTTTTTTAAATATTATATTTATTTATTTTACAGTAGGTAATAAAGAAGGTAAGGTCTGAAAACAATGTTAATCGCACGTTTACGAACGCACGAAGAATTCAAATCGTACGTACACCCATTGGTGCTGACCCTAGAGAATAGTTTTTTTTAATATTGCTAGGAAAAATGTAAATTATTTTAGTTTACATGTCAAATTTTAAATCGAGTTACTTCCAAAGTAAACGTTGCTCGTGCCGCCACGGTCGGTATTGGCCAACTACAACATATACAGTCGTGGTCAACTAATAAGGGACATGCAAGATAGTGAAGAACAATAACCGGTTATGTACATGCAAATATAAAACCCTATTAATTTCTCAGTAAGTATTATTTGCATAATTTGGTCCGATTATTATGCTTTAAATGGCTGTAAATAAAAGAATAAATAAATAGAAAAAAGTATTTAATATCAAAGGTTGAACATGTATTCAATTTTAAGGAATAATTCTGTAGCTAGACATTTAATTAAGGACAGTAAACTATAATAAAAAATAGAATTAAACAAAACTAATAATCTGCAGTATTATAATATCTTTAACAGCTTCATTTTATTACGTGTAAAATCAGTACCCAGTAGCAAAACCTTTGTTAGTAATTACCGCTTGACACCGATGTGGCATAGACATTATCAGTTTCTGGGATGTTTCGACAGGAATGTTTGCACATGCCTCACAAAAAGCTTCATTAAGTTCATCTAAAGTTGTGGTACTACTTTTTTCTTGATTTCGTGCCAAAGGTGCTCGATTGGGTTAAGGTCCGGGCTATTTGCTGGCCAATCTAGTACCGATACTGACTGATTGGTAAGAAACGACTTGACTGAACGGGCGGTATGTTTCGGGTCGTTATCAGGCTGAAACGTCCATATAATAGGGAGATGCTCCTCAGCATAGGGAAGCATCGTTTCCTCCAATATTGCCTTGTATTGATGTTGGTCTAAGTTACCCCGAACTTTCCTCACAGGTCCCACTCTACGTCCAGAAAATGAACCCCACATTTTAATGTTTCCACCGCCATGTTTCACCTGTTTTTTTGTGAATCTTGGATTCATTTCCACTTTTACTGGACGTCGTACGTATTGCCTTCCATCTGAAGAAATCAAATTAACCTTGGTCTCGTCAGAGAATAATACAGGTTGCTATTGGGCGTAGGTCCAATGTCCATATTTACATGCAAACGCCAAACGAGCATTTCTATGTTCTTTCTTCAACAACGATACTTTGCGAGCCACTCTTCCGAAAAACCCTGATTCTACCAGACGTCGTCGAACGGTCCTCGCTGAGACACTAGCTTTTTCGTGTGTTCCAAACACTTCGTGTTTAATTAAAATAGAGCCTAGAAACTGATCTTTCTTAGCTAACTGGTTATCATTCTATCTTCTTGCGGAGTTGTTTTTCTCGATCTTTTTGTTCTGGGTACATTTAAATCTTTGTTATTGCGTCTGACATGTTGCACTGCATTGTATACCATAGTTTTTTAACAATTTAAATGTTCTGCTATCCTTAGGTATGGCCAACCATGCTCGACAACAAATTTCATGATAATTTTTCGTAGTGTTGGATCGCAACTTTTATTTTTACCCATTTTTTTTCAAAATATTTTTCAAAGCTTAAAATAAATATCGGGGTTGTCGCCAAAACTACCACGAAATAATAAAAAAGGAAGTAAAAAGGTATTGAGATTCAAATTTTGCAAATAGAACGCAATATCTCAGTGTCCCTAATTAAATGGCCAGCCAGCATTATTTGAACAAATAGCACTACGATAATCTATCAGCTATACTGTAAAGAGGTTTAATGTTTAAGAAGTAATTAAACTTACATGTAAGAGATATGGAATATGGTTTAGACTCGTTGGAAAATAAAAAGTAAATTCACAATTCGGTTTAACCAAAGAGTGTCCCTAATTAGTTGACCACGACTGTATATATTCACATTATCACATTACATACAACGCGAGAATATAGACGTACGATGTGAAATAGAAATAAGGTATTTTTAGCTTGGCTTTTTTAACACAATTTAATTAATTTTAGTTAGGGGAAAAAACTTGGGGAAATGTGACCTACTTGTCCATGAAAACAATAAAACATCGTTTAATTGAATAATTGTTGCAGTCACTGTATTTTATTTAACGCTTTGCATATGATTTAGCAACGACAATAACAATAAAAATTAACTACTCTGTTTTAATGAGCTGTGTTAGAGTACATAAGTGTATAAAGTATACAATATATAAGTATATATGTATACGAGTTATTTCTATCTAAATCTAAAGAAAATTATTTAATTTGCAATTTTCCGCCAAAAAATGTATACGTATTATGGCGTAACTAAACAGGCAAAATAGTGCGCTAAGAATGAATTGGACTAACCGGAAGCTAAAGGATAGGATAATATTTTACATTTATAATATATACTATAATTGGGGTCCGTTATAAAATCCGAAACCCAACTGAACAATTTTGTTCCTGTACATCCGGATAGCAAGTTAGTTGGACCATTTAGACTGAGAGCTGTGATTTTTGTAAAAAAATGTAACATAAAAAAAACGAAATAATCTGTAAAATATGAATCAAAAAAGAGTTGATGAAATTGTGTTGCGCTTTTATGAATTATACGCTTACATTTGACCTTTTTTCATACTCTCTTTCTCTCTCTGAAAAAAAGTCTGTAACAGTCCTTGAAACAGAGAGTACTGGCAAGTCAAATTTAGTTTTGATCAATGTCCTTTCAGTAGGTTGAGCGAAAATTCACGTTGGGATATAAACGGACAAACAAAACTTCTAAATATGCTTACATTGTTATTGCTAGCCATTTTTAATCGCGATGACCTTTTTTAACATCTGTAATGTTCAGCATTAACTGTTTTATTGTTTTCATATACTTACAGAGTAGCAATTACTTTTCATTTCTTCAAGTCTCAATGTAATTTAATTGTTAAACATCACCAAGAACTATGTTGCGAAATATGTCATGTATTTGTCAACTCCGAATTGTTGTTCAAAAAATTAACACGTTTAAGAAATTATCTATAAATAATATAAATTTAAGATTAATAGTAGCTTTCGCGCATGTTAATTTATGTTGACTAACCATTACTAATCTAATATTATCATATCTTTACGACCGGTGGTTTGTTTAATTAATGTACCGGCGTTACAAGTACCCGCCGAGCCGGCGGTGCCTGCAATTACAACGTCCAATCCAACGTTACATAACAATCCAAAGGTTAGTTTGTTGTAACGTACGCAGTTTGTTGATATCGTAACACACACACACACTCTCACTGTACCCGTAACCTTGCTCATTGGTTTCAGGCAGATGATTTACAGAAGTAAGGGTAATTTATCATATCAAATGTTTGCTCCACTCTGTATTTTTTACTTCGCATGATAACAAGAGTTTTTTTTGTTAGATGTCAGCGAACAAACACACGTCTCTCCTGATGGTAAGAGACAACTGTGGCTCCCTATAGACACCATAGAAGTTACAGGTGCGTCGCTGTCCTGAGACCGGGATAGAAGGCCTATTATGCAAGTCTGCCGGCTACCCAACCCTCCGGGCCGGAACATGACAGAGTCGTTATGGCGGCAGGAATAGGTATCAGGCGGTAGATTTTAGCCAAGTTGCTGCACACCACTCTTCCACCAGTGGTCTAGTTGGTAATGACCGATATTTTAAACTTTGCTCGCCTCTTACGAGCCTGCCTGCGGCCAAGAGGCACATGTTCTGATAGAAACTCAGCGTGATTTTCAAATTAAAGAGGTGTGGGGATAATGATCAACTTTTCTCAAATCTCGAAAATTATTAAAGTTGCCTTTACTTAGCGTATTCAAAGAAATGCCAATACGTGTAAGTGTTTGGCATCGGACGTTCCCCGCGGCTGTGCCTGCGTATTGAAGTTGTATAGTTTTCCCGCGGGAACCGGTTTGGATGTAACAATAATGGCAGCCCTTTCCGGTCCACACACTGATTTCATTCCTATTAATCCTATCCTATTAATTGCGAAAGTTTGTATTTTTGTTTGTTTGTTTGTACCTCCTTCATACTTGAATGGTTGAATGGATTTGCTTAAAATTTGGAACCCAGATAGAATGTGCCCTGGATAAACATATATGTTACATTTAACCCCGATCGCACAACAGGTTCCTGTGAAAACGCGGGCGAAGCCAAAGGCAACAGCTAGTTATACCCTAATATTGTTTCGTTGTGATACGAAAGAAACATAGTTAATTCCTTTACATTTGTGACGTTAGTATTGTTAGCATGGAGTGGTTCGGATTTCTTATTAAGGTTATTTTAATGACGTAAGCTAATTTGATAAAAATAGATATTCTGGTAATGCGAATAACATAACTAGAGCGTGTCCAATGTTTTTGTGTGAATGTTAAATCGAGATGTTTGTAAAATGTAAACAATGCCTTGGCAATACAAACTTTAACAATCGAGGTGATCTTGGAAAAAAGTTACATTTGTTAGAGTACAATCAGTCACATAGGTCTAAATTATCTAGACTTGGCAGTGTTGTTTTAACATTGTACTATTGTATTACATATACAGTATAATAATATCGTCTCTATGGTCTAGCGATCCAGGTGTTGGACTTGACTTCATGAGGTCCCGGGTTCGATTCCCGGGTCGGACAACAAGAAGAAAATGTGGTTTTTCAATTTTCTAAAAGCAAAAAAAGTTACTCAGGATTGGATGTGTACCCGGTTGTCGATAGGCTTGCCACCTACCACATTATGGGACTTAGTGCCTTCGGCAAGTCGTAGTTTGCTTACTAAATTACTAGAGGTATTTAACTGGAAACTTGGTCTGCACTTCGACATGTTGTGTGACGTTACAGTCGCGCACTAACACAAGCGCCAACTAGTTTCTCCTTCTTCACATTATTTAAAACAAATTTAAATGTTGAAACGGAGCAGTCATCATTTTCTTAACGGTAAGAAATCTATGTGGTTGAGTTTAACAGGCATATTCATAAACGGTGTTTTACTTTTAATCACCAATTTAAATAATGTTTAAAAAAATGTTTATTCATAAACGCTATTTCGAGTAAATCATTTGTTTAAATATACTCTTAAACAGCTGTCACTTTAAACAACCTCGGACCCTTGTTTAAAACCTTAATCAACAAAATGGCTGACTAAATTTCAAACAGCTGATTTTATGTGCAATGACAAAATGCAACAAGTAGCCATTTAATATAGCCTATTTGTGTATTCTTATGAATTTTCTATAATATACGAATTGAAATATTTTGATTTCGTTGAAGTTTGGACAAATTTGAACGGGATATGTTGGATTTTGGAACAATATAGGACTATAATAATATGTTTTATTATGAAGATAGCCAATGACTCATATGAAGAAACGAATAGTTTTCCAGAGCATTTTTTATAATATTAGAAGCAGAAAAGTTGACAGATTTTCTGATGGTGAGAATTTCACGCCGCCTAGAGACACCAATGGTGAGTTTCCAACCTAAGTTAAGCCCCGAGCAAAAGTAAGTTTACCCGCTACTTTAGTCTACTAACCGGAACAATTCAACAGCAAGCGCTGACGTTAAGGCGGCAGGAATAGGTAAGGCGGTGGTACCAATCCGGGTGAGTCGCTGCGAAACCCACCTCCTAGTCAGTTGTCACGGTGTCACTAGTAACGGTAAGCCTATGCTTGCTTTTTACGCGCTGTCTGACAGGAAGGTAGATGGTTTATTCTACAAAGGAACTCAAACCAACACGGGGGAAAATATTACAGAAATGACATCATTTTATACTTAGCTTAGTAACATAATGTAGATGCATTAAAAACATTATTTTTGAAATGCAACAACAACCAACAAGTTACATAGCCCAGGTCCAGCACATTAGCAGGTAGATAGTTATAGACAAGGAATATAAATACTCTTTAGCAAGAGGTCATAGACGTCCGACACTGTATTCAGAAACAACATGGAAACCAAAGATAATATGATCACTATGGAAACAACGATGTTGACTACTGATGACAATTGTTTAATTCACTTTTAGCAAAAGAAATACGCTTACAGCCACATTTCTACCAAAACCTACCAAGTTAAACAGTATTTCACTAAGCATTGTCAAAATTTACTTTATGAATAACACATTTTTAAACAATGTTTCAGACTTAATCAAGAGATTAGTTAAGCAATGTTTAGGAGGTTATTTAACTACTTTTTATGAATAAGGCAGTCAATGGATAAATAATTAGCCATCAAAAGACATCAACGCGCGCGAATGTACTGATGTAATGTACAGACGCGGACGTTGCGTAAATGTGTAACACTGGCTTACAGATACTGAAACACAAGTTGTTAAATGTGTAACACAAATTGTAAATTTGTGTAGCGATCACTGATACGCATAATTTTGTAAAGTAATCAATAAAATAAATACATTTTTAAGATTAACAGTATATTTTAATTATTGCACTACTACTGGCAAACTACGGTGACCTCTACTTCACCCCCTTAGGAGTAGAATTTCCAGATATGCTTAAATACGTATTCACACATTTTTCATAAGTAGCCCAAAAATGAACTTAAAAAATGACGGTCTTCCATACAAACTTTCTACCCCAAAATTTTGTCCTAAGTGGGTGTCTACTTCATAAAATGACCCTACTTATCAAATTTCATGGCTGTAACTTCAACAGTTTTTGAACAGTCGGTCAGAACATGCTATTTTATAAGTTTAGATATAACCACTTGCACGTCCGGCGCACACGCCCTGACTTACCTTGTACGTCCAGGTGCATAGACCGAGAAATCAGGCGTCTAGTGGCTGCGACCTTTAGTACAAAAATCGTAATAGTCACAGCACTACAATTGCTACACCAAAACAAATAGTATAACAAAAATGTAGATTACATAGGCAATAAACTCTAGTAAGAATTACGTTATAACTCTTACTGAAAAGTACAAAAATTAATAGTTGTAAAATTAGATTGTAATAAAATTTTAATATTTTTTTTCTTCTACCTAAGTTTTTACACCACATGATTCCATTTATGTTGTTTTTAATAATTTACAGTCAAATTAGATTAAATAAGCTTTCTTTTGATACTAGTATTAACTTTCTACGATATTTTTAAGCAAAAAAGTAAACAAAAGTACACCACCTATCCCTGACCAAAATTTTCGCAATCTCTACTATTGCAATGACGGGCTTTACTAACAAGATGGCTGACCGGCTTAGGGACCATCCAGATGAGCTCTCTAAAATTCTTTTGCAGGCACTAAATAATCGTCTAACATTTTATATTTTGTGATATGAGATGTGTTTATAAATTTCGTGTCGTTTATTCCTATACGCCTCCAAAATGCCTGAACCGATTTTGATGAAATTTTAAATGCACACTCAACATGGTCTAGGAATATTCTTTACTAGTATATTTCGATGCCCTTAGTTTTGGCTGAATCTAAATTTTCTACATTCTATGGGAAAACTGTGAGGAAACTAGGAAAAATAACATTATTTATTTTCCCATACGAACGGATCGGAATGAACGAAGTTCACAGAGATAGGCAGTATTAATAGTATAGGTACGAAATTATAAACGTTGGCATGCTATTTTTTTTATTATTTAACAAAGTATTACGAAAGAAGTTATATTAAAGGTATTTATTAAAGGTAAATGGGTATTTTTAGAAGCTACAAGTATAAATTGACTAAATAAAGATAACTTAGTAAAGATTTTTTCCCCCATGTAGGTCCGGGCTCTTTTGGTGAAAATAGTATCTGCCTTCCTGTCTGGTAGCTATTAAAAGGTGAGCATAGGCTTACAATAATTATTGTTAAAAAGCATTAACCAACTAATTAATAATCAGAGACAAAGTGCTCTAAGGTTCAAGTTGACCTTGGAGTCTTTATTACATTGTAATACAGACTATGATATCATATCAATCCTTGGAGTACAATAATATACTTATTTTTATTAATTAATAAGTTATAAAACCGTACGGTACATTTTATTCAAGTACGTATATTTTGATTTAAATATTTAATTATTTGGAATCTATGGAGTACCATATTAAATCTAAATAAATTAACCATTTTTGCATCAAACTGTTATCGTTTCCTGTGACAAAATTATCAAAAGATGATTGACTGTGTAAGGATTTTAGTAGTATATAGATTTTAATAATACTGTATATGACATTTTTTAGGAATTTATTTTTAATTTATCGTTAATCTTTTAACAATTTCCTACACATTATCCATTACAGTTTACAATAAAATAAAAAAAATATATAACTTTATTGCACATTGTATCATACACAACACTGTAACGTTTCGTAATTGATTTAAGAAGTAAATATATTTTACTGAAACTATATTTTGCCCATGAAATCGCTACGTATTAGTTATTTAGGAATACTGTAGTAAATTATCGAGTTGCTTTTATTATATTAATTTCTTACTTGTATAAAATTGGATTACTTTGTGAATAGTCAACTATAATTAATAATAAATAATGTCTAAAGCTACACAAAAGTGTCATACTTCTCTAAGAAAGGTTAAGAAAAGGAGTAATTTATGTAATTTAAAAACATCTGCAGACCATAGGCGGTCCGCAGAAGCTAGTATCGGTTGACCGTTCCTTTGTGTACAATAGACAATAGCATTCAAATTGTTAATGCTAACACTTGTTCTCAATTGGTTTTGGTAATTTATGGCCATGTAAAATATTTGAAAGCTAAGTTTGTGGTTTATAAACGTGATTTTCTACTAAAAAACGTTTTCGCTTTAAGTCTAATATATTTAGATAAAATACATATAGTACATGTGTATATATGTTTCTTATCATACATGATGAGACAACGGACAGTCACGGATCTGATAGTAAGAGCCAACCGCGTCGTATAAACACCATAGATGTTGTAGTTGCGTTGCTGTTCTGTGGCTAAGGTGTTTGTCTTATTATGTAAGTCTATCGGCTACAGTACACTCTTTACAAATTTACAAGACAAAA
Organism: Calephelis virginiensis; assembly: GCA_002245475.1. Classification (NCBI taxonomy): domain Eukaryota; kingdom Metazoa; phylum Arthropoda; class Insecta; order Lepidoptera; family Riodinidae; genus Calephelis; species Calephelis virginiensis. The sequence continues at coordinate 60,448 of NJDC01003776.1, forward strand.
GCATTTCAAGTTGTCAGTACAACAACAACAATTGTTAATGCTAACACTTGTTCTCAATTATTAATGGAAATCTAAAAGCTTGTGTTGTATAGTTTAAAGTTAAGTTCATAATTTATAGCCGTGTGAAATATTTTAAGTTACCATTGTATTAGGTCTAATATACTTTTGTAGAAAATTTTATATAGCACATGTGCATATATGTTTTTTATAAGACAGTGGACAAACATACAGGTCTCCTGATGGTAACAGTCTACCATGACCATGACATGACTACATGAATATCTGTGGTGATGTTGGAGTTGTGTCGCTGTTCTACAGCCGCCGGGTCGTTAGTCCTATTGTGCAAATCTGTCGGCTACCTTACCTTCAGGTCCGGAAAGAATATGCAAGGTGGTGTTGACCTACCCAGACGAGTTGCAATACAGAATTCTTCCACCACTGGTCTTGTTGTACATGTTCAACTTATAATTAATAACAAACTTCTTAGTATTGACATATATTCATCCTATATCTATCACAATTATCCATATTACCGAGAGAACTTGATGCTCTGGACGTAGGAGTCTCCACCTCAGAAGGTTCCAAAGAGTTGATTTCTGTACGATTTTTCATTTGTAAAAACTCCAATTTTGATACTTATCGAAAACGTTACAAGCAGCTAAGGTGACCCATACCTAAAAAAGGGAAAAAATGACACGTATCGCTAATATCTTTTTTAATTCATTATAAGTTTATACAAAAACTTATACGCAAAGTCAAAGTTTTTGCATGTCTACCATAAAAAGAAACAGCTCAAAAACTTCAAATTCTTGAGACGTGTATATATTTTAAAAGAATGAATCTTAAGGATTTTTTTTATTTAAAATTAAAACAGTAAATTAATAAATAAGTCATTCCTTACATTTCATGCACAGAGCTAACAACCATCAAGAAACACTTCATAATTTTTTGGTAAGCAACTTTATTTTTCAAAAATTATCTGTATTAGAACCACTAGTATGGTTCGATCGATCATATGGATCTGATAGACGCTAAGTTTAATCCAATATCCAGTGAATAATCATAAAGCTATTATAAATCTGTCTCCGATAAAAAATGATAAGTATGTAAGTGTACCAGTTAGCTTAGCTTCTATAGAAGACTTAACACTCAAAATATTTTGGGCTATTATAAGCACCAGCGCGTGGATAATATAGCTTCGTTATTACCACTTTATTGCACAAAAAAATGAGAGAAACGTCTTACTATTAGTATTACGGGACGTAGAAGCCATGTCAAGGTCCGGAAGGTAGGTAAGTAGGAACATAGTACTGCAACAAACAAGTTTTCTTGTAGCTTTCAATTTTTTTTCAAAGGTCGTACAATATCTAGGTTCTGAATTATTGTATATCATTAGGCATATTTTTCTTGCAAATAATATATCGTATAAGTTACTAAAAATATTATAATATTAATACGCAGTAAGAAACATCACTACATAGTATAAAAAAAGTCGCTTCCTCTCTCATTTTGTCTCTTTGTACGCTTAAATCTTTAAAACTATGCAACGGATTTTGATGCGTCTTTTTTTAATAGATAAAGTAATAAAAAAGGAAGGTTTAAATGTACACTTCATAACCATGAGAATCCGGGGCGGACCGCTAGTTATCACTACGTAGTATAAAACAAAGTTGTTTCCTTTGTCCCTATGTCCATTTGTATGCTTAAATCTTGAAAACTACGCAACGGATTCTGATGCGGTTTTTTTAATAGATAAAGTGATTGAAAACGAAGCTTTATATGTATATTTCATAACCGTTCGAAGTCGGGGCGGGTCGCTAGTTAAAATATAAAAACAACTTAAAAACGTTTACAATGCAACACACTCAAACTGCTCGTCTATATAAAGCCTTATTGTGATAAATATACACACGTCTTAAGTAGCCATGGTAACATAGGAATACGCGCGAAAATCATCACCAGAATACAGTGACAAAACCTAAAATACTTAATGGATCGCTTACTTTCTGTTAATATAAATATACAATGTTAATCCTAAATACCTATTTTTTAATGAAGTAATATTTTACTATACAACTATTTGAAATATAGACTTATGAGTCTAAATATCGGTACATGAAATTTTTATTAGAGCGGCATTTTGTCACGTTGATTTATTATTATATTTTGTTAAAAACACTTTATATTAATACGTAATAACAAAGTTTGTTGCATAAGGAATACATTAATATACCACACATAAATAAACAAAACCAATACTTACATTTTAAAACCAATTCGTCACAGCACGTCTTTCACTTCACAAAGCGTTCAATGAACAATTGTTTTTTTTCCATATATCGAAATACTGGCGCCTCAATAACAGCCAAAGACGCTCAAATACTACAGCCCATTGAATAAAGAGGCATCTATTAGCAAATTTGTACAACTTTATCGTGTTACCTTAGCCTACAGCCGATTTTATCTGTATCGGTCGGCTAAGTTACTATGGTTACGTGGACGTACGACCCTACATTTTTTTACGTAGCTGTAGTTACGTAGACTTTCAAATGGATAATACATAATAGTCTGCCAGACGCTTTTTTTAAAAAAATGAAAGTGAAACTGTTTTTGACTATCTGTCATTTTTATTTGCACAATAATAGGGACAAATTTTATTTTGCCAGAATTAATTCGGTTGATTTATCAATTTTTTTATGACGTTGGAAGGCAAACAAGCAGACAGATTTCTTGATGGTAAGAAATTCACGCCGCCTAGAGACACCAAAGGTAATAATGATGCGTAGCCAACCTGAGGCCAAAGCGATAGGCCTCGAGCAAAAGTAAGTTTACCGACTACCTTACCCTCCGAACCGGAAAACGTCATGACGTTATGGCGGCAGGAATAGGTAAGGCGGTGGTACCAATCCGGGCGAGTCGCTGCTGTACTCTACCACCTAGTAAATGTAAATCGAGTGTAAAACCAATTTGTTGACATAGTGTAGCGTGGGATTGTGTTTGTTGTAAGAGAGAAACTATGGCATAGTGTTTAGGTGCGAGAGACAGAAACGCATTGCTCTATTTAAACAGAGCATAAGGTAGCGCCTTATCCCATTAAAAATGCTCCGAGAAAGTGCCGTAATTTTTCTGTTGCCACGTATGCCCGAGAACTCAGCGGTGATAACTTACTGTTAGGTGACAGTTTGACAGCGTTTACATCCTCTTCCATATAAAAACAACAAGTTAATCCTATGACTGTAGAAATATTTTTTTAGCATTTTTTTTTAATTTCTTAGGATTTTTTATAATTGTTGCCTTAAATAGATTGAAATAGTGTAATGTTTTCTCTCTTTTTTACCTATCTACTTTGGCACTGTTTCTTTCTAACCACAAGCACGATTCTACTAGGGTATTTGCTATAAGGCACACCACCTTCTGTATATTAAGACACGACCAAATTATTGTCTAGTAAATTAAATGTGTACTTATTATAGGTATGTTTTAATAAAATAATATTTAAATGACATACATTCTAAAATGTGAAAATATTTTAGAATACTTATATGTCATTTAAATATTATTTAACATGTTTTTCTCTGAAAAAACTCGTCTAGCATATTCCACAAGACAAATGTTTGCCAAAGATTAATTCGTGATTTTTTAAGTTTTTAGAAGCAATTAAAAGATGCTTCCTAAAATTATTTCAAAACTGTAGTAGTAAAGATAACTGTAATTAACTGTAAAGATGTGCTGCGCAGAAAAAAATGCAACGGCTCACAGCTGCGAGACTGCCCGCATGCTGTTTGAAAGAGCATGGAGAAATGCATACCGAAAAACTAGCGTTGCAAGTTCCCGTAATATATTGTGTTAACGGAATTTGACAATACAACATATTTTTTTCGTAGCATACGTATGAAAAATTAGTTTAAAAATATGTTTGTTGAACATTTATCATGTTCGAAGTAAGTAGGTTTCTAAAGCAGAAACGAGAATCCCAAAATATTTAATAGATAGTCAAATAGATTGTTAATTTTTTAATTAAATAATCTATAGTACTTTTTTTTAATCTATAGTAGTCTTAGGGCAGTGACCCTTCATGGAGAATTTACGAATGACCTGCGCGAAAGCGGAAATACGGGTTTAGAACTTGTATTTAGCGCTCGTTTATTAAAATAATCAGCTGATTCTAAATTAATACCCGAAAATATTATATGTGAATAGTAATCGAAAGTTTTCTATTACGTAATGCTAAAATCTGTTGAAATTATAGCAAAAAATATTTGACTAAATTGCACCTTGCACCAAACTAACTTTAAAACTTTTAATAAAATTGTAGATCTATTTATGTTGTTGTTTAATTATTTTGATTATTCGCAAAAGTGTTTCAAATTCGAAATCTTTAGATCTAAAATAGGTTGTGTACCTAATTTATAAGCGCCTCGTGTCAACAGGTGATCAGATCCTCTTTTTTTTTGTTTCGTGAACCCAGTCTACAAATCTTACAGTTTGGTTTGATTTTTTCTAAATTAATCCTACAGTGCAATTGGTAATGTAATTTGTTATAATGATTATCTAATATTTCCAAGTGTAAAACTAGATAATGATTTAAAATAGAGAAGACATTTTTTCTACTTTATAATGATTTGATTAATTTTGAACCGCTGTGTTACACTGTGTGGTACAATTACAACTTGCTTGGTCGCGAAAGAGCTGTTTGTAAACATATGTTTACGATTGAAAAAGAAATGAAGTAGTTTTAGATACCACTGGCGGACCTTCGTAAATAAACATACAAAAAGTAATCCGAAAAAAACTCAGTTCAGCCGAGTGTTCACCTTCACTTCACGGGCCGTATTTGTGTGTATCAGCTCGGGAGCTACGAGTACCTCGCTACAGTTGGCACGAGAGCGCCACTTGGCCGGTTACCGGGTCAGTAAATATACATGTCATGTCTTACTTTTTGTATTCAATTACTACGACACACCCATTATATAATAATATTAACAGTAATCTTACTATAAGTAGATGCTTGAAACATATTTTCCGGGCCCTGTTACAAAACGATACAGGCCAGTTTAAAAGAATAATATTACAAGTGTTTTAAAGGCACAGTGTATTTTTCGTTTTACAAAGTAAATGTTTAACCAAGGATTTATTAATAAAGCTAACGTACAGAATACTTACAAAATATAAATGTAAGTTTGAGTTTGGAAAAGTTTTTTCTCCGTGTTGGTTCAGGCTCCTTTGCTAGGCAGCTCGTAAAAGGCGAGCATAGACTCACCGTCACTAACACCGTGACATCATACTAGGTGGTAGAGCTTCGCAGCGGATCGCCCGGATTGGTACCACCGCCTTACCTATTCCTGCCACCATAACCTCAGTGCTTGCCGTTGACGTGTTCCGGTTAAGAGGTTAAGGTAGCCATAAAACTTACTTTTGCTCGAGGCCTAACATATCGGCCTCAAGTTGGTAACGCACCAACACGAGCCTTGATGTCTCTAGGCGGCCTGAATTTCTTATCATCAGGAAATCCGTCTGCTCGTTGCCTTCCAATGTTATAAAAAACAAGTAAAATTACTACTTGAAACGTCGAAAATAAGTTGAATTACTTTTAAAGTGACGTTATTTTAATTCAAATTAAGGCGACGGTCATCATGGTCCCGACGGTTGTGAGCACGCCTTCCGAAATCGGTTGTTTTTGTTGGAAACTATATTTCTATGTTCCGATTACGGTTGTTGCACGCGGTTTAATAAAATCATAAAATGTAATCTCCTAAAATCTATCACCGAATTGGAAAGGAAAGGGACTCAGCGGGATTGTGTATTTTCTTCAAAGGTCATCAACCATTGACCATTGACCGGTCAAAGGGTTCTTCGAAGTTTGAGTTCTTCTCCATATTGGTCCGGGTCCCTGAGTAGAATAAACCACCTGCTTTTTAACAAACAGCTTGTAAAAGTTAAGCGCTGGCTAAATGGGTCCGTACCAACAGAGCACAGGTGGTAGATTTCAGGTCAGTAACTGGCCCACCACCTCTCACCTAATTCTGCCACTATAATGACTCGACATGCTCCCTCATGTACATTTTCTTTACTTACAATAATTAATGTGCTAAAACAAAAATTATATTTCCAAGGGTATGAGGTACGAGTATTATTACCTTTTTTGTATCATTTCAATTTGATACATTTTTTTACTAGAAGAAAACTCTTTCATGTAATCGTGGAGCTTATTGTAAATACGTATACATTGAAAGAATGGCTTACTTTGTGGAGACGAGATACATACACAGAGTGATTATTTTCCTTGTTTTGACTCCTATATTACACACATATTTAATTTTTTTAAGGATATACTAGGTTGTGACACTTACAAATTTGATTTCTTTGATTTGAAAATTTCCTCCTTATAACTCGAAGGAACTCCTGCCTTCCTATTTAGAAAGAAATCCCGCCTAACTCAAGAAAAAATCAAAAATGATTTTGTTATGATTAAAAAAAAATTGGACCCAAGAGCCTAGGTTATAAATTGTCCGTATGGCTCTTTTGTTTTCTTTACTTATGCAGAACTCCCCTAGATAAGAACTATATACGACATGATTCTTTAAAAATAACTAAAATGAGCAATTTAAATACATAAATACTTAATACATAAATATCTCTGAACAAGTTACACAAATTGAATCTAACCTCGAAGTAAGCAAATGATATGCTTGTGATATGAGTATTAGTCAACGATTATAATACATAGAAATACTTAAATAGATACAAGAATAAATTTAATAAACATCCAGACCCGGAAATGCAGACATCGAAATATTCATCACACAAATTCCCCTGTCGGGAATCGAACCCGAGCCTCAAGGTTGGTCGGCGTGGTTAGGCGTGTACACTAGCCACTCGACCAACGCGGCGGTCAAGTAGTTTAATTCTCTAATTGTTAACATTGTACGCCACTCAGCTCAACCTTATTACAAGTTTATTAATGTGCGGGCCCCATTGTGACTTTTTATTAATTGTTATTTTTGAAAACGTAGTAGACTCTACAAGGTCCAGCTTGTTCCTATCAAGTTGGTCTCTATTTGCCTTAAATTTGGTATTAAAAATTTAATAAGTACATTCCTTTTTATATTTCAAAAAAGGTTATTTACATAGAACCAGTGTACGACTTTTGAAATCGCTGTATTCATTTAGTTATATTCACCTAATCATCTTTTCACTATAAATAAAAGTGAAGTGTCATACGCGAACAACATGTTTGTCTGTTACGTTGTCATTTATATATCACTTAGAAACAAAAATGAAGCCTGGGGAACATCCATTTCAACAGCAACATCTGTCAATTTTATATTACGTATGTCAACTTTCTGAATTCTCCAACTCAAATAAGAAATCACAAGATGTAGTTATTCCTAATTTCATAATAGCGTAGTTTCCTGATGAATGTGTCATGGATAACGCCATCGAATGCTTTAGACGAATCACAGAAAACACCGATTGTATCCTGCAAATTGTCCCAAAATTCATAAATTTTAAGATACAAAAATCATTTATTTCCAACTAGAGACTTTATCATCTTATTTAGTTATTTATCGCTCTCACTTGAAGCAGTTCATATATGTATCGGGATAAAAAGTAATATGACTCTTTTTTGAGATCAGATCGTAAAGATGTGACGTGTCGAGTGGGCCGCGAACCCTACGGCCTACACTCGTGGCCTAACACGCCGCTGACCGGCCTCAATATTACGTGACATAACCGTTACGGCGTGCGAGCTCTAGTTCGATACTTCTATTGTGTCGCATTACACAGCTGCACTGTCTAACAAATTGCTGGTTTCCGTGTTGCATAAAAACACATTTCGGCACTTACTTCAAATGTTTCTTGATTATACCGTTAAATGTTGGGAGTGCCAAAAATATCAGGCTAAAATAAGTTGTCCACGCAGCTGACGACATAAATGTCGAAAATTGATAGAAGAAGGCGTTACTTTGCGGAAATCCATACTTAATTCTAAATAAAATTATTTAATTTGCAATTTTCCGTCAAAAAATGTATACTTATTATGGCGCAATCAAACAGTCAAAATAGTGCGCTAAGAATGAATTGGACTTACCGGAAGCTAAAACCCCCAAAAATATCCACTTTCACCGATACTGCTATCCCCGCGTCGTCTTGTCACCCTTGACAACACAAAATAGCCGCTTTCAATAGCTTTGTACATAGATTGACATCTTTGCCTTTGAGTAAAGAGAGTTACAAAAAAGAACTTAACATCATTGTACAACTGGCAGTTGCTAATGACTATAGTAGAGATTTAGTTGAAAATCTAATTAAAAAGAAAATAAAAAAAAATGTTTCACGACTAACCTATACAGTTTCATCTCAAAAAGATGTTAAGTTCAAATCTAGTTTGACCTACATAGGACGAGCTTCTGAAAAAGTTCAGCGACATTTAAAACGTAATAATATCAATGTTGTATTTGGAATCCAACATTCATTAAGAAACATATGCAACGGTAAAGACAAAATTGACAAAAAATGTAAATCAGGAATTTATAAACAACATTGTTCTGTATGCAACAGTGTATACGTTGGTCAAACTGGTGGTAGTTTTGAGTCTCGTCACAAGGAACACATATCGTCTGTCAAAAACATTCGTCCAGATAAATCGCATTTTGCAAAATATCTTATAGACACTAGGCATAAGTTGGCAGCAGATCATACTTTCGAATTAATAAATACTTGTAATAAAGGATTAAAAAATATTCTGGAATAACTAGAAATTATTAAATGTAATAACAAAAACTCAATTATATTGTTAAACGAACAAACAAATTTGAATAATTCACCCCTGCTACACATGTTTAACAACAACGGTGCTACCCCCACCACGCGTACTCACTAAAGCACACCCGCACGCGAACTCGAGAAACCCTATAAATAGAGCGAGTCGCATCTCAGTATCTCCTCGACCTTCGTGGAGTGCAGTCAAATTCTCCTGATGATGCTTCGGTTACGAAGCGAAACGTACGTTGAGTTTTTAGTAGTGTGTGTATTGTTGGTTCTAATAAAACAGTTTAGTGGTGTGTGTTGTATGGAGCTGGATATATTTGGAAGTTTTAGCTTCCAGTAAGTCTAATTAATTCTTAGCGCACTATTTTGTCTGTTTTATTACGCCATAATACGTACTATACATTTTTTGGCGGAAAATTGCAAATTAAATAATTTAATTTAGATTTAGATAGAAATAACTCGTATACAAACACTTTATACACTTATGTACTCTAACACAGCTCATTAAAACAGAATAGTTAATTTTTATTGTTATTGTTGTTGCTAAATCGTATGCAAAGCGTTAAATAAAATACAGTGACTGCAACAATTATTCAAGGGTAGGTAATCTAAAAGAATTCACATTCGATTTTAAGATATCATAATTTTCATACATTCACACATAGGTATTAGTTTAGAATTGCATGCTCCTTTTTTCCAAACCTCAACCCCCTAAAGTTTGTATTAAAATCGTATCAATTATACGCTGAGAAAGTCGCCGGGAAACAGCTAATGTATTAAAAACCTATCGTAACAAAAGATTCAAACAAATGTATTTTGGCAAACATCTTTCAACGTATAAGAAATCTATTATAACATGAGCAGATACTTTTAAAACCTGCCGCCTGGACTTACAACTTAGGATCTGATTAACGTGTTTGCTCCAGCGACAACGTTACATTTACAAATTACATTTAGCATTTCTGGTGATGAAAGTTAATCACTTTCACAAATAAGACCGATTTTTTGTAAACTCTATTTTACTATCACTTTTAAAGTCGAATGTTGCACTACAACCTTATTTACTTAACACAAATTATAACGTAACGCCAACGGACTAGTCTGGAACTTTCTACAGGTCACTTTTCTATTTCTAGACTGTATTTACCATGAACTTGCACGAAATGGACTTATTTTATAAATGCATCATGTTAATTAATCTTATTACACACTTAGATAATCTTGTTTTTGGTATTTTTTTAATTGACAAGACAGCGACCAAGCACACGGCTCATCTGATGGTTTGAGAGCAACCGCCAACCGTGAACTTCCCATACCATAATAATGTGCCACAGATGTTGCAGGTTGCGTCGCACTCCTGTTTTCGACATGTTAGGCCAATTGTGCTAGTTTACCGGCTACCCTACCCTGCGGACCTGAACGTGACACTGTCATTATGGCGGCAGGAATAGGTAAGGCGGTGGATCCCTACTTGGACGTGATGCAGCACGGCACTTCACCATCAGCGGACTTTTTGGTAATGATACATTTAGCCTTTGGTCGCCTCATATCAGTTCCCTGACAGGTTTGTTACAGTTTTGTGACATTATGTACAGCTTAAGCTTTCCCAAAATGGAGAAATCGGTTGTCCTACAAAAGTTAAATTTAAATTGACACATTTAGTGGTTTTTGATTTTATGATTTAGAATACCATTTTAACCCCCGACGGAAAAAGAAAGGCCTTACAAAATGTGAGGTCGATTTGACCTCCCGTGTGCTGTGAAAGAACGAAGACTTCGGCAGATTCGATCTCAACCGCACCAGTTTGACGTTCTTTGAGATTTGTCCCGCAGTTAACATTTTTAAAGGTTAGTGGTAAGCACTAACGATATTGTTTCTAAAATGAATTTGTTATGTTTTACTTAATATGAACAGGTTCTATGGTGACAAATAAATTGTATAATGTCCAAATAACTACATCTCTATTACCGGCAAATTGTCGGAGATCGAACACCCCTAGTTCTTGGTGATACTTCCAACGTGACATAAGCTGTCGGCCACATCTCGCACTGTCCCGAGCCCTGCACACTATGGTAAAGCGATTAATGCAACGGTCTCAGCTAATTCAATTCATGTTACCTTGACCAGCGGATACTTACTAAAACTGTTTCTTGGAGAACTCGCATAATAAGTATAGAGGATGTTACGACCTTCTGACATGAAATAAAAGTGTCGCCACCTGCCGACAACATAGTCAGCAACAGTGCCCTGCCGCAAGACTCAGATGCTGACCACCTGGACTGTGAATATAATCCAGAGACACTATTCTTAGACACGAAAATTTTTAAAGGTTTTTCTAGGCTTGTGGGTAACAACGTTCTATTTTTATCAGAGCGTGTCGGCCGCGTTCAACAATGGTTGAAGTTTTAGTCAATTTTTGTTTTTCTGCATAATTATGCTCTTAGGCACTCGTATTATCTCAGGTAGTTGTACAATCGTTCTATCGGTCCAGAGGTCGTCCACATAGCATAGGGAACTGGGTTGAACCATTTAAATGGGAATCTGATAGACGTTTGCACATCTATCAAATTCCCTTGGATACAGTAGAACAGAAAATATCAAAAAAAATAATAAATGTCACTGGACAACTCACAAATTGAATAGAACCCAGCAACCAAGCAAATTTCATAGATGCTTTTGGTATGGGTGTTATTCAACGATTCTATTACTCGCAGAAATAATTAAATATATACCAGAATACATTTTATAAACACCCAGACCCGATATGCAGACATCTAAATGTTCATCACGCATATGCCTGCCCTCGTCGGGTATCGAACTCGAGCACAATTGTTAGTCGCTAGAATTAGGCGTGTACGCTGGCCCTTAGACCAACGAGGTGGTCAACAACAGAACAGGCAGATAAGTTGATGGTAAGAATACTTACCGTCATCTATGAACACAAGTGACACCATTACTAATGCGTCACAAGCTTATAAACGAACTCATCTGTGTCTATTAGCGTAAGTAGCAAGCACACCTTTCGCAACCACGGCTGTTTAGAACGAAGGAATCTGTCGCCAGAGGTCTTGTTAGTAATACACCCAATCATCCAAAGCTTGCTTCTCAACACTAGCTGACAATAAGATAAATCATAATATTTTGGAGAATAAGCTTGACTGGAGACGCAGGCGGCGCGGCAAGCCTCTCAACTAATTATTAACATATATACATGACAACATATTATTGTTATGAAATTTTAAATGAAGGTTGATTATTTTTATAGTAATGTCTGGTTCAGATATTTTTCATCAACGTCATTATATCATTTTTAAAGTCAATTAGGGATGTTTTTACAAAAAATATCATTTTCTACAAATAACTTTGTAACAGTCATTGTTGTGACTACGATTTATGAAACTGAAGCGAAATACCGGCAACAATATAATGTACATATTGTACCCGTTAACCGGTCTTTATCATCACTACCACCTACCTCATCATAGCGTTACTCCCGTCGTTCCTACCGCTAAGGAGAGAAAACTTATGTAAGTACATAGGTAGGTAGGTATTTGTGCGCACATCAAGTTGTAGGAATAATTATTACAAAAATACATGATTACAAAAAAAAAACAGAAAAAGCAAAAGTGGAAACTTTGTTCATTTCTGACTGGAATTGCGAATTTGGTTCGCCCGCTCCCCGTGCCCCTTTTAGAAAAAAAATCCTTACAAAGTAATTTCGCAAGTTATGTACCGATTGAAAACAAGCAATTGTTTTGACAGCAACCCGTAGTAAGATAATAGGTAATATATTAAGTAACTTGACCTTACAATTACAATGTAACATAAACCTAATATTAATATAGCCTTTTCTAATAACTTTCGTTTGTGGACCGAGAAACGTCGTTAACCCGGCGGGGGGCGGGCGGCCGGCACCCAGACCACCTCTCGAGAGAAAACACTTTCGCTCTGCGACCCGGTCCGGCTGCATTCAACTTATTTTAATATATTTTACAATTTTCAATAGGCCATTGCTGCCACTTAATGCGTTTGTAAATAGTAATGTCGTCAACCCATCCATCTCACCAATTAAATCGCTTGAAACTACCGGCTACAGATCCGCCGGCTTTTTCGCTATTTGTAACTCTCGATAAGTTTGACGTGCCTGTGAGCAGGTATGTGTCTATCTATGATATCATAACTCCTAAACAAATGGGCTCATTTCGATGTGGAGTTTATAGTTTGAAAACTGACTCAATCGAAATGTTTTCTACCATATCGCAAATAGGTTTTGCTGGGGTTGTTGAAAATTTTCAATTGTATGTACATAAGTTATCTCTATATATATAAAATTCTCGTGTCACAATGTTAGTCTGCATACTCCTCCGAAACGGCTTGACCGATTCCTCTGAAATTTGGTAAGCATATTGGGTAGGTCTGAGAATCGGCTAACATCTATTTTTCATACCCCTAAGTGATAAGGGTGACTCACCCCATTTTTTTTAAATAAATCACATTAAAAATATAGCAGAACAACGTCTGCGGGGTCAGCTAGTATTGGTATATAATATTATGATACGGTATGGTATGCTATGTAGTACAATATAATATGGTGTAAGAAAACGTTTAATATCACTGAGACTGCTACTGTGACGATTTAGAATATTTTCGACAATATTCTGTAGATTGTGTAGATCTGTGCTTATTTCTAAATAAGTTACAGCATCATTTTGTATCACATAATAAATGGCAGAAGTTGATGTCGCCCTTAGGAAAAACGTATTAAGTAGAAGTACCGCGAAGTTTAGTGCTTTAGAACGCTTGCAATCCTTCACGGTGTCTGCCGAACATGGTCTCCAGTCGGTACTCGGTATAGTTTTCTATCGAATTGCCTAACGTGACTTACTTCGACGTAATGTATTCTGCATCAGCTGTTCAATCATATTTTCTACTCTTTAACTCATTAACATAATAAATCAAAATGAATATTAAGTACGAGTATCTTCACGAAGAGATTTCTTCACTTCTTCATATCCCCGAAGAGGTAGGCAGAGGCACAACCAGGGCAGGCACGAAATGAATATCAATCACCTTTTCATATACGAAACGTTGTCCATTTTTCAAGTTCCGATCCGGTGGAAGTTTAAAAAAAATGTCGACGCGCACAAATACCACTTGTATGGTTCAAATGAATAAAGATATTTCTGATTGTGAAGTATTTGCACATTTCAATTTATTTATTAATACATCGTCTTAACTGTAATGACAATATCTTTAGCGACCGCAAAATGCTAGAACCTTGTTTCCAGCGCTGGTCAGGGACTGTGTTGCCAGTGTCGGTGGTGATAAAGGTGACGATGTCCTCACTCTTATGACCCACGCCCAGTTTCATACAACCCGTCTACAGCTAGAAATAGGATTACTAAAATATTATTTTTAATATATGTAACCCGTGTGTGTATGTTTTTGAGAAACAACATAACCCACTACCGCCGTACTCGGAGTGTTCCGTACAAGTGAGACGTGTGCGTAATTGTTGTTTGTTGTTGTGTGTTCGAGGTCAGAGCAATGTTTACACTTAACTTGTGGACCGCATAGTTTCGTTATGTGTACTCAATACATTTTGCTTAATCTTGTAGCTTGTAACTAATTAGGTTAATTCTTCAAATATAAACAAGTGCAATTATACCTAATTATAAGGACGACATTGCTGTTGCGATAAATCCGTTTTAGTATGCATCAACACCCGATACTAAAACCAATTCGTATCTTGTTTTTTTTTTATTCTACTTTTTACATGTGAAACTCAAAGGAATGTTGGAAATGTGTGATATGGTATGTATTTGTTATTAATGTTTATATTTGTTCGCCGATAGATTATGTGGTAGGTTTATTTTGTGTAATAGGAAATAAGAAAATGTATTTAAAATGATATAGTTTAATGTAATTTTTTAATTTAATTTATGTAATGCGATTTAGTTATTACATATTTGATTACAAATTTGTTTTCGTATAACTATTACAGGTACTATAAAGTATATCAAAAACTGGTTCTTCGTTCAAGATATAAAACGACGCTTTCACATGAACTACCTCGCGGCTTTGGTATCAACGAAACTAATCAAGCTTTCCTCCAGTTAGTGGGACCAACAATAGTGCATAAAACTGGTCTACGCGGAAGTAATGAAAACAATCTCTTGATGTAATAGATTATTTATATACCATAAAAGATACATTCCAAAGTTTTTTATCGGTAAAATTATTTCATTTATTGAGATGACAGTCTTGCTCAACTGTATCCATATCCAGAAAAAGGAAACCTACAAGCACATAACGACCTCCACCACTGGAAATATTGTATATTCGTGAATTCAAGACTGGTTTCGAAAATAACAAAATTAAACAAAATAACTCTTAAGTTTTTTCCTCCACTGACCTTACTTGCTTAAATATTACCTACTTAGTTAAATATTACCAAGTTATTTAGTAAAATAAGAAACCGTAATTGTATCTGTGAGTGTGAGTTGTCTGGAGAAAGTTTCCCTCAGTCATTCCATTTAGTCATTAAAACAGCTTTCGAACGAGTATTTTCAAGGACAGCGCCACCAGAGTGTATGGACCACACCACCTCCGCGCCAACTATTTTCATATATTTACACTTACACAATATACTGGGTATATTTGATCATAGATCTACTAGGACTCCGAAATTTCATAAAATTAGCTTCTTTTTCTGTTACAACTGACCTTACCAAAATCATAACGGTTTAGCGGATGAAAAGAATGGAGAAGTCTGACCGAGTCCAGACTCATTGGAGTAGTTGATGGAGGCTTCTATCCGGCAGTAGATGAGGAAGAACTGATACATATCAGTAAGAAAATTATGGTATTAGAATGCACTTTGGAAAACAGTGATTTTTTTAAGAAACCTAGGTTTCTAATTGAATGCAATATTGTAAACTAAACATAAAACAAACGAATATATTATCATGCACCTAACATACAAGAAGCACGCGCTCTATGGTCTTCGGGACAGTGACAGAATATTACCTGGAACATTTCCATACCCAAATGTCTGCTACGAAAATAAATAATTTTGGAGACTTTGACTAAACTATCTAAACTTATCATACATTTGATTGATTTTGGTATCTTACAGAAAAGTATTTATTGATCTGTTGTTTTTTAACCACGACGGAATAGAGACGGAATATGAGGTTGGGGAAAGAGGATTTTTGTGCCAACCAATGTTACCATTTTATCTCCAACACCACTGCTCCGATTTTAATACAATGTTCAGTGATAGGTTTTGATTTTATTGGTGCATGTTCTAAGATAAATATTATGTTAACAACTCAAAAGAGGGCGCTCAAGTAAACTTTTGTTTGTACAAACCAATTTTACCATTTTATCTGCTACATGTCTTAAAAATATCGATAGAATTCGTATTTCTGTAGGTTGTGGTGATACAGAAACGATAAAAGTTATTAAAATAATAATAATAATTTTAAAACGGGGTTGACTTCGGTCATAACCGGTGGCTTAAGCACAAGACATGAATGTGGAGCTAAATCATTTTTTATGTTATTTAAGTTTTTGGTTTAAGAAAACATTAATAGAGACTCGTCATAGATTTAGAAAAACAACAATAACAGTATTTTTTTATATGACGTATGTACCTATTCTCTTAAAAAGTTGGAAATAAAAGCAATTTTGTTAATAGTAGATACCACGATATAGTTTTAGTTCAAAGAAAGATCAAAAGATAAGTAACTTTATCTGATTTGATAGACGACAGCTTCTCGACAGTCACTGCCCGTTTAATTTGAATAGGAACTGTTCATAATCACTACCTACGTCATAGTCAAGCAAAGTCGCTTACCGCTATCCGTCTATATGTGTGTTTAGATATTTAAAACTATGCAACAGATTTTGATGGGTTTTATGAAACTGATAGAGTGATTCAAGCAATAGGTTAAAGGATTAAAGGAGAGGAAATATTGTAGTAACTAAAGAAATGCATATAAATGAAAAAAAACCTTTGAGAATTTTAGCAATGATTTCGGCGCAGCAGGCACGATGGTTCTGTAACTCTTAAGTTGGTCGGTGTACCTACCTACTCGATGGTGTTGCTCCTGTTTCATGACTATCGTATATAAGACTAGTCGACCCGTCGGACTTCGTACAACTTGGTGTGGAGATATTTTAAATGTTTCAATACATTCTGGGGTTCAAGTTATTTGTAACTTTATATTGAGTGTTGATATATTATCTGTCTTTTCAAACTACTAAACGTATGATTTGGAAAAAATGGACAATCACGTATATCATGCAGATAGACAGACAAAAATTTAGAAAATATACCATGAATTTAAACTAAATGACGAGGGACGGAATCGAACACGTTAAAATTCACGCTTACAAACATCCTATTAAAAAAATGGGTGTTTAATTTTGGTGTTTGGTGGTGTTCTAAAGTATTAAAAAATCCAATCGTCAAAAACGAAAATTAAACGCTGTTTTCGGAATTGAGTTCATTTATCGACGCAATTAGTTTAATGTCTTCTACCGATTGAAAACGGGTGCTACGAAGTGATAATTTGATTTTAGAAAAAAGGAAGAAGTCAGAGCCATTTTTGATTAGTTTGGTGGTTGCTCGACGGTATTTGTTGAGTGTTTGGTCAATATGGGAAAAGAGCTATAAGAAGCCATTGAAAAATCTAGCCAGGAAAGGAATTGTGAAACTCACAACGCTGATTAACACATCATTTAGATCAAAATGTGTACTTAGTTTGTGGAAGGTGGCGGATGTCATTATAACTCACAAGCCCGGCAAATCTCCTCACAAAGCTGCATCTTATAAACCCATCTCAGTGCTACCAGTGACGTCTAAGCTATTTAAAATTATTTAAAAAGTTTAAAACAATGGTAATTCCAGATCATCAATTTGGATCCATGGAACAACATTACATAATAGACAAAGTACATAGAAAAAAAAACATCAACGAAAAGTCCTAGGAAAGGAAAAAAATTTTGCTCAACCATTTTCCTAGACGTGGTGGTCTGTCAAGGTTTGGTACGCAGGATGAATTTATAAGCTAAAATGTATGCTACCCCCTTGCTAAAATCTAAGAACCATACATCGAACAAAGAACTTTCGGAGTGAGGTATGGTATGGTATCTTCTTAGAACTAAATGATGTTAAAGCTGGAGTACCCCAAGGAAGTGTCTTGGTCCGATTTTAAACCTATTTTATACGGCTGATGAGTCAGATACAGCAAGCAATACAATTTGTTGATGACATGACTACAATGGCTGTCAGAAGCACACAAGAAGAGGCAACGGAAAAAACTCAAACAGTCTAAATAAGATACTATCATGGATGAAACAGTGGCGTATTGAATGAAGCAAAGTCTACTCCTAAAATTTTACAAATAAAACAACTAAAATATTTGATATTTTGCATCGCATTGCATTCTAAATATTCATAAATTTAACCGAGTTCATAAAAACGAAGAGGTTCTTAATTCGGCCGGTATATTTTTTTAAATATGAACACCGATTTCTCCGTGGTTTCTGAACCGATTTACATAATTCTTTCTTTTGACGCGGAATGGTTTCGAATTGGTCCCTTAAAACTTTGATTCAGATAAGCACATTAGTTTTCATTTTACGAGCATTTTTACCTATTTCCACCTAACGCGATGTTTATCTTTATTAATATTTCATCAAGGGGAGACTCGATTAAAACCTGACCTGAATAATAAAACATACAAAAATAATGATTTCGAGTCGACAACATGTATCCGCAAAATTGGGATTGTCGAGTATTTTGTTGAATTCTAAATGTGTTGACAGACGAATTACAGTCGCCATCTTGGGTAGTTAATAAAAGTTCCGTTTTATACTAGCTCTTAAGTTAAAGGCAAGGCGTATCCTCAGCTTTAACTCATCCTTTGCGTCGCGCCATAAAAGTACTGAGACTGTGTAAAATGAAAATTCTTGCCGGAAATGTTGAGTGAATTACAAAGAACTGTGACTGTGTAAAACGAAACGTCTTGCCGGAATTATTGAGTGAATGTTAACAAAATCACAGAATATGTTACAATATTACTGAAGTTTAAAACCAATTATCTATTTTTCTTCATGTATTTGAAATTTTCCATCGTCAACGCTTGGTAAAATTTCCAAATTTGCATATTTTTCTTCAGTCATTGACGTCTCGCGAAATATTGGTTTTGATACTTTTTTATGATATACTCTTCCTTCAGAGATTGGCCAATTGCGATAGCAGTCATACAAAAAAATACTAACCATAATCATAAAAGTGGAAAATTTAGTTCAAATGTC
The DNA here is from genome assembly GCA_002245475.1 of Calephelis virginiensis. Classification (NCBI taxonomy): domain Eukaryota; kingdom Metazoa; phylum Arthropoda; class Insecta; order Lepidoptera; family Riodinidae; genus Calephelis; species Calephelis virginiensis. The sequence goes on from NJDC01003776.1 coordinate 79,549, forward strand.
ATTTAGTTTTGCATAGTGATCACAGCGTTGACAACTGAAGCATTTTCTCCTTTTCTAGGAAGTTTGGTACCAGACAAATTTCCCGCTTATTTTTATTTAAATAAATAATATCAGCAATAAACTAAAAAGTATTAAATAAAAATAACTACGTTAATAAAAACCGACTTCAAAACTAAAAAGTAAAAAATAATAAAAATTAAATATTAAATATATACTACCTATTATGTATGCCATTTCCTAATAAGTTTGAAGTCGGTGCTATACCCTAAACTAATAATTATATTTGAAGTTAGTAATAAATTGGCTTGGCATCGACTTCAAACTTATGAGTAAATGGCACATATAAATAATAGGTAGTATATAATTAATATTAAATCTTTATTATTTTTTACTTTTTAGTTTTGAAGACGGTTTTTATTAACATAGTTATTTTTATTAAAGAAAGAAACACTTGTACTGTTTTACGTTTCACTTATAATTTATTATTTTATAAATAGCCCACCAGTTTCGCTTATACAGCGTCATCAGGGCTAAAACTTAAGTTTCCTTCGCTTAAGTTTTAGCGCTAACGATGTTGTATAAGCGAAATCGGTAGGCTATTTTTTATGATATTGGAAGGCAAACAAGCAGACGGATTTCCTGAGAAGTTCACGTCGCATATAGACACTAAAGGTGGTAATAGTGCGTTGCGAACCTGAAGCCGGGATGTTAGGCCTCGAGAAAAATTAAGCTTACCGGCTACCTTACCCTCCGAACTGGAACACGTCAATGGCAAGCACTGACGTTATGGCTGCAGGAATAGGTAAGGCGGTGGTATAAATCCGGACGAGTCGCTGGGAAATTCAACCACCTAGTAGGATGTCACGGTGCTAGTAACGTTAAGCCTATGCTCGCCTTTTACGAGCTTCCTGGCAGAAAGGCAGATGGTCTATTCTTAAAAGGAGCCCGGACAAACACGGGGAAAAAAATAAATAAATTATAAGTGATGAGTAAAACAAACACTACAAGTGTTTCTTTATTTAAAAATAAGAAAAAACTAAAATACTGTTGATATGAATGAACACAGA
>NJDC01003776.1:80780-116917 GCA_002245475.1 Calephelis virginiensis
TCTAACAGCAACAATAAAAAATAATTTGAATCTAGGTATATAAGCTAGTTATCCATTCCCGATACTGTTTTGATGACGATGACGTTCGTTATGTCATAAACGTACGATGATGTACGTTCGGTATGTCATAAATATGATTTTATACCCTGACTGAAAACGAGCAATGTTATTAGTTTGACTTGCGGGTGGGTGTGTATTTGTATATCTATGGTAGTTACTATAACTCCTAAACAAGTGGACTGTTTGAATGTTTTGTTTGAAAGCTAACGTGATCGAGATAATACGTAGATTATCATAAGGAATTGCCGCGAGTTACAGATTTTTTGTACATATTTTATTTCATTATAGGTATTACATTTAAGCCTTTGCGGGAAGACATGTGCATGTATGTTTATATAAAAGCTGCTTAAAAACGTCGACGCGCACAAGTATTTATATATATATATATATCAATGTATTTAAAGTTTACTTTCGTTTTGATTTACTCATCGTCAAATGAATCGCAATATATCGTGATGCATATCGATCTATTTCATACAGCGTCGTCGCGTAATAAACGAGTACACACAAAAAAAACACTAACGAATTTGAAATCAGGAGGCTATCCAAATTGTAGTTGTATATTGTGACAAATTGTAGTTGTGTATTGTGACAAATTGTAGTTGTGTACTGTGACAAATTTCGTTAACTCTGTTGGCAACTACTAATTATTTACACACACTACATAAGATGACAAGTTGACAAAATTTATCAATTGCGACATTGCACTAGCAAATATATGGTTGGAGCAGGCCCCCTCCTTGTAACATGAAATAAAGTAAACCAATACGGTTGCAATTGTTTAATGTAGGCCACGGATGGTGATGCAGTACAAACCTTGTGCAACAGTTTCACATATCAGTTGCAGCGCGCGTATCGAACCTACTCTTGTGCAAAACTTTATTGTGACCTATGATCCGTTGCAAATCGAGGAATTTCCTGGTCTTCGTCATAGGTTGATCGACCTCAATTATTAATTATCATTTTATGAACTACCTATACCCGCCGCCGTAGTGTCAGCTCTCTCTATTGTCGTGTTCCAGTCTGGTAAGTAGGTTCATTGGTTAAAATACTCACTATGATTATTAATTTAACAAAGATCTTAAGAAGTAAGCTAGGAAGGGAAGCTTAACAGTACCCAGCCTCAGGTGCAATGCAGCGTTATCGTCTTTGGTGTCTACAGACGACGCAAGTTTTTTTATCGTTTCCTTATGATACGATTCGTCTTCTTGTTTCAAACTAAATACTTTAAAATAAAAAATAGAACACCCGCGATTGTAACCATAAAATATGAAATTAATTATAAATTCGCTATTACCAATTGTAATCAAAACAGAATCTAGATGTACTCGTAATATTAGGAACTTAATATTTCAGGTACTAATTACCCGTAGGTAATATAAATGATGCAACATTTTACATTTGTGACTACTTAACTACTTTTGTAAGTAGATAACAAGGGACAGGCGGCGACAATAGGACCGCCAGCCGCGGCCGGTGCTGTGTCCTACTGCAGCTCAGTGCTCGCCCACGTCGGTACCTACTTCTAAGGTTTCTGTATTCGACGGATATACCTACATTTCATCAGATGAACAGTCTGCTGTTCGCTATATTACAATATAAAAAAACATTAGGTTTCCCCTAGTCGAGTCATTTGCCGTTAATGATTTAACCCCTTTCCGCTATTATCAATATATTTATTTACCTTATAAGTTATATGTCAAATCTGGCTTATGTAAGTAAACAAGTAAGCAAGTAAATACCCAAGAGGTCGGTAGAGGACGTCCAGGGCACCCACGACGAGGAACACACTAACGGCCGCGCTCAGAAACGTCAATTATGACAAATCAAATGTTAATGGACGGGTCGGAAAGCGGACGTAAGTCCTACAAGGTGACAGGCGGCAAGTCTCTGGTTATCGATAGACCTTTTAGTTGCCCGACCGGGAATTGAACCCGAGACTTCATTAAGTCAAGTTCAACATCGGACCGCTAGACCACAGAGCTAGAGGTGATTTAAGGTTGTATATAACAATTTAAATATATAAATTCGTCTTGCATCTTGTTTGTAAAACTTACTTGCACTTTGCTTTTGAAATATTTAAATGAAATGATTCGAAACGGGATAGGAACAGGAGTCATTGAACCAGCCAAATCTAGACATATTTAAAAAGAAATAATAATACAGAGATCCGGACACGGAGAGCCTCGTACTCCAACTTGGGTACTGCGGGCCATCTCCGTCCATAGTGAGACGCTTTTTGTTTATAATATCGTCTTTAATTGTTAGAAATTATATTCTTGGGATGCCGATTTTATTTCCAACAATCGTTGGTCCTAATATTTATAAATTGAAATTTAAATTTGAAAATGAAAATCGTTCATTTGACATACTCGTATATACCTTACAATCATACTTGTGATGTTTCCATATGTTTTCATAACTACCACCGGATCGGAACACAGTCTCCCACTGACGGCCTACATTAATATAAGTTATCTAAGATAAGAGATAGTGCTAATTTACGTCAGTTGCCAGATAATCGCTGTTATTTTTCAATAATTAACAAAAAATCTCTGTCTGTAGATATTTATTAATATTGGCCGTTAGAAGATCAAACGAAGGAAACTAAGCGGGCTTGTCTTTTTTTCTTCTTTTCAATATTTATAATATTGATTAGAGCAGCAATTAATTCCAAAAAATATTATCATGTACATATTTCGCAAACTTATAATAATCTGTTCACATATATTCAAATTTAATACATTTTTAAAATTTATTTTAAGGTAGGTCTTCAATGTGTTATTTATTGCAAAACCGTGTATATTGGCCTATAAAAGAAATAGCTTATTATGTGAAGAAAAGAGACAGGAACAGCAACACGAACTTGTTTTTTTGATCATATAATAAATTTTGATAAATATATTGAGACGTTACAGTAAGAAAATTAAGTTTGTTGGGTTTTTATCTGAGGGAAACTAATGTGCCTAAATTATAAATTACTCGTATAGCTCTCACTGTTTGGTAAACCAACATACGAGTATATGACACGACGCTGTGCAAACGAGTATAGTACACAATTCTGGCAGTGTCAGTACAAGATAACTGTATCATTTTTTAACAGCATTTACTGCTGAGTTCAGAAAATTTGCAAGCTTTTTAAGGTACGTTACAATAGGGACCCTGTTGTAACTTCTTATCAATAGTGAACTTACTCATTTGTCTTTTTACCTTAAATAAGAGTGAAAATATGTCTTTCGCGAGCAAAACGATTGCATGTTTTTCTCCTACGTAGTAAGTAAGGTAAATCATTTATGTAAACGATAAAGGGGAAAGATCCCAGGGTAGTGTAAGGAAGATTGTCGTGTTAATTTCACAGACTGACAGTCGGTTCCTGCAGCGGATTCCTGTAACATGCAAAACTATCAAAATGAAACGCTGTAATTGCAACAGTTACGTTCGTAGTAGGTACGGTGTTAACGAAAAATTAAATAATGCAAAGCATCCATAAAAATAATTATGAAGTAAAGACTAAAGATACTTATATCAGTTGAAGTCAATTTTATCCGTTAAGTACTAATTATTTACACAAACTAAATGTACATACATTAATGTCATAGATTTAGCCAACAAAAATAACTCAAACTCTGTTAATATTATGTAATATAACCAAAATAATAATTGTGTAATAAAATGATGTAATAAAAATAAATAAACGGAAACGAAAACAATGGTAGTTGACAATAGCTAGGGTCAAATTTATTTATGTATCAAAATTGTATGTAGTTAATAATTAAACTTAAATGTATTAAATATAAAAACAGTTTGAATGTTTAAATACATGTAATTTTAATTAATTACCTAGGTATATTTTAACATACGTTTGTTTTTCTACAAATATTAAAATATTTGCACATCATAACGCAGTACAATCATTTTGAAATGATTTTAAAACATCTTTTTAACGTTTACATATTCTGCAAATAAATAATTTTTATTTAATTTCAGTACCTACATTATATAATTGAATTCGTATGTGTTAGTCTGTCAGTCGAATGGTAAGTGACGGAGTTACACCAAACACACGTTTAATAATCTAAGGTTAATGCATGACATACTAATCATTATACACTTGAGAGTAGATATCTACACAAGTTTAAGTTTAGATAAACTATATAAGTTTCTATATCTGTATAGTTATTCATAGTTCATGCTCAACACCATTAGGTGACCTCGGGTACACTAATTGCATTTCTTCAATCGATAAGAGGATAAGGTGGCAGTATTTATTTAGAGTGGTTTTCAACATAATCGAAGGCTGATGATATTAGAAAGTGCTACACATTGTGAGCGGGTCGGCCCGACCGCCGCTCGCTTCATGCGCCGCACGTGCTTAGCTTTCGTATTGCTCTACCAAGGCTCTCCGACGAGCAAGACAATAAACTATTGAGTAATCCTCATTAACAGTTCAATCAAATGCTAAGCTTGTAAGAACAATCTTAATTAGATCACCTGAAATGTTTAGAAAACTTTGTAACGTTCTATTTCCACCATTTGGACTCTAGAGGACTTTGGACTTATTAGAACTAATGTAAGCGCCCCCGTACAGGTATACAGGAAAACTGGTGACGTCTCTATGGACATGGACGGTAGGAGCCGTAGGTAAGGTAAATACTAAAAGTTCGCTAAAACTCACAGTTCAAGACTCACTCATCGCGTAAACATCGGAGTACTCCAGCTCTCGGGTAACACGGACATAGTGAAACTAGCAAAACCGAAAGTCCGACCGTAGTTCGTCCGTAAATGAATGAAATTAACATGAACCCTTAATGCGTATAGTAATTTAAAACACACTTTTTATTTTAACTTTCAGTGTTTGGTTGGTAGTTACGGACCGTCAGACTTGTTTATCTACATATAGTTATAAAGCCCTGGTGGTGCTGTGAAAAGTGGAACCGGATGTTTGAAGTATAACATAAATGTTAAATGTGTGTGTATACAATAGAGTTCCACCAAGTGCCAACGATAAAAAGTATAGATTCTATAATCTAAAAAATGTCATATACATTGTATTATCTAAACAAATAAATATATTTTAATTCCATAATTGAGAGTTTTTTTTTAAATTTAAAATAAAAGTTAGTAAACAATAATAACAAAGGAAGTTGGAAACTAATTTTAAAAACTGTTGAGTTCCAAATCCCTAAAACATCTAAATATGTAAGCTATCCAATACTCAGTTTCATTAATTCATCAACTTGTAAAACCAATCTACTCTGCAACGAAGTACCCGCAGCAGTAACCAAACTGCACTGAAAAAACCGACTTCAATTTTACTATCAGTACCTCAGGTAATTTTAGTATCACTACTCTAACTCGCAATATTAGTAGTGGACCTAGTGGTCGCGTAACAAACACGAACAAAAAACATAGCCCTTTTTGGAGTCGGTTAAAAAGTTATGCGTGGTCTAATATAAAAAATAATTATATACGTCTAATTGTCTAATTGAGAGCGGTATCCATGTTGGGTTTGGTTGATAGCACTTACCTAAGGCGGGAAAAACAATTTACATAATTTGAGTTTAAAAAACATTTTAAAGAGTTCAGTTTCAGTTCTGAGTAAACAAACAAAAATACGTACTGTTAAGTTTCTACTGGAACAAAGGTCATGTTTCATTAATTTGATTATCTTACAAATGTAGAATAATGAAAATTCATGTGATTGACTTCAGACCCTTAGACGTCCATTATTTAGATAGGTTAGTGCCCGCCACGTCTGATGGATGACCCAGCGTGAAAGGAGGTAATTGATGTTTGCATGAAGCCGATAATATTACAATGATTGACAAACACTCAAACGTAATCGTAATTCATGACTGACGGGATTGCCTGACACCTGCGCGACTGTGTATGAACGTCAGTATAATCTCGAACCAACCTCCAAAAACATGCAGAAGAACTGAGGAACGCTCGATCTAGTTTTGAAAAATATGTAACAGTCAATAATGTGTAATTTGACAGATAATATTTTTTGAGTCATCATGTTATTTGAATAAATGTGACATACATTGTAATAATAGTGACATGTTTGTAACAACTGTGTGAATAAGTTAAATTATTACTTTCGGAATCACATTAATTCTCTAAAAATCGTCGAGTAATATGTAATAGCAAATAATATATCATCGTCTAATCATACTAATAGTAAACTAACCTGAGCAGTTGGTGTATCTGCAAGTGAAGCGTACGTAAACCTGTATCTGTTGGATGGGCTTGTTGAGTCGAGGATTATAAATGGCATTAGATAACACAACAATGTGTAAAGTTATTATTACTTATGCAATAGCAACTAATATTTAGTCTAGCGTAAGGGGTGCGTATAACATTATAGTAATAGATAAGAAAAAAGTTTTGATTTGCTTATTCCGTGATGTAGCGGCCGCCGGTCGTACACGGAGTCTGTTAAAATTGGGGAAGTGGCTGAACATCTAAGTTCCTGCCCCAGAATTGGAACACGACTGTAGATATCACCGATGATATAGTGGCAGCAAAAACTATGGCAGTAAAACTAATCCCGGCGAGACCATGCAAAACTGTGTCACCTAGTTACAGTCACGGCGCTTGTGACCGACAATCAAACTATTGGTTTTTATTATTGTTATTTTAAAAATTCTTTAAACAGCATTAACAGCTGTTGTAAGATTTTTGAATTTACATAATCGGCATTGGCCTTGTTTTTACCGTGACTGGGCCGAAGAACGAAAGTCTATCTAGCGTGTGTCGCTGCGCCGTTCGACAGATAAACCGTTTTGCAATGTATTGAAATACCTAATTGTTTGACTTATAAAATAACATGGAATGGAAGGTATAACTTAACATAACACAGGCTTAAAGGGACCACCTTCAAAAGTAGTTACGGTATTTAATTAAAAAGGTTCCAGAAACGACAGTGAAATCGAATAACATACTCACAAAAATAATGTATAGAAGTCGAATATATAAACTTCTCCTTATTTTCGAGTCAGTTAAGAGTAAAGTATTCCATCGATAGTCGGGAGCCGTTGACAACTGTCAGTGTCCCGCTGTCGGTCGCGAACATCAGCACTCTGTGTATCACCCCTATATGGGAAGAACTTTCATGAACCCTTTTTAATTTAATATCTTTCGCCTATAATTTAACATTACAGTTACGCAGTATAGGCTTCACAGCCTTGCTCACGGGACGGAGACGTGGTCTGGATGTGTCGTTGTAGGACTGTATGTGGGTGTTAGAGTGTTTCTCAAGGTTTACGTATGTATGATAACTAATGGTTATTCACGGGTACGCTTATTGTATTTATTCAATTGACTCTGAAAGAGCAGTTTTGGATCAATGTATACAGAATTAGTTGTCTAGTCGTACCGCTCGCGCTTTGCCGTAACGCTAGTTTTTTTTACTTAAAGTTTTCAAAATCTTACTAACTACTCTCGATATACATATAAAGAGCTGTAACAAACGCGACTTTTATACACATATATATATAAATATCTAAGCTAAATAGTTTTCCACACAACCGCGGGTGGATGATATTAGAAAGTGGTGCACTTTATTCGACGCGTCAACTCCATTGTCGCATGGACGGACTCAATGCAGAATTGCATTCAAAGACGGATTGCACACATGGAATAGTGGTCACGGTGATAATGATACATTTCACCTATGTTTGCTTATTACGAGCTGCCAGATAGGACAGAAGATTGTGAATTCTGCACAATACGGAACAACGTGGGGATATTCACAAATAATAGTAACAAGTAGTGTACAATTACTTTGAAACATTATACTACTTCCCTGAAACTTTTATCATTGAACATTAATAAGTCTAGTGGATCCGATGGCATCCTTCCGATCGTTCCAACTCAAATGCACACATTTGAGCACAATCTCCCGCCTTATCTGGATCTGGCAGCTTGTAATAGGCAAACATAGGTGAAATGGGTCATTATCACCGTGACCACTGCTGGTAGATTGGTGTGCAGTAACTTGCCCGAATAGGGATCCACCACCTAACTATTTCCTACCACCATAATGCGACGGTTTATTGATTCTGCAGTATTCCGCCCTGACGGGTAGGGTACTCGGCAGACTTGCGCCTTTGGTTTTGGATCTCTGCCACAGGACATCAACGCACCTCTAACGTCTATAGTTTCTCTAAGGCGCTGTTGTCTCCTAACATCAGGGTTATCGTGTGCTTGCTTGCTGTTTAGTGCCATAAAAGGTTGTTTTTTTATAACATCACACGAGTAATTTTAAAGATGGCGTTGAAGCTAGTTGGTATGGATTTGACCTCAGATTTTCTTATGTAATATGATAATTTACACAGTTTTGCGGTAATATTCAGGGTCACATTGATCTAACAAGGCATTGTAATTTATTTACAATCGATTGTGAATTATTCGCCATTTCGTATTATCTACCTAAACACATTTTTATGCAATTTGTTAAATAGTTTGAATATTCATAAGAGATATTTTTGGTTATATTTAATTATGGAATGCGATCTAAATGCAGAGATGTGACTTATTTGAAATACTTCTATTTTAAATGCAAATACAAAATGCAAAATACCTATTTTGTATTTTGCATTTAAATGCCTTTTAGCAAAAAGCATTTTGTATATTTTTATTTGAAATACCTTTCAAGATGTATTATGTAAAATTAATTTCAAAATGCAAAATACTTTGTAATAGTTTAGCCAACATTACCAGTCAAACAAAATGAAATTAACAAATGACGCTTGTAAGTTTTTCGTATGCATCGAAATGATTATTAGACGCACTACAGGTATTTATTTCACTTACAGACCTAACACTAACTAATACTGGTACGACGGACATGATCTGATGATGGAGCTCGAAGGTAGGAGACGTAAACTTGGAATCCAGCTGCCGGTAAACCCATAGAGTTAGGAACCATTCAATTCACCTTGACAAGTTTTCTGATGACGAGGACTGGACGACAGGGACCTGATGAATTTGATGTGAAATGTCTGATGGATCATAGTTTTGAAAATAGGTACAGTGTTTTATAATGTTTATAATGTTTGCAATTCTTCTAAAGCACGTCATAGAAGAGAGGTGTTGTATGTTTGAATTGTTTGTGTGTGTATGTGTGTTTGTCTGTTGCATCTTAGCTCTTAAACAATTGTGATGCGTTGTTTCAACCTCCGACGCAAAATGAGAGGTTTCACTAACCCCTGACAGAAAACGTATGTACCTACGTGTATGTATGTGGCAGTAAATTTTGAACGGTTTGACCTATTTTGATGTGGATAATATTGTTTGAAAGAAAAAAAAAATCGAGGTGATTTTTGGTTACGTTATATAGGTGTTATCGGGGGCTAATTGCCTTTTTCTTAGTTTGAAACTACTTTCCCGTTTTGTTCCGGGCTTCTTTGCAGAATATACCATCTGCCTTCCTGCCAGTCAGCTCGTAAAAGGCGAGCATAGGCTTACGGTCACTTACACCGTGAGATCCTACTAGGTGGTAGAGTTTCGCAGCGACTCGCCCGGATTGGTACCACCGCCTCACCTATTCCTGCCGCCATAACGTCAGTGCTTGCCGTTAATGTGTTCCGGTTCAGAGGATAAGGTAGCCGGTAAACTTGGATTTGCTCGCGGTCTAACATCCCTGCCTCGGGTTCGCAACGCACCATTATCACCTTTAGAGTCGCATGGCAGCGTGAATTTCTTACCATCTGGAAATCCATGTGCTTGTTTGCCTTCCAATACCAAAAAAATAAAATATAAATAAAAAAAATAACAATACCCAATTAACAATAATAAAATTAATTGTTATTAAAAAAGTAAATTTTTGATAATAATAAAATAAGAACTAGATGCACAATCAACCGAAATAAATGGCAACACAATTCACAAAATGGAGCCATGCATGTCTATCTTTCCGTTAGTCTAACTTTTTACTTTTTTTTAATTAAGTGAGTATTATTATTAATAACATAAGACAATTTATTGATACGTATAAAGGAAATATGACCAAAATGTCATGCATACAGTGTCATTTGGCTCGGCATTGTATCTTTATTCTTTTTCTTATAATCAATACCTAAAGTAGAATATTTCATTCGATTTGGTCAAAAGGTATTTTATTTTGAAAATACCTATTTTGCATTTAGCATTTAAAATACATAACTCAAAACTATTTTGTATTTGAAATAGTAAATCCGGAAAGTATTTTGCATTTTGTATTTAAATATACTTTTCTAAAAGCATTTTGTACATCTCTGTCTAAATGTTATATTTTTGTAGAAAAAAATAACGAACTGACAAGTCATTACTCCCATGGTGGAAATGTATTACTAGTGTTTAACTACATAATATAATTGTCCAATTTACAAGGTTAGCATATAAAATCCAGACATATTTTGTGTTTTATAATTACAAATCATACTCCCTATCATTTTGCTTAGAAATCTTCACTTACCAGTTAATTTACAATGTAAAACCTAAAACATTATTGACACAAAAGCATCTACAGGACGTATAAATAAAATAAAAATAAAAATTAAGCGAAATAAAACTGCCAAAAACCAAATCGAGTTTTAATACTATATCATCTTAGTAAACAATTTAATACTTACAACTCAAAAACCACTGAACCAATTGCAATAAAATTCATATTCTTCTGATGATACTCGTAAGAGATACCGGATAAGGCTAGGGTAGACTTGCACAATTGGCCTAATATCCCGATCCCAGGACAGCGACGCACCTACAACATCTATGGTGTCTATGGTTCACGGTTATCTCTTAGCTTCAGGATATTGTCGCTGACGCAGTAATCGTATGACCAACATACAGTCCAATGTAAAGGCTTTTTTTGAGTCAATTACAAATCTTAGCATAAGAAAAGTGTTTCAACGTCTATTTTTTATTATTTTTCTACTTACCTAGTATTCGTGCGAGGAGCTGCGTATGCGCACGCAGTTACATCGCTATCAATCAGTTACGAATTCGGAAGCGTTTCCTCAAGAATCTAAATTGAGTTTGCTTTTATTATCGTTTTTTTTTTGTAAATTGAACGTTGCAAAAACTGTTGTAGATGAACTGTAACAGATTACGCATCTACTTTTTTGGCAGTATTGATAACGCAATGTTGTTGTTAATTATTTAAGATTTTTTCCTAGTTTTATTATGCGATTATTTGTAGTTGCTTAATTTTTTAAACCCGTTTAAAATAAAATAAAAAACGTAAAATATCTGTTTCTGTATACACGTTAAACATATTCATAAAAAAATATTACTGGGACAGATCTAAGCTCGAAACATTCTTCTTAACTCTTATCTGTTGGCACATTTAGAGAACAACTGGGATATTTTTTATAGAGTTTCCCCTTATCGAAAGATATTATTCACATTTAATGGATGGAGGCGCATCCATAGTTTAAGTGAAATTGTGCGAAGAAAAGTTATGAGTTAGAGAGAGAGAAACTAAGGAGTTACTTAGTTAAGAGAAGTGCGAAACCGCAGTCGCATTGTAATATTATTGACGTCGTGGATTATGTAAAGGAGATTGTACCACCATTTTTATTTGTAACGGTGGTAGTTTATGGTAGGTAGTTAGTCAAAACTAAACTAATAAAAAATAATGATTTTTGTATTGCGACGTAACATTTACTATAAGAACTTTTTAGCTACACTTTATTGAAAACTGGGCAGATTTAATGACATACCAAGTGCTCCCTCACCAGCCAGTTTGTTATCACACAGAACATAAATCGTTAAGTGCTGGTAAAAACAATTCTTCTATTATATTGATATGTAACGCACCGTATGCTTATGGGTAGATAGTGCGACGGTTCCGCTAAAGACTATTGGGTCTTTCATATTCTAAAATTGATCCACAAGTTAATGAGACTCGGTAGAATCTTGTAACAACAACACGAAACAGTACCACTAGCCTAAAGTATTTTTTGTACAAATGATTTCTATACATAGGTACATATTTTCTCACCAAGTCCCTTACGAGGTACCTAGGCAGAGAGTATCGAATGCCAAATGTCTTAATCTATAGCCTAGTTTCCGCCAATTTCATTACTATTTTCATACAAGCACGACAGTTCCGGAGACTCTTAACACCTCGGGTAAAATCCTAGTGATCTGATCGTGGAATATTAGCCGATGATTCCCCGAGGTCCTACATCCATCCACACTCGAGTGGCAGTTTATCTTTTTTTGTCAATCTTTCATCGAAACCAAAGTAATAGTATTTGTAAACGACGTAGAAGGAACGGATGTGAGAGTTTAAGTCGACGATGTAGTGGAACAAGTGAATAAAATTGTATATCTTGGTAGTGTTTTTAGCAAAGATAGAAGGTTCACTTCGGGTGTGGAAAGGAGAGTGTGAGTGAGTGGGAGTGAATGAGAGAGGGAATATTGAGAATGGAGCTCTGCATAAACTATTTCCAAGCGACTTGCTTTGCATAATTCTGTGTTTATCCCAACTTTACTTCAAGGAAGTAATATTTGGTTGTGTCAGAAAAAGCGAAGTAGGACAACTGCGATCTGTGATGTTACGATCGCTGATTGCTTTCGCAACAGGGAGATCCGAGATAAGTGCGATTAAAAGAAAGCGTTAGTGAGAAAAATTAGAGACGGCATGCTCGTTGGTTCGGTCATGTGGAAAGAATGACATGAACGATTGACAAAACAAATTTCTATAGAATGGACAAATAACGGGCAGTTGAAGTTTGCTACAACTTGTATTTAGGTACTAAAAGAAATAAAAGCATGTTTCCTGCTACTTATAGTTTCATGTTTATCAATATATCTGGTAAACGTAACTGGGTGTTGGAGTATTGTTTTAAGTTAGATTTCCAGAATTTAACTAATGGAATAGAGTGATTCATTTCTCCCACACAAACCTTCACGCGATCAAACCCTAGTCTGAAAGTAACTTGGACTCCACTTGTTTTTTTTATACCTACTACAAATATTAATTTTGAACAAGAAAGATCTTAATCTTATCTTATTTTTCACTAATGTTTCCTTGAGTAGCTGTACCTACCATAAATAAGCATATAAACGTGTTTTTTTATTTTCTTTGGACATTGCATTGCATTTATAAAAATTACTAGCTGCTACCCGCGGCTTCGCCCGCGTAGTCTATTTATTTAATATTTAACTCTCCAAGGCTACCCCTTGAAATTTTAAGTTGAAAAACGGCCTACGTTCTTCTTCAAACTTCAATCTATTTTTATTTAAATATCATTTAAAACACGATGATGTTCTGGAAAGAATAAATTTAGAAAGTAGTGCACTGAGCACAACTGTTCCATAAGGAGTCAACCATGCCCATACCACGCGTCTGTGTCGCGCGGTCTTTAAACTATAGTGTTAACGTAGTGATTATATTCTATTTGATAGTATTATTTTAAAACTGCGATATCTCCTAAGATAATTATTTAAATCTAGTGATGTAAAATGCATTTTTCTTGGATAAGGATTAACATCGTGTTTATAAAATAACCTTCTCAAATAATGCATTATTTTGAAACAAATTTGGTTAACATAATAAAAGGTTATAGTAAGCTAACCTTAAAAGATAGAAATGTGCTGTCGCGGGCTTTTTTTTGTACTTTTAAAGGGGAACAATTCTTTCATACATGATTTTTACGAAACTTTCACCGTTAACGCAGCGCACGCTCTCAATAGGAATAATTCCCCCGATTTTAAAACATTCATCATTGGTACTCCGCTCCTATTGATCTTAGCGTGATGATGTATAGCCTATAGCCTTCTTCAATAAATGGACTTTCTAACACTGAAAGTTCAAGCAAACAAACAAACAAACTCTTCAGCTTTTTAAGTATAGATAGTATAGATTTTGGTTCCGAGCTCTTACAATAAAATATATAGACGAACTGTTTTCATACCAACTTACGGCCAATGTTAATAATGTATATCAATCTAATGGATTTCAAGCAATCTAGATAGCTGCGTATCCGCCGGCCTATCCTATACCTCATTCCCATAGTTATCCTGTGCACAGATATATTATTGGCAAGCGATAACATAAAAATGGATCAAAATATCAATCTTGGACAGCGAGTTTTGGATTAGGATTGATTATTAATATTGGCCGTTAGTCATAAAAGGCGAGTTTCGGTTCATTATATTAAGAGAAAAATCTTGAAAATTAATTTGTCTATACTAAACACAATTAGCGGTGACGTGGTTTTGCACGTTTCCATGTTTAGGTATTTTCTTTTATAATAAGGTTGATAAGTATACTTTTGATTAAATTATCGCTATAAAAAGTAGCCTATGTTTTTTCGTTCCTCATTAAGTGTCTAAATACAAAGTTTCACAATTATAATTTTTAAATAACGATTTTCCATACGAACATTCGTTATCTGTTTTTACCCCAATTTTCTCTATAAAAAACTGCCTATGTTCTTTCATTCCTAATAAAGTGTCTGAATACAAAGTTTCACTGTACTCGTGTGTCTTCAAAAATGAAGATTTTCCATACGAACATTCATCACCTCTTTTTTCCCATCCTCCCTCATTTTTTAGTGATAAAAAGTAGCTTATGTTCTTTCGTTTATCATAAAGTGTCTAAATACAAAGTTTCACTGTTACAGCTTTAAAAATGACAAATTTACATATGAAAAGTCATCCCCTCTTTTTACCCATTCTCCCCCTTTTTTACGATAAAAAGTAGCCTATGTTGTTCCTTAGGGTCTATTCTATCTCTGTACCAAATTTCATCAAAATCGGTTCACTGGTTTAGGCGTGAAAGCGTAACAGACAGACAGAGTTACTTTCGCATTTATAATATCAGTAGGGAAGTAGGGATTTTTAAACAATTTTGCTACTATGTGTATCATAATTGATAAACTGATGTACGTGGTTCATTGTTATGGACTTATGGTAAAATTACTGTTAAATATTTTTCCTACGCAAATTGTGCCACCCCCGATAACCCTCATAGGGGTTGATTTTCAAAAAACGCTTAGATATGTATGTCGTAATTTGTATTGCAGAGCATTATTTCAGTGTCACGCAAAATATTTCAATAGAATTAAATTTCCCATACAAACTTAGCCACCCCCTTTAACCTCCAATGGGGTTGAATTTCTAAAAACCCTGATAATATATGTTTCATCATTTGTACTAAAAAGCACTAATTCAAAGTTTCATACAAAAATGTGCAATAAAAATATTTTTCTCATACAAACTTTGCCACCCCTTATAACCCTTTTAGGGGTTGAATTTCCAAAAAATAATTATGCCTATGTCCTTCTCATGAATGAAAACTATCTACACACCAAATTTCAGCAAAATCGGTTGGGTGGTTTAGGCGTGAAAAGGTAACAGACAGACAGACAGAAAGACGGAGCTACTTTCGCATTTATAATATTAGTATGGATTAGTGTGGATTCTACCACCTGGTATAAGATATTATTTTGGTAGAATAATTAATTGACCTAAATTATTTATATTGTTGGTGTTGGTGGTGGTGTTCCCAGTGTTGGTGGTACGCACTCCTTTGCAGAATAGACTATCCTCCTTCCTGCCAGGAAGCTCGTAAAAGGCGATAGGGGTCGGGGGAAACCCACATATGGGTTGATTTTCAAAAAAACGCTTAGATATGTATCTCATAATTTGTATTGCAGAGCATTATTTCAGTGTCACGCAAAATATTTCAATAGAATTACATTTCCCATACAAATTTAGCCACCCCCTTTAACCCCCAATGGGGTTGAATTTCGAAAAACCCTGAAATAAGTGTTTCATCATTTGTACTAAAAAGCATTAATTCAAAGTTTCATGCGAAAATGTGCAATAAAATAATTTTCTCATACAAACTTTGCCACCCCTTTTAGGGGTTAAATTTCCAAAAAATAATATGCCTATGTCCTTCTCATGAATGCAAACTATCAACATACCAAATTTCAGCAAAATCGGTTGGGTGTCTTAGGCCTGAAAAGGTAACAGACAGACAGAGTTACTTTCGCATTTATAATATTAGTGTGGATTAACTAAATAAAAAATATACTTATCATATATGTATTTACCACACATTATTTTTAAATGCATTTCCTTTCCAAACGTGTGCAGAAATTATACTTAAATGGTAATGCGATTAGCAACATCGGCGGAAAATTAATCGTGCAGTGAAATATGTATATTACGTTACATAAATCGAACGTGGTAGAAGCGCGAGAAGGAAGTGTCAGTGGGTACGAAAATAAATATATCTAGGTACATTGCAAAATATATGTTAAACTCACCGACTAACACGATCACCTGAATTTACTTAACAATGGACCCCTTTAAGTTATAAGTTACACGTAAATCACAAAAACAATCACGTCAAGGTAATGTCACCAGTTACAAAATTGGTGTTGTAATAATTTATATGTAAACTTTGAAACGGCACATTGAATAGAAATCGACTAATACGAAACGCATTTATAAACGCAGACAGGAGGGTGCGAGCGATCGCGCCGCGGTAACGTTCTTCGCAGACTGCAGCTGGCAGTTGACAGTTGGTACACTCCAAGGTACCTGCACCGTCGGGGAGGTGGACACCACATAATGTTACAAGCTAATCTCCTTTCTCCATCTGAACGTCGGCCACTGGCCAGCCTCCTTGATATAGTTAATAAAAATAAATAAACGTAAGGCACAACATTATACCTATTTATTATAAGGTACAAAAATATTTACAAACATTAACAAAATATAACAACTAGCTTTTTTTATGATATTGGAAGGCAAACAAGCAGACGGACTTAATGATGGTAAGAAATTCAGACAAATTCTAGAGACACCAAAGGTGGTAATGGTGCGTTGCCAACCTGAGGCCGGGACGATAGGCTTTGAGCAAATGTAAGTTACCTCCAAACCGAAACACGTCATGACGTTATGGCGGCAGGAATAGGTAAGGCGGTGGTACCAATCCGGGTGAGTCGCTGCGAAACTCTACCACCTAGTCAGATGTCACGGTGCTAGTGACGGTAAGCCTATGCTCGCTTTTTACTAGCTGCCTGTCAGGAAGGGAGATTGTCTATTCTGCAAAGGAGCCCGGAATGTAACATTGGACATTGCAATGTTATATTGTTACATAATGTAATATTGGACTTCTGCTGTGTCCAGTGGTTATACTTTTTCTCGTTAAAACTTGTTTGTATATTTTTTTTATTCTGTATGAAAAAAATAAATAACATGACAAATATTAGTTTGTTTATTTAGTGTTTGACCAAAACCACTTCGCGATTGTGTCTTCGGAATTAACTAAGTAGGTAATTTATTTTTAGAATTTAGAAATATACCTATATCTTAATTTGAAATAATATTAAAAAAAAACATTAGTGTGCTAATGGTAGAACTCTGTTGAATCAATTTACCAAATATTGAAAATCCTATATGGTGAGTATCCGCAAAATGGATCTCTATGTGAGCGCAATCTAGGCTTGCTATAAAAATATATTTTAGGCCTCGAACAATTTCCGATTATTATCCAAACTAGCTGCCCGCCCTCGCTTCCCATCGGTTGTTCAAGAATAAAAATCCTACTAATATTATAAATGCGAAAGTTTGTGAGTATGTCTGGATGTCAGGATGTCAGTATGGATGGATGCAATAAGCGCATGCGCGCTTTGCTACGCTTCAACGATATTTAATTTTGCGCCCGGAGATTTTAACTTTTTGATAACTCATTAGTTGTTAATTTTTTTCTGATGGTGTAAATAGCAATTTTGATCTAAATTATACGCATAACGTAATATCTAACAGATTTATTTGATTAAGGGCTACTACTGTATTGTTAAAAATATGTTCTAAAGTAACCCTTCATTTTGCTGATTTAAGTAAACGCAAAAAACGGTTATTATGAGTTATTCTTTAAAGATCGACATATACCACTGCTTACTTTTTTTGAGATCTATCGAAGAGGAATAATCCCACCATACATTGTTTTGTTAAAACCCAAAAGGTTTTGGCAGCGTTTTCGAGGAAAGCTCCCGATCGGCTTATTTTTTGCCGACATGTTTAACTAATATCATTGTAATATCGTTGGTTTGTACAAAACAGAAACTCACTATACACTTAAACTTTCCTCAAGAATTGTTCTATTATTATTGTTGAAAACCGAATGAAAATCCGTCAAGTACTTTTTGAGTAAATCGCGAACAGACAGACAGACAGACGCGGCGTTGGACTTTGTTTTAAAATATGTATTGATAACGTTCTAAAGAAACTATTCTAGAACGTCCTAAGTCTGGATTCGATTCTTTCAGTGTCCAGTCGATTGTGGAATACATCTGGACATAACAACAAATGAATCGTAGACATCACCTTCGAGAAGGAAACATAAAGCAACAGATTACGAGTGAAAGAGGGGAAAAAGTTGCAAATATTCCATGGATATTAACTAAGGAGTAAGAGATGGTGACGTTTAGAGGATGGGAAATATGGTTTTTAATACAATACATAGAAAAACTATTGCTACTGTCAGTTACCAGATGTTTTTGAAAGACTTGATACTAATTACCAGGCGTAAGTTATACCGTGCCGTGAACGTACTAGTTAATACGTAGTGACCTTGCGGGAAAAATGGACTTGTTTGGTATTTATGTATTTTAATTTTTAATTATAGCAAAGTATTTTGATTGTATAACAGTTTTAACAATAAATTGGGTTTGTGTGTCACTACAACGCTGTGGCTCCGACGGTTTTCGAAATATCGGAATTTAGTGCTCTTGTAGCTTTGTTACTACAAAAAAATGTTGTATTCGACTTATTACGCTATTCAAGGTTAAACTCAAACATCATTATTTTGGCTATATCTCCCATTCGATTACCGTCATTCATGTTACTCCGACTTTCGCACCTACATGCAGTTGCTTGTGACTCTGACTAGGTTGCTAAAAACACTCAGGAGATACGGGCCAAATGACTGTTGCCGGCAGCTCGTACGTGGCATGCCAATGTTTAATGGTATCAATATTGTGTTCTGGCTGGGTGGTCGAGACATCATCATCACTGCTTTATGTCACAGATGACCAGAATTTCTTATTTTCAGTTAAATTCGTTTAAAAATCCGGTCAACAGAATCTGACAATCGAACAGAATTGTTAAAACCTGCCAATCACTGGGGATAATAATCATTATTATTTTTAATGATTTCAATTTACCTCACTACGAAATACGAAAGCTTCAGTTAAATATATTTAACGTTTACAATTATGTATTCATCTAAAGGTCACCCTAGATATCTCTATTACTCGATTTGCAAAATAAAGCTATAAAAATGTTTTCAAAGTATTGAAAAAATCTAGATTTTGAGAGCAAATAGGAGCATAAAGCTACATTTCCCCCACAACCACACAGATAGTTTTTATGAGACTGTTCATAGTTACTTGTATAATTATTGTTGGTATAAAAAGTAGAATTTTTTTTTACAGATGTAAGACAACAAATGTGGTAATGGAGCGTTGCCAGCCTGAGGCCGGGATGTTAGGCCCCGAGTAAAAGTAAGTTTACCGGCTACCTTAGCCTCTGAACTGGAACACGTGAACTATATAGCTTCTTTTTATTAAAAAAATCAAAACAAAAAGGGAAAATTATCGTAAATGACAAATTTGGTATTGGTATTGGTGAATGATTTAAATTTTAAGATGTCTTAAAAAAATAGCTGGTTTCTTTATAATTCATTTGAATAATCCCATGCGTCGGCTACTTTGTATCCATGTCATCTTTGTTTTTGGGATTCCAAATGATGGGAATTGCTTCCAAAAATAATATAAGTAATTTCATCATTATACCAGATACAAAATTTTATTAATCAATACAAACAATAAAAACAGAGTGACTAAACATTAAATAATTTTTTGAAATAACTATTCGGCGATTAAAGAAGAGTAACATAAACAAAAAAAACATTTTTGGATTTTTTTCTGTCTGTCTGTCGGGTACGTTATAACTTCGAAACTACTCAACAGATTTGAAAGCGGTTTTTAGGTGGATTACATATAATTAGGAGCGTTGATAAAACTTTATTTCATCAAAATCGGTTAAGGAAAATAGACGTTTTGGTCAACTAAGGGCAATAAAGTTTGCCGGGTTGGCTAGGTGAAAACACGTAAGGCACAAATCAATACAAACGCACACAATCGCGCGCGGACGTGACAATTTATATTGTTTCCCGAGCTCTTTATTCATGTGCTGGTAGAGGATTACTTGCCACGACAGTTACACTGCTTACGCGGAATTAACAAAATGAAGGCTTGATTTACATCTGTTATAATGGATTTTCGCAAAGTAACACCTGATTCAAAATAATACTATTATGAAGATTAGATTTGACTAAATATATTAGAGATTATAGTAACTAGATATTCGGCTGTCTTCTAACCTGAATATCGTGTAATAAAACTATTTGCATAACTCAACCTTTCTAGATTGTGCCAAAATACACAAACACAGCTCTTATAAGACTTTCTAATATTGCATTCAACAAGCTTTTATGGACCTGGATCCGTAAGCATCCAGACTGTATGTATTTAATAAAAGCTGTAAGTTTCTCAGCGCTTGTGAGATATTAGTTGTTGGACTGTGTTGGACACTGTTGGAACTGTCAAGTTTGTCTAATTAATAAAATGTCAAATACTTTCGTCAAATTAATAAAACCTAATCTTCTGCGGTACAGTGCAAGAAACCCCGTGAACACTTATTGCCAAAGTGTAAGTACCAAGTACCCTCTTTGAGGACTTTTGCAGGATACTTCTAATTAGATGCAACTGTAGATTCTTTTATATTACAGTGCTGTTGTTTCTTACGTAAAAGATAATTGTATGCTAATCAATAGGTGCACAGTCAAAATAATGTCAAAATTGTATGAACAGTAGCGACTCTATCGTCAGATAACGGAGTCAAAATGACATCTGACTGTGACGTAGAAGATCAAAGACTACAGTGATGATCATAGTATATTATCTATAGTGATGAATACTGTCAATTTTGAATCTCGTGTCACACACATCCAGGTGAAGTCGACATTGTTACTTACCAATAGACTATTTCATTCATTTCTATGGGACCCGAGAGGTGGAGTAAAACTCATAAAAAATAAAAACATGTTGCTAAATTCGGAAATAATTTTAAAAAGTACACATTTTGCAATTTGCGAAACAGAGCCATTACGATGAGTTTACGTCTTGTCAAGTTTATACTCGCTACTGTCGCTGTAAATTATTCGTATAAAAACTTTGAAAACACTTTTAAGACCAAAAGTGTCAAAGATTTCGACACGTAACTTACCGAACGTAATCTATACCAAATAATAGTAAAAAAGTGAAAAAATCACAGACTAAGGAAATGATATTATCCCTGGAAGAATTTCACAAACTCTAACCCCACAATATCGTGTTAGCCGGTGATACTAATACCAGAGATGTTAAATAATAATAATCTCTGCTAATACACAGTAGTTTTAAATAAAGACTGTAATAAATTTAATAAACACCCACACTGATAAAACTACACCGATGTTCAAAACACAAATGCATATATCGTACATCACCAATGATCTTGAAGATTAAATAACCTAAAGTTTTTTATTTTAAATATCATAATAATAACAGGTGTTAAAGATGGAGGCAGGTTGATAAGGACGACTTTTTGTACATCACACACTCAAAAAAAAATGGTTATCGAATGTCTATATAGGCATTGACTATTAGTTTAATATCGATGGTATTTAAAGCCAGGTTTTTTTTGCTATAACATTTAAGCCACAAACATCTTGTTATGATTCAGAAATTATTACCAAATTAATAAATTTAGCCTTTTCGTTGTTTTCTTAAAACAGACTTTTTTATTAAGACGGTAAGTAAATTTTCATTTAATTATATTAATTAAAAAAAATATCTTCACGACCATATCCCCGAAGAGGTAGGCAGAGGTACAACCAAGGCACCCACGACTAGCCGAAGACACTAAGTCCTACAATGTGATAGGTGGCAAGCCTATCGCCAACCGGGCACATTTCCAATCCCAGCCAACTTTTTTTTATTAGAAAATTGGAAAAATTCAATTTTCTTTTTGTTGGCCGACCATGGAATCAAACCCCGGACCTCATGCAGTCAAGTCCAACAACCGGACCGCTAGACCACAGAGTTAAAAAACAATTAAATGGAAACATGCTAAATACTTTTTTGATTAGCAGTAATTTCTAAAACTATATTATTTATTAAAAAATACATATATCATTAAAAAAAATCGTCACGTGTAGAAATGTATTCAATAATAATCAAAAATCACAAGTATAATAAAATAAAATAATAAAAATAATCCAAGTTGCACAATGTTTGTGGGAACCAAGAGGTGGCGCTGTAATGTATTTCGGTACCACAGAATTTGTATGATTTGTTATCGGATCTATCTTGTTGTTTTTAATGTTGTGTTTTTAATTTTATACCAACCACCATACCATATCATAAAATACCATACCATATAACCGTATATTTTATGGTGATAAAATATATGGTTGGAAAACTAAAATCGAGGTGTGCTTTCGGATATGATGATTTTAGTAAGTTTTTTATTACATAAATACCTACGTAAGTATACTGTAGACCAGCCTTCGCCCGCGTCTGTATATTTTTTATCCTCCTGGGAGAACATTTTAAAAAGTTACTCACTTTCGTTAAAGTATATCAGTTCCAATCTTATTTTCTGTGACTGCCCTTCGAGTAAAACTACTGCTAAGCTAAATTTTAACGTGGTTGGTCAACGAACGTCTGAAAGTTCAAAACATCTTTGCTATGTTACGGTGTTAGTGATGGTAAGCCTATGCTCGCCTTTCACGAGCTGCCTGACAGGAAGACAGATGGTCTTTTCTGCAAAGGAGCCCAGACCAACACGGGGAAAGCGATGTTGGAAAGCGGCAATTGCTTATTATTAATATACTTTGTGTCTTTTAGGTGCTTAGATGCATTCAGTTCCGCACCCAATAAGTCATAGCTCATGTGCAGTAACTTTTCAAAATGGATATCCAGCTAACATGAATTACCACTTTGTTTTATATAAATTGATTTTAAATGCAAACAATATTGTATGTCAGGAAAAACAGTACGCAAATCAAAGAAATAAACGATATTTAATGTAATTTTTTTGTATTAAATTAAAACTTCATGACATGCTTTTATGTTTCATTTAATTTTTTTAATAATACGCTGCATAATTTTAAAGTTTTCAACTTTTTCATTTTACGTACATATATATTACAGAAGAAGACAAAATAAACTTCATGCATATTTCATTATTTTTATAATATTATATAATTCTCTTTATATATAATATGATGTAGTGTGGCTATGCGTGCTGGTAATGAGCACCGTGACAGTACATTCGTATTCGAATAAAATTTTAACATGAATAAGATAAAATGTACTGTTGTGGTGATAATTAAGTCACCAGTGTGCGCGTAGCCTTACAATAGCACGAAAATAAAAAAAAATATTCTTCATAGTGTGTGCGTGAATATAATATACACTCACACAAACACATTTAGTATAATTTATCTGTCACCAGATAGCGGTAGTATCCATAGGTTACGGAAATCGGCAAAGAGGTTTCTCTTTTCCTTTATGGACAGTTACTTTACTCTTTGATGCTAATAGGGTAAAAAAAAGAATATGTTTACTTTGTAATTTGACGTTTTTAATTGTTTATTCTTAACTTATTTTGTTACACCTTTATTTATTGATATCTGCCAGTTACAATTATTTTGATTTCGGACCTATGTTATACCTAAGTTGGAAGCATAAAAACATAACAGCTTTTTTTAAATGACGGGGGTTTGTTAGGCCATCGAATAAAATATTGGATTCCGAGCTGTTATTGAATTGCAATAAATCAAAAAAATGTATTAAGATAAATGTTGTAGTAATACTTTGACATTATCTGTACGCAATATCTGCGTTAGGCAATGCTATATAAAAAGAAATTAACTTAATATCACGCTACGCAAACTTCGTTGAGAAATATGTGTAACTAGAAAGCAATTTTTTTTAATAATCTCAACAGCTCGCGTTCCCTTTCACTGCTAGTGTCGTGTTCCGTTGGGTATGTATAGCTGGTTAACTTTGTAATTGTGACAAGTTTCTCATAGGAATTAATAATTAAACAAATTCCTTCTCAGATAGCCTACTGACCATTAAGTCCTTACTAACTTTTGAGGCTATAGAGTGTACGGCCGTGACACAAAATAAAATGTGTCGTTTAATGGTTGTTTTGAAGGATATTGATATCAAGGCGAATAAGTCTCGGAGTTGATCGCCTGACTCCAGAATTAACAGAATTAATTCTTAAAGAGTGGTGCTATTTGTGGGTAATTATTAAACTTATGTTCATAAATAAATAAAATGTTTATTAAAATGTAAATAAGGGCTGTGATTTAAATGTACATTTTTATAGAAATATGTAACTTCTTAAAATTAACTTAATATTTGCACACCACAATGTGGTAGAATATGTTGTATTCTTAAATATCTTTATAACAACTTTTTAACACACATATTCCGCAAATAAATGATTTTCATTTTCATTTCATTTCATTTTCATTTCATATCTTCCAAGGACATATGAATATGACGCGTAAAAAAGGTGGATTGAATTTCATGGATGTTATATATGAATATGTCTAGGATGCTCCAGATGCGTTTGACTACTCAAGTGACTCAGAAATAGAGGAGGTATATGGTAGAATTATGATGTAAGAAGAAGAATGGGCAATTATAAGTATGAAACATAGTAAATAGATATGGTTTGTGTGGTAAATAGTACTAAAAAACTGGTATGGCAAGTAGACATATGGTAAATAAGTGAAGTGGGCGTAAAGATACTGAGATGAGCTTGGTCTGGTCCGGAACTCTTTTTGGCTCCTTTTTTTCCGGTGGATCCCACTATTTCCATGGAAACACAAATGGAAATAATGGGACTAACGTTTTTTAAAAACTATATCCCATTATTTCTGTAAAAGACAAAAAAACATAAACAACTGTATTAAAAAACGCAGTTGTGTTATTTGAAAATCTGTTTCCACTTCAACATATAGACTGCCTGAATAAATTACTGATAAATAAAATTACTTTAAAGTAAACTGTAGCAAAACCTAATTCCTCCTAATCATATCATAAGGAATATATTGTAAGCTTTAGGAACAATTACTTTGCCTTGAGCAGCTTCATCAAAGTATTTATTCATACAAACATCAATAGTACAATGAATTTCATTCGAGACGCAGTTAGTACTGTGAGAAATTGAATTAATTAAATTTGTTTATCCTTAAAAAAATATGAATATATTAATATAATGTGGCAGTAGAAAAGATAGAACTACTACAATAGTTTTTATGAGTACCTACGTCGGGTGAAATAGCGGTTTTTTGCCACCGCCGCGGCCGACAAGTAGCAATGGAAATAGTGGGAAACACTGTCCCACTATTTCCATTAATGGAAATGCATAATAGAAATAGTGGGATACACTGATTTTTTTTAATGTTGTAGGGCCTGCACAGTACTCGAGGACTGGCGGCGTGCGGTCATTATGCCTTTATACAAAAGCAATGGAGAGAGATTAGGTTTACGCATGGACTGAACCAGTCACAGGTCTATCAGCTTGGCATCAAAAGTGTATGAAGAAATACTTGAAAGGACGATGAGGTTTCATATGTGAAAGAGGATGTGTGGATTAGGTGTCTTCACTCCACAACATCCTAGAGAAGCACCTAGCTGTAGGCCAGAGAATTTTCTGTGGTTTTGTGAATTTCGAATTTATAGAAAATTTATGCCAAGCACAGGGCAAGTGCTAAAATAAAAATACGTTTCGAAAAAGCGTTTGACAAGGTTTGTACAACCTTAAAGTTCGTACAACCGTAAGGAACTTTGGGACATTTTGCTGAATGGGCCCTGATACGTGTTGCACCTTCTATGTATTTAGATTGTAAAGCATGTTTGTGGGTAACTTGTATTCTTGGTTTCATGTTAACATTGGCTTCAAGCAGGGTCGTGTGTTGCCAGCACGCTTGTTTGTCTTGTATTTGTACAAAAGCCGTCAAGATCGACGAATGTGGGAATGTGTAGGGTCCCTCAAGCGTTGAACTATCTGCTTTTTGCAGCTGATGGTGACTCTACAGTCTACACCATCTGACTACAAACACTGGTCACAATTACGGAAGTTGTTGTAAAGAAAGAGGCTTATAATCGAGTGCGAAGTAAACCGAAGTAATGACATTTGAAAGAAACGTCGCCAAAACGCAAGTAAGAACTTTAGTTAACGATGTAGTACTGGAACAAGTGAATGAAATTGTACATCTAGGTAGTGCTTTTAGCAAGGATAAAAGATACATCGTGGCTGTAAAAAGATTATATGCAACATGAATGGAGCACTGAGTTAGCTATTTCAAAACGAGCCTATTAGACATAAAGCCAGTTTTACATTGCTTGAAACAAAGCGTCTCTTTGGACAAGAAAATATAAATAAGTTTTATGAATGTTTAACATCTTTAAGTTTTAGTGAAGTTCTTACTAGTGATAATTGTGAAGAAGCTTTTAATGAATTTCATGATAACTTAATATTATTTTATGAATTGTGTTTTAATGTGTCAAATAAGCCAATAAATAACAAATGGCTATCCAAAGGTCTTTTAAAGTGTTGTAAACTAAAACGTCGCTGAATTGAACACAATGGCGCTATTGTGAATGAAGATAGTGTAATGTAATTTTTTTTCGTGTTTATATTGAGTGGAATTGGTTGATTTTAATGGAAATTAGATTAATTTTGTTCAGTGTAAGTGCACAAATGAAATAATCATGAAGAAATTAGTGTATTATTAGCTTATAGACTTTAAAAATTAAAGAAAAATAGAACAAACTCAAAAATGATAATTATTAGGTTCACAATAACAAACTGAAACAGGCTAAGAGCGTCTAATCTAGTCGGCGAATCGCTGTAGAATGCGGGACTCTCCTGTTGCTAGCCGTAAGGCGATGTTCAGTGGCGTGATGACCCTTCCTCGGCCATCTTAATGACGTCGATATGGTTCGATGTTAAACCACGCCCCCAAGTCGCGGGCTATCTGCTAACGGTATCTTATATTTCCTCGCTGCCGTCAAATCTCACTAGATGAGCTTCAGCAACAAAGCTACCAGTTTACTCAAGACCTTGACCTGACATGACTTCGTACATGACTTTCGGACTAATGACTGTATAAGAATTAACTAACTAGACATTGGGAAAGTTTTATTTTATATAATCAGGTGTTACTTTGCAGAAATCAATTATAACAGATGTAAAATAAGCCTTTATTTTGCTAATTCCGCGTAAGCAGTATAACTGTTGTGGCAAATAATCCTCTAAATGGCACAGAATGTGACAAGCTTAACTAACATTCCCACCGCCCACCTCTGCGACCAGAACATGAAAAAAGGAAGAGCTCGGGAAACAATGTAAATTGTCACTTTCTTCACCTATTTGCATCACCCACTGGGATCATATGACAAATTACCCTACAATGTTTTCGATCTTAGTGACCCGGACAGAGCCGGTAGTAATCATTATGGAGTACACTCGAGAGTACCCACGTCCCTATACCTCTCCAATGTACAAGACATTGTACGGATTGGTAGCAAAGGGGCGTGCTAAAGAGACAACAGCTAAGGAAGTGCTATCACCAGCCTGCTCGGACTGGTGTCGGGTATCACACGCCCCGGGGTTCCGTAGGGACCCCTTGACCGCGGGCCCCAGATTACACGTCTGGCGGACTTCAGGACACGGTGGTCATCTGATTGAACCTTGTCCAATTCATGTGCGAGCCTCTCAATACTATAGATGGTATGGCAGCGAGTAACGAACTCTTTAGTCCAAGAAGGGATTTCAGCTCCTTAACGGAAGCACCACTCCATACACCACGCCAAGAGATCGTGCAAGAAGTGCAACGGACGCGCTCTTTGGGAAGCCCAAGTTTACCCGCAACAAGCCTAACAAGCTCCTCGTCCCCACCGTACTTACGACGTTTGGTCCGATGAGACTCATCAAGCGAGCGCTGGCCCGAGACAACCTGCGCATCGACAATCACACCCTTGCCATCCTTCCCGGCAATGATGACCGGCTTTCTGAGACCACATGAGGTCCTGACTTTTGGCTCCACTTCCACCATCCACCCCGAATCGGCTAAAGCTTTTGCAATTACCTTGACAACGCAGTTGTGGCGCTCTATGCGGCCGCCGTGCGTTCTGTGACACTGCTGAATGGTGTGAGCGGTAGTCTCCGTAACCCTGCAACCAACACGGCACATCAACTCCGACTCTCTACCAGTTCTATTGCCCCTGCTCACTCGAATGCGAGAGGGCAAGGTGTTAATATGCGTGTGCACGAACTGCACGAAGTCCCGGCCACTGTATTCCATACTCCGTTTCCTCAGCCACACCGTTGACTCGGGAGCGCTTCCGGACTCGCGTAGTTCGAGCCCGTCCACCGAAGCATGCAACAGATCACCCCAATAGCGCCGCGCAATTGGACGATGTGTTCGAGGATTCTCTTTGGTGAACTTTCGCACCTGTTTCCTGGCCCACCACAATATATTACGAATCCTTTCGGATTTGGCGGCAGCATTGGCAGCCGGCCACCCAGAATCAGCCAAAGACCCGTACCTGCGTAAAACAAGATCCGGGACCGCCGACCTCAACGAAGGCAGCCCCAAGCCACCGTCCTTAATCGCAGCATGGAAGCACATCCCCTGGAAGCCTCAGCCATTTCCTCACAGCACCCCGGATTTGTACGTCGAGCGCACGCAGTCTGTCATCCGACATCCTACCCAACACGAGGCCGTGCAGGAATTTCGGTATCAGATGGCACCTCACTAACTCTGACCGCTGCTGCGGCTTCAGTGGGGCCTTCGTGATATTGGACAATGATTCTGCGATACGGGGCATCTGTCCTGTACTGCCGCAATGGTTCCGGCACTTCACCAGTTGCCATCCAGCTATTGAATATTTCTGCCTTACAACGTGCAGGAACAGACAACCAGTCCTCCGAGCGAATACCGTCCGGTCCTGGTGCCGTCGCTTTGGCAGGCATGGTCTCCTTCACCTCATCAAAAGTGATCGGATCCCACAGCCAAGATGGATCGTGCTCGGTACCCCCGAAACACACTCTCCGCTCAAAGGCTCGGAGCGCTCCCGGTGTAGGCCCCGTGGCGGTTGACACTGCTTCGAGGATAGGTCGCCAATAGGTCTCCATTTCCCCTAGGCTTTGCTTCACCGTCCTGCAATGACCATCTATAATCTCAGCTGCCGCCTGTCTGCGACACCTCCGATAGAGTTTTTGCACTCTCGCATACTCTATTCTTTTCCGTTTCCGGGATGAAATCGAGCCACTAGGTGCCTCGCTATTGCGAATCCGCCTCGCAGCTCTCCGCCCCAACCCAAAGCGTGCACTGCGCCTTTCGACAACCGCGAGGATTGCCTCCAGATGCAGCGCAGCCTCAGGCGAGACTTCGAACGCGGGTGAGTCATCAGCAGAGTGGGCGTCGTTAGAAGCAGTCTCCAGCAAGCTCCTCGGTTCCTCTGTGGGGAGGCTTTGAATCTCCTGTGATCGTATTTGAGGTCAACCATCAAGATCTTTCTCTAAATTTGTGCAATTCTGAGGTGGGTCCGAAACACCTCTTTCTATATTTGATTCTGGGGGGACGGCTGCGGTTCTTTATTCTGCGCTTTACTTTTGTACCAGTGTCTTATACTTGTCCCCCCGTCTTTGCCCTTTAATAGCTTCCAAGGTTCGTACCAAACCTGGTAATTGGGCCACGAGATCTACATTTGCACATTTGCTTTTTTCCTCCCACAGTCTCGCCTCGGTACGCGCCAGGAGATCTAACTCCTCTTCGCCCCATCTCCGCTTCCTCACGTTTGGAGCAGACTCCGCATTGCAGGATGCGACAGGATGAGCGCGCCGCTTGTGCACGCTCAAACCTATCTTTGTCGTGAAGCTCCTCTAACATATTAGACAGGT
Organism: Calephelis virginiensis; assembly: GCA_002245475.1. Classification (NCBI taxonomy): domain Eukaryota; kingdom Metazoa; phylum Arthropoda; class Insecta; order Lepidoptera; family Riodinidae; genus Calephelis; species Calephelis virginiensis. The sequence continues at coordinate 110,901 of NJDC01003776.1, forward strand.
CCATTCAGGCTCCCACCGGTTTAACCGGCTGTCGCCAGACGTACCCTCTGAGGAGACTCGGACTGGTCCACCCGCCTCCCGCGGAAGGTCAGGGCCAGCTATATTCTCATTATGACTCGTAACCAGTTCAAAGATGCTGGTAGGGGGGGGGGGGGTTAGCTTCAAACCAGCTTTGCACATGTCAGAAATTTTGCAAAGGCCCACCCGAAGGTAAACGACATACGACTTGGCGAAGCCCGATGGTGACACCCATTTTGGGCTGATCTCAGTGGGCTGAGATCCTCACCCGAGTTACATCCCCTATACAAGATGGTGGGGGATGCCCCACACTCCCGAAGGAGAACTCGGTGACAAGCCGACCATCACCCGCCGCTCGCCGGCGAACCGTCAAGCAGCGGATGTTGATGAAAACGTGCTGCACATTTCTGCGCCCATAATAACTTATCGTCCGGCCCCGCGGCAGTCGTTAGCTGTTTTTAAACCGGCCCACGCAGTTTTTTTGTTGTTATGTGAACAGTTTGATGTAAGTGAATCACTCGTTTAGCACCACACGTGTAGGGTGGTCCCTGCAGAAGGTGTGCAGGTTAGGTCCTTTCCTACGGACGCAAGTGGCCATCACCCCCCGAAAAGTTCCCACCTCCGCGACAAGATCGCAAATAGAGTCCGAAAAAGGGAAACAAAACTACTTGTCACGTCCTTCGCTAACTTTGTTGAAGAACCACACCACAGAGAGCACCATATCACACTCGACGTATGTTTCGCGTCGACACCGAAGCATCCTCAGGAAATCGACCGCACCGTACATCGTTTGTACACGATACACGAGTCCAAACGACGAGTCCAGACGAGTGACGAGATGAAAATATTTGCACAATAATATTAACGAATGTTGCCCGTGTGATGTCAAAACCTCTTTGTCATATAATTAATTTATCATTTTGAGTCGTTGGGCGGGTTAGGGCGTTCCCTGGAGGCGACGCGTACCGATCCGCCCTCGTCGGTACGAAAAGAGGCAGATGCGGCGATGGGGGCCGCCACCCATCACGCCAGGCCCGTACAGGTGAATCGAGGAGCGTAGAGTGTCAAATAGGCACGTGGAATGTGAGAGGGGGGAATGGAAGCGAAGATGAATGAATTAATTGATGTAATGGATGAGAGATGCCTGGATTTACTGTGTGTAACGGAGACTAAGCGAAAGGGAAGTGATACTTTTGATGTCCCCGGGGGCAGGTTGGCTCTCTGGTCTGGTGTATCTTAGAGCGATCACGCCAGCCCTGGGGTGGGAATCATTTTATCGTCTCGCTTAGGCCTGAAAGAGTATGGTTTGATTGGTTTGAGACTGCTCTGGGTCCGTATTAAAGTAGGAGTCACGCGAGTTTTTGTGGTAGCAACCTATGCTCCGGTCAACTTGTCGTCGACTCATGACCTGGAAAAGTTTTTAAATTCTGTAAGGAATGTTCTGGATATGGTTGAAGGAAATGAAAAAGTGATTATGTGTGGTGACTTGAATGGTTGGGTGGGGACAAGACGGGACGGTTACGAGGCCGTTCTTGGACCCTATAGTGATAAGAGAGTAAATGATGCTGGTGAGCATATTGTAGATTTATGTGTGGAAAGAAATCTTCTTGTGTCTAATACAATGTTTCAGCATAAGGACATACATACGTATACATGGAGAAGGAATGATCAAATGAGTATGATAGATTTGATTTTGGTTGATAGTCGCCTCCGGAAGTGTTTAATGGACACAAGAACCTTCAGAGGCCCAACCCTTAACATGCAGCTTGGTTGGTTTTGGTTTACTTGGTTATTAGCCGATTTAGGTGTCTGTTTAAGAAGTGGAGGCATTGCCAAGTACGTATTTCATTTGAAGGGCTTGATAGGATTAAGAGTGAAAAGTTGCAAGACCCGAGTGTGGGAAGCATGTATGAGAGTCAAGTCCAAAACAGGCTGAATAGTGTGTGCCTATCGGACTTAGACGTGGATGACTGTTGGAATGTTTTGAAACATAGAATGGTTGATATTGCGAAAGAGGTATGTGGGAGTGCAAAGATGCACAAGTCTATGGATGGTGATGCATGGTGGGATGCGGAGGAAAAAGCCTCCGTTGAAAGAAAAAAGAAAGCTTGGCTAGACTATGTAGCATGTTTGCAGTAGAATGACAGTATGCAAGATTTGAAGAAAGAAATGTACCGTTGTTGCAAGAATATCACCAAACACTTAGTGAAAGAGAAGCGCGAAAGGTAAAGTATGAAACTAGACGAGAGGTTGGCTAACAATTTCGTGATGAATAACAAACTATTTTTGAGGCAGTTGAAGAAGTCTCGGATTTGTTCGTCTGCCTCCAGAATGAATAGAATTAATTCTAAGAGTGGTGATATTCTTGCAAGCACGCATGACGTGTTAAAACGGCGGAGTGAATTTTATGGAGATATGTATGAATGTGCCGAAGATGCTGCCGCTGGGTTCGAGTACTCAAATGACTCGAAAATAGCGGAGGCATCTGACGGCATTATGATGGATGAAGTTGAATGGGCGATAAGAAATATGAAATATGGTAAGGCTGCGGGAGTAGATATGGTTACAGCTGAGATGATCAAACTTGGTGGTCCTGCCATCCGGGACTCTTTCTGGGTTCTTTGTTACAAATGTTGGAAGACCGGCAGAGTACCCGGAGACTGGCGACGTGCGGTCATCGTGCCCTTGTATAAAAACAAGGTTTCACGCATGGACTGTACAAGTTACACGGCCATTAGTTTGATCAGTTTAACATCAAAAGTGTATGGAAAAATAGTTGAAATGAGGATGCAAGGGATGTCCGATGGAACAATGTGGGAGGCTCAAGGCGGTTTCAGGTCTGGAAGAGGATGTACGGATCAAGTGTTTTCGCTCCGCAACATTGTAGAGAAGCATCGGGCTGTGGGTCAGAAGGTTTTCCGTGGTTTTGTGTATCTCGAAAAAGCATTTGAGAGGGTTGTATATAAGGAACTTTGGGGCATTTTGCCAGATTATGGGATAGTTGGGTCCCTGCTGCGTGCGGTGCAGTCAATGTATTTAGACTGTAAAACATGCGTGCGGGTGGATGGCAACATATCGCATTGGTTCGATGTTAATATTGGCGTCAAGCAGGATTGTGTGTTGTCAGCACGCTTGTTTATCTTATATTTGGACAAATGTCTTCAAAGGTTAAGATCATTGAATGTGGGAATGCGTGTGAGTGACCAAGTGGTGAATTGCCTGCTTTATGCAGATGATGCTGTACTTTTGGGCTCTACACCATCTGAGCTGCAAACACTGGTCACAGTTACGGAAGGAGATTGTAAAGAAAGGGGCTTAAATTTGAATGCGATAAAAACCAAAATAATGGTGTTTGAAAGAGCCAGACGTAGCCAGAACGGATGTAAGAGTTTTGGTTGATGATGTAGTGCTGGAACAAGTGAATGAAATTGTATATCTTGGTTGTGCTTTTAGCAGGGATGGAAGATATACCGCGGATGTAGAGAGGAGAGTGAGTGCAGGGAATAGTGTGAATGGAGCGTTGGATAAGCTATTCCAAAGCAAGGTTTTGAGTCAAAAAGCTAGACTCGCTTTGCATAATTCTGTACTTATCCCAACGTTATTGTATGGAAGCGAGAGTTGGGTTTGTCAGAAAGAGCATGAAAGTAGGATAAATGCGGTCGAAATGAGAGCACTACGGAAAGTCTGTAGTGTAACGCTCGCTGACCGCATTCGTCACAGTGAGATCCGAGAAAGAGTGAGATTGAAAGAAAGTGTTGGTGTTAAAATGCGGAAGGGCATGCTCCGCTGGGTCGGTCGTGTGGAAAGAATAACAGATGAAAGATTAACAAAGCAGATATACAATGTGAATGTGGTTGGATGTAGGTACCCGGGGAGACCAAGGCTGACATTTTACGATCAGATCAATCGGATATTATCCGAGGGTGGTGTCAAGAGTCTCCGAAACCGGCGTGTTTGTATGAAAAAGGGTTATGAATGTGAAGGAAGCAAGACAGGTTTGTCAGGATCGTGAAGATATGTATGTATGTATGTTTATTCCAACGTTGTTGTATGGAAGCGAGTAGAGTTTGTTAAAAAAACATGCAAGTAGGACAAACGTGGTCGAAATGAGAGGGCTTCAAAAAATCTGGGGCGTATCGCTCGCTTACCGCATTTTTGCTCAACATGAGAGATCCGAGAAAGAGTGTAATCGAAAGTAAGTGTTGGTGTAAAGATGAGAAATACCATGCTACGTTGGCACGATCATGTAGAAACAATGACTGATGTAAATTTGACAAAACTGATGTAGAATGCGACGGACGGATGTAGGTAAGCGGGTACCTTAGGTTGACATTTCACAAACAACTTGATCGAGTTTTATCCAAGGGTGTAATAATAATAATAATAAATTATCTTTATTTCACGTAAACCTACAAGAGGCACCTGTGACGCGTCTATACAATAATAAATCTCCCACCGGATCGGAACGCTGCCTCACACTGAGAAGATCCGGCAAAAAACTCAGCGGGCTTGTCTTTTTTTTCTTATTTTAAAATATGTTTACAATAATAAATGTAATTATACATTATATTTATAAGAGATTGGCATAAGGAGCAATTAATCCCAAGCTATCTTATCAGCTAAATATTCAGCAATGTTATAATAACCCTTTTCATTTAATTTACATTTGACACATTTCTTAAATTTATTAATTGGAAGTTCTTTCATATAATTGGAATGTTTATTGTAGAACTGTATACATTGGCCCATGAAAGAATGGCTTACTCTGTGGAGACGAGACACATGCACAGCAAGATTATTTTTATTCCTTGTATTGACACAGTGTATATCACAATTTCTTTTAAATGAACTTGAATTTCTTTGAATATACATCAAATTTTCAAAGATATACTGGGATACTACAGTTAGAATTTTGATTTCTTTGAAGTTTTCTCTCAGGGAAACTCTTGGGCCTAGGTTATAAATTGCCCTTATGGCTCTCTTTTGTAATATAAATATAGTATTTACTTCGGCAGAGCTCCCCCAGAGAAGAATTCCATACGACGTGATGCTGTGAAAATAACTAAAATAAATCATCCTAGCGGTTTCAACATCAGTTAGTTGTCTCATTTTTTTAACAGCATACGCTGTTGAGCTTAACTTAATTGCAAGTTTATCAATGTGCGGGCCCCATTGCAATTTTTTAACAATTGTTATTCCTAAAAACGTAGTAGAAGCTACAAGGTCCAACTTGTTCCCATTAAGTTGTACGTTGGTTTCTACTTGCCTCACATTTGGCCTTGAAAATTTAATACAATTAGTTTTTTTTTTCATTCAAAAAAAGATTATTTACATTAAACCAGTGTACAACTTTTGAAATCGCATTGTTCGTTTCGTCATACTTAGCCAGTTGTCTTTTCACTTTAAATATAAGTTAAGTGTAGTCCGCGAACAATACAATTTCGTGTTTATCTCTTACGTAGTAAGGTAAGTAATTAATATATACAAGGAACAAAAAGGGACCAAGAATAGAGCCCTGGGGGACACCCATCGTTACAGCAGCACCTGTCAATTTTTTATCGTTAATCACAATTTTCTGAATTCTCCCATTAAAATAAGAAATCAGAAGATCGAGTGCCTTATTTCTAATTCCATAATGGCGCAGTTTCCTGATCAATGTATCGTGGCTTATGCAATCGAACGCTTTGGACAAATCACAGAACACCCCGATTGCATCCTGAGAATCCTCCCAACACTTATAAATTTTATATATAATAGGCAGATGTTTAAATTTATATATGATAGGTAAGAAGAGAACACCAATTACCTATTATACATTTATGTAGCTAAGTACTTAGGTACCTTTTTGGTAAATTTTATAGCCAAATACATGGTAATGCTAATAAAATATAGTAGCTGTAAAATAAGCCTTTATTTTGCTAATTCCGCGTAAGCAGTGTAACCGTTGTGGCAAATAATCCTCCAAACGACACAGAATGTGACAAGCCTAACTGACGTTC
>NJDC01003776.1:117373-131897 GCA_002245475.1 Calephelis virginiensis
AAGTGACATTTGTAATTTTAAGTGAAATTGGACATAAAACATGCACATCAGAATACGAAAAACCTAAATTGAACAACTAAAATGTTTTAGATCTGTCAAGCTAAAATTTTTGTTTAGATGTGTACAGCAGAATACCAAACGTGATTAGACAGCTCTAAATCTAATTTTAGGTTAGTTTAGACTAGTTTGTACCAAGGGAATCGGCACCATTATCTGCCTAAATATTAAGTGACTTGGCGTGCAGATATGTATGTGTGTAAGGAATCATACACCTTCTCAAATATAAACGGCTTATATTAAAACAGAAAATAACAAATGCTTTCCTCACAGCAAGTAATGGTGGCCATTTAGGACTATGTCTGCCTGAGACACAAGTAAAGTAAATTTTAGTGATCCCGAACATTTTAATTAGCTTGTCAGTATGTCTTATCAAAATCATATGTCTTGGAAGCGGAAATATCACTTTGGCAGAGGAAGTATCACTTTGGAAGCAGTATCCAAGGCAAGAACCTTTAAGTAACGGTACGGAACCTGTACTTTTGGTATCGGTTCAAATTTCGAAACCTTGCTTGTAAGAGGCGAGCTTCGGCTTTTGTGCCAGTTGCACCATGACATGGAATTATTGAAACAGTGGGGTTCTGCGACGTCACACTTGACTGGTTCTGCCGCTTTCGTATTACTGTCAGAGCAATGTCGGTGCTCCCTACTATCTTGTTTCAGCCTACACAGCGAAGCAGCTAGTATATATACGGGTTAACACCCAAACAGTGTGGCAACACTTATTTGGTGTCTTTACGCAACATATATTTCCTATCATTAAGAAATCCGTCTGGTTGTCTGCCTTTCTCAATCTCTCAATTCAAATAAATTTTTGCCAATCTCTTGAAAAACTGTTATTTTACTTTAGAATATTTTGTTTATTCATTAATATCTCGCCGTCAATCCCGGTTGTTCTTCACTACTCAGCGGTAACTGGGGGTCTGCATTTATTTGGCTCCAAAGCAACCAGAATGTATATGCGTAAGACTTTTTTTTACATGTACGTTTATTTATACACAGTACATTTATGGTGTAACGTAAGGTAGAGTTGCGCCAGTCGAATCGTTAGACACAAACATCAAATAAACATCAATTACAAAACATTGCTTTATTTTTTCAATACATGTTAGTGCGTGATCTCTCGTGTAAACATTATTATCCAGAGGCACACTTTAAAAACATAATGTAATGTTCTTGGAAACGTTAACATATTGTAATAAAAACAGATTTACTTTTATTATTAGTTGTTCGTTGCTTTTGAAATTTTTATTTCATTTAATACTAAGTGTATGGGTATGGGTGTAATAGCAATGTAAGCGAAGTACCTAATACTGCTACTATTACCAATTAATTATCAACCAACTTGTAGAATCAATTCGTCTGCATTTTTTTTGACTCAAAAATGACACATATTGGATTTGAAACTATTTAAGTGCTTCTTTCTTAGCTGAATGACAAAACATTGTTATAGGTTCGACACGCCCGTATGTCCGTCCGTCCCTCCGTACTTCTACATATCACGTCACAGCCACTATATTTTAACATTGCAACTACACTACTGAAACTTGATAGGTCGCTCCATATTGGCTCTTGTTTTACCCAAAATTGCATTTCCTACGGAATTGCATTTCGAATAATAACTATTCTTAATTCTTTTCATCATGAAAGTGTTATATGTACTATCGGCGTTGTTCACAACATTTATGTTTCCGAAAACTTAAAGTAATAATATCACGAATGTAAATAAATAAATCTCTGGACAAGTTACACAAATTGAATCTAACCACAAAGTAAGCATGTTATGTGCTTGTTTATGGGGTTAATCAACGATTGTAATACATAGAAATGCTTAAATAGATACAAGAATAAATTTAATAAAAACACAGACCCAGAAATGCAGACATCTAAATGTTCATCACACAAATACCTGCCCACGTCGGTAATCGAACCCGAGCCTCCCGGTTGGTCGGCGTAGTTACACGTGTACGCTAGCCACTCGACCAAACACATTGAAACGCCTCGTGTTGTTTTTCATAAACTTTTATCACTGAAAGTAATTTTCACTTTTAGTGTGACTAAAATCTATACATTAATACATGATGCCAAAACTTTGGACCCTTTTTTACGAAAATTGCGCAGACGCAGGAGTATCAAATTTGGCACACTTATAATTTATGTGTAGGAGAAGTGCAGAACGCTAATATTTTTGATAATAATGCCTATAAAGAACATTAAATCAATAAATAAAACATTAACCACACTACCATTATTTGACACACACAAATATATTGATGATAGCGTCAAAAGATCACAGATGGCGCACTAAGTTTGGAAACAAAGTAGTTGGTCTTGAGAAATGAAGATGGCGTTCTTACCAACAAGATATTAAAATTTATTATGATCGAACTTCAAGCAACGGGCGATCACTAGTTATATTTAAAATGTCTTAAATTACGACTTCGTAGTAAATTACGTGTACTTCCTTGGTCTAAACAATCTCAGGTCAGAAGGAAAAAGTAGTTTTAGATTATGCTGCTATTAAATATCTCTCTTGTCTAAGTAAATAAAATTGATTTCTGGCAATGGTTACAATATATCCATCTCTGCGGGAATTGTCACATTATCTCATTTGAGGCGGATAGATTACCTAGGGCTTTACGAATTGCTAATACCGTCCGGAGAGATTTTTTGGGAAATAAAACACACGGTTACACGTTTGCAGGGTCGAGAGCGAGGCGCAGAATGTTCACTATTCACTGGGAGTTTCTTCTAGTTCTTGAGCGTTCCCAGTGGTTTTTCTGGAGGACCGACCGCGAATGAAACCCCGATTCCCGGTCCGCGTTTTTATACAATTCGGGAACGGAATTCTGGAACATTCTATTCCTCACCCCCGGAACCATATTTTATTTAATTTCTTTATCAAATTGTACAATTATCCACTTATAATATATTACAAACCCATAGTCTAGTCTAGACTTATCCTGGCATACATAGTTGTGCACGCGACTGCGCTTGGTTTTCGTGTGGTAGCGAATTTCCGCGATTTTTGCCTTTTATACTACCCTGCCCCCCGCGGCTTAGTATAAAACGTGCGGGCGCGGCGCTCCCGTTTTTATTATCGTTACGGGCGCTGTCGCATGCACATTACATTCGCTTTCTTATCTATAATAACATATCCCAATTTTATTATGTTTGGGTTAGTAAAACACAAGAAATTTAACACTTTATTATCACACTTAAATTTAGCCGATTTTTTGGCTATTTACAAGACTTACACGTTTCGTATTACGTTAAGACGGTCTAGCTACATACATTTTTACCATTTTAAACATAAATCTAGACAATAGAAGTTATTTTAGACATGAAATTCACGTAAATTATGATTGCAAAATAACATGCTCAAAAACGCTATAAAACATTCTTAACCTATTTAAAAACATCATTTTCTAAGTTAAATTAATCATATTAACCAAAACAGAGTATATAGGATCATAATTATATACAAAACATTGTTATTTACTTAAAATAAATTCACTGAAATATCAATATTTACTAAGACTCGAAATGTCCGTAAGGTACCAACGCGCGCCATCCTTCGGATTGGGTCACTCCCGCCGATACCGTCTAGTTGTCTATGGTCGTATGCTACATTGTCTTTGGTCGTCGTGCACATCATTGGTATACTGTTTTTTCTTTATCCCTCATACCCCAACTTATTAAAGCAGAGACTTAATAATGGTAACAGTTGAGGTTTAAGTGATGTTAAATTTCTTAGATCAAGTGATTTATCTTTATCTTCAAGTACTCACTCGAAACAAGAAAAGTTTTCCTGGAAGAGATCGCTCGTTTGGCGATAAAACCGTCTTTATGTAGGTGTCATTTACAGTTTCTGTTTGTTAGTCTCTCTAAAACTCGAGAACGGCGGAACCGATTTGGCTAATTTTGGTTTTGAATTAGTTGTTCAAGTCTTTTATCTTTTAAACCTTCCTTGGTTTAAAATATAAAAAAAACCTGCGAGGAAACTAGGAAAAACAACATTTTTATTTTTTCTTATACAAACTGAACAGGTGAAACGAAGGATTTTAAACTTAAATCGTCGCGAATTAATAACATTTTTAATTATTTATACGGGATACTCACGATCTCTTTTTATTTTATTTGTCGATATTTCGGCCTAGTTAAATAGTTCGGCCTAAAATAAAAAGAGATCGTGAGTATCCCGTATAAATAATTAAAAAGGTGAAACGAAGTTCGCCGGGGCAGCTAGTTTTTTGTGTTTTAATGTACTTACTTAATTTTTTTTATGTGATAAGACAGTGAACAAGCTCACGGCTCTCCTGATGGTAAGAAATATCGTCGCCTATGAACACCATAGATGTTATAGGTGCTTCACTGTCCTGTGGCCGGGATGTTAGGCCTGTTGTGCAAGTTTACCGGCTACCCTACCCTCCGTACCAAAACACGACGATGTCGTTATGGCAGCAGGAATGGATAAGGCAGTGGATCCCTACCCGGGCAAGTGCTGCACAGCACTTTACCACCAGTGGTCTCGACCCATTAAACCTATGGTCGCCTCTTACGAGCTGCCTGGTGGGAAAGGCAGATGATCTATACTACAAAGGGGACCCGGATGAACACGGGGAAAAAGAAAACTCACTTCTACTACAGAAAATTTACTTTTTTAGTTATGTTTTTAAGTTTAAGGTACCTAGTTAAGTTTTTATAGTCGCCACTTGGTGAAATTTTATATTGTCGTGTTGTGCTTTCTAAAATAAGTGTATTTTAGAAAGCACGACACATCTTGAAGATAAGTCCTTTAAAAAGGAAAGTTTTAATACCACATCGACGTTTCGCATCAGGACGTCTATAAACAACATTGTTTCCAGTAGCGGTGCTAGAGAGGGAAAAACAAGTTAAGCTGGAGTGTCAATCCACGAGAGCAAATTGATTTTACGTTATCACACTACACATTTTTTACTATTTCTATTAGCTTACTTCTGAGCTTACGGCCTCTTGGAGCGGGAACCATTTCGGCCGGGAGCCCGTGGACTTTGTGACAGTATCCTGAAACAAGTAGCGGCTTAACCATGGGTTGCTATAGTTAAGCCACTCATTGTTTCAGGATACTTTCACACTCTTGCTAACGAGTATTTACATTCTTTGCTTTTTCACTTCTGCTATTTAGCAGTTTTATGGCACATAAGACATTTATTTCATTTTGACAGCCAGCAATGATGTTTTTAGGTCATAATTTATTGGCAATCACAAAAATTTAATATTTTAATAAATTACCATTTTCAAAAATAGAAGAAATGAAATAAAACCGTCATTGTGATTGAATTTTCGTGGAATAAAGTAAAATTTGGCTACCAATAAAACATTGATATCTGAAAATTGGTGACTACAAATTGGCACAGGCGATTGGCGAGGCGAAACGTACGTCGAGTACGATTTGGTGTTCTCTGTGGTGAGTGCTTCGACAAAGTTGGCGAAGGACGTGACAAGTGGTTTTGTTTCCCGTGTTCGGACTCTATTTGTGATCTGGTCGCGGAGGTGGGAGGTGGGAACTTTAGGTAGGGTTGTCACATGTAAAGAACGTGACAATTTATATTGTTTCCCGAGCTCTTCCTATATTCGCGTTCTGGTCGCGGAGGTGGGTGGTGGGAACGTCAGTTAGGCTTGTCACATTCTGGAGGATTATTTGCCACAACGGTTACACTGCTTACGCGGAATTAGCAAAATAAAGGCTTATTTTACGTCTTTCATACTACTTTTATTTTTTTATTCAAAGTATCATGTTTGTCAGTCAATCACGCTGCAATCACTGAATAGATTTTGATAATAATGAATCATACAATACTCTTATGATTATCTTATAATAGCGATCTATATGCTCTATTGTATGATCTATTATTTTCAGCAAGGACATACAGGTTCCTTGCACTCAATAATCGAGAACATGCCACATAGAGCTGGCCATGGGAAAAGCAGGGAGTGCCCAAATGTATGCCCGCCACTTTTGAGGTTTGTCCCTGGGGTTTGTCTATCGTTATGGTGAATGCTAACTTCAAGGGAAATAGCAGCCTTTTGAACTGGAAGGGCAAATTGTAGGGTATAATAGGTATGCGGCGAATCAACACGCTCTCGAATTTGTAACATATTTCCTTGTAATATGTACATCTTACTAACCTTGTAAATATCTTTATGTTTTGAATTCTAGGAATTTTGTGTCCCTTATGATTGTTATTGTTTCTGTTTTTACTGTGTTTTTCACAGTTTTTCTCTTCAATAATCCTTTAAAATCACTGAAGTGCACTAAAATTTACAATATTTGACATCTTCAATGACACTAATGAAAGTTTGAAGATGTCAAATATATTTCTTTTTTATGAGAAAAGAGGACGTTGAGGTGACGTCAATTATAAATCGACCAAACAGATCGTGTAATTTTAAATTGATGATTCCGGAACAGGTCGAGCCGGTATAAAAGGGGGACGATCCAGCCATCTGGGCATTCTAATTCTGGCATAAGTCGACGGAATAAATAACAAGAAGAAGTTACGGAGGAACTGCTGCCTGCTGCCTGCTACCTGGTGCTTGCTGTCTGGTGCCTACTACCTGGTGCCTGCTGCCTGGTACCCGCTCCTCGGTGGTGGACCCGAGGACCCTGTACCGGCGGTAGCTGCCCCGCCGGTGTACTTCTCTGGCCACCTTTCCAGCTCCCCTCTTCTACTGCTGCTCCTGGCTGCTGAGGGAAGGTGCCAAGGGGTCCCCTACTCCAGCCGCTGAGGCCTATAGCAGCGCTCCTCCGTGCTCCTATTCGTGCTCCACTCCGTGCTGCGCTCCGTGCTCCGTCGACTAGTCTTTGAGCCACCGACGTATCCCACCCCCACTACGTTACACCGTGAGTATTGTTGCTCGCACAATGTTTCTTCCCAGTTTGCTGATTTGTAATCTTGTGCCGTTGCGCAGTCGCGGGACAACAAGATTACGTATCAACATAACTGGGACGCCAACCATCAGCTCCACCCGAGAGTGAGTTGAGAAACTCCACTGGATACGCAGTGCTGTCATCGCTTGTCATCACCGTGTTTATGGACGTGTACACGCTCGGTGCGCGATCTATTACACATAATATTTTAATGTTTATATTGTTCGCCAATTCATTTTTTTCATCCTCTCACACCACCACTCCTCATTATTCAAATTATTTTTTTAAATCGGGAAATACATAGTAGCGAGTAGCTCTACCTCAGTAGCTATTGGATTACAAAATTCGTTCGTGAAAATGATTTTGCCATCCAGATCGGTTTCCAGCCTTCCGTCTCTGATCTCCAGCAGCTTACTGGCAAACGAGCCTAACTCTATATTATGGTAGAGTTGCACACGCATATTCCGAGTTTTTTTAGAGTTTTTCTACATGGGACCAAACTGACGATGCCTTGAGACACGCGTTCATTTTATCTGCCGGTGTACCCCTCTTGATTATTGGAAGAGTTTGCCGAAAATCACTAGCGAGATCAACAACAGCACCTCCCATCAGCGCCTCATTGCTGCGGATGTTCTACAGGCTTCGGTTTAAAGCCTAAAATGCGCGCTTGTGCGACATTGTACACTCTCACACGATTTACATTGTTATAAAAGAGCACCGCGCAGTCGTACTTTTGCTAATATTGCACGCTAGGTTTTCTTCACTTGCAAGATTCAAAGGTAGATTAAACACCGAATGAGTTGTCCGTCCACGGTTTAGAAAAGTGGCTGCAATCCCCGACTATGCCACAGCTAAGACTACACTAAAAATTTTTCACTTCTACCTAATCGAAACTATTTGAATTTCGAATGTTATATTTTTAAAACGGTGCAACCTTCTTAGTAATAAAAAAAATGTTTGGCGGGAAATAATTTGTCAATTGTTTTTTTATCACGCATAAAAGTTCTACGTACGTAGCGATGATTTTTTATGATTTTCAATGATCTCTTACTCCGCAAGACTGTACCGCTCGTCTTCAAAATGCTTTTGGGAGAGAAGCATCTTGTTTGAGCACCGTGAGGCGATGGTTTGCTGAATTTGAGAGAAGTCGAGTTTCTTTACATGACGAATTTCGTAAAGGGCGGCCTTCAACTGCCGTCAACGAAAATAATGTAGCTACTATTAGCGGTCAATTGAAGAAAACCCCCGGATTACCTATAAGACAATTTGAGGATCATTGGGGATTGGTGTGCGCCCAATTAAAAAAAAAATACACAAAGAATTGAAAGTTCGGAAACTTTAATGTCGTTGGATCCCTCATGAGATGACAGCGGAGCAGAAACGGGCTCGCGTGGAATGATGCTCACATATGCTATTAAATTACGGCCACGGACATTCTAATGCTGTTTATGACATTGTCACAAGAGACGAATCGTGGATTTTTAATCCGAAAAAAACAGCAATCTTGTGAATAGGTGTTTGAAAATGAGAACAGGCCAACAAAAGTGAGACAGGCGTGAAACGTTGGTAAAAAAATGATCGCGTTTTTTTCTCAGCTACGGGTCCCATTTGTGCAATTGTACTTGAAGATCAAAACAGTATTAATCCCGAGTGGTATTCTACCATTTGTTTATCCAGGGTTTGTTAAACCATTTTTTATAACGACGACCCTAAAGCCGCATTCTCCTACACAATGGTAACGCTTCTTCACACACGGCCAACAAAACAAAGTCATTTTTAGCTTCCGTAAAAGTACATATCGTCACTCCTAGGTCAGGCCTAGTCAGGGTGCTAGGTCGACGCCATCCTGCGTGTAGCCCCGAACTAGTACCCTGTGATTTCTGTATTTTCCCCAAAATCAAAGATTTGATGACAGGATTTACTTTTATCAACTCCAAAGAGGCAATGATAGCGTCCATTCACATACCTCTCCAAAACTGTGGTGTCGTAGTTTACCTCTCTCACAATATCACTCGACAATGCTCCTCTTCTATGGGGTGACGGCAAATCAAAATCAGACAGCTTTTTGCCATATATCGATATCATTTTATCTTCAATACTAATTAAAGCCTAGTTTGTTATTACGTCAATGTGTGTTTGTAGCCTGTGCAAAATATATTCGCATATAGCTTCTTTATACTTTCCCCACAGTTGGAGAGGGTATGAAAACCCCCAAACAACTCACCAAAATGTCAAAACAATTCCCTTACCTCTGATGAGAAGTGGCAAAGAACGACTTTTGCCATTATTTCGTCCCATTGGTTGTCGTTTTCCAATAACCCAAGTATTTCGCACGCTTCCCTGAATGTCGATAGCTCTTGACCTTCAACGGTTTTTAATGTTTCAAAATTCCTCGGGCCACGCACTTGATTTAAAAGCATGCGTAAACAAAAGCATTCAAAATTATTTACGTGCACAGTGTATATCCGACCAAGTGCATCTCCGGCCTCCACACCTAGCCAGTTTGGGACGGGTGTTCCCCCTGCACACGGCGCTTCCACTCTTTCCGTGACGTGTTCCAAGTATAATAACGAAGCACTTCAGCATGAATTAGAGTCTTAGCAAAATTGTCATTTTCGCACTGGTGACGAGACGTGGGCTTACGAGTTGAACATACAAACTGGTCAACAAGTCTCGGAGTAGCGCCTTTCAACTGAACTAAAACCAAAAAACCTACGCCAAACTATTCAATAGACAAATTCATATTGAGTGTTTGCTTTGACATCTCGGTGTTGAGCACACGGAATTCATGCCTGAAGGTCCAACGGAAAATAAGAAATATTTTATATTAAAGAATCGGCAAAATTTAACGATAAAGACCAGATTTGTGGAATTCTTGAATATCGCACCATCGAGCAACCAATATGTTTACTAGATACGGCTCCAGCCTACTTTTGTCTTTTTCATAAACTGAAATCACCATTTCGTGGCACTCTCATTCAATCGGTAGAAAACATAAAGAGAATTCGCGACGAGAACAGAACTCGCCTACAGTAACAGCTTTTACAAAATGTTTTGATGATTGGATTATTCGTTGGCGTAAGTTTATCATTTCTGGAGAAGAATACTTTAAAGGTCATAAAATAATTTTGTTATTATCTTTTCCCGGTACTTTCTTGACAGGGTAGTATACATATCTGTACCTACATGTCAAATCATGCAACAGGTGTTACGCAACTAAGTACGGAAAGGGTTAATTGTGTACAGAATCTTAAAATCCTAATTGAAAGTACGTAAGTTACTTTCATGGGTACATTGCTCTCTTGGTCATTATCATACAATATCTATCCTTCCTGGTTTGTAGCTTGGATAACAGTAGCATTAACGATTAACTTGCTTAAATTGAAATACGTTTTCAAGTAAAGCATTTTTTTTCTTTTTCTGAAAGTAAGACATAGGGGAAGGTACCTAATAATCACCGGAATGACCTGTAGCACCTTGCCTAAACCAATATGAAAGGATTTTGAAAATGAATAATTTTATGGGCCGTTTTTCATTTAAGGATGATTTTTTCGTCCTTAATCTAGCCCTAAATGACGAAATGTGCGATGAATCTTAAATTACAATCGTCTTAGCGTTTTTGTTAATAGCAACTGTTGTAGCAGACCTAAAAATAAATTAACTTTTTACAAAATAAGTACTACTCATTTGTAGGTAGGTACTTATTTTGTAGAGTTTTTTTTAAAAAAATAGCCTGACAAGCCTGTGAGAAGTAGGCTTCTTGTTGTTTTATAAGAAATACCAAGGTACCAAGTGAATGTAAAGACTCAATACCTCAAGTTGCAGATCAGCGATATTTAAGGGTAGCTCTCGGAAGGAAGGAAACATTTTTTAATTACGCACTATTTTTTTGAGTTTCAGATGCATATAAGCTTACAAGAAACATAGCAGAAAAACATATTCACAATGACGAATTAAGTACCTAGTGTTATATATACCTAATAATATATATTACAATATAATGGCAAGGTCCCTAATTGTGCACATTAATATAAAACCTGCCTCCGGACTTCGCGTGACCTGTGCCTACTGCGCTAGATTTCATCAGCAGAAGTACTAAGTGGTACTGAACAAATATCTCTACAACAGTGCTGTCATGTCAACAACGACAAAATTTCGAACATTTGCCTATTTAGCGTAACCGTGGAAAAATTATGTTTTGTGAAAATAATTAATACCCGTAAAGTACTTTAGTATGCGTAAAACGAAAATTTGGTTAAAAACTTACTACGTGAAATTCTAAATACGTGTATTAAGTTTGGATTGTTTTGCTATTCGTTGTCGGTGATGTCACTTTAAAAAATATCAGTTATTTTATTTTTTACGTCAAATCTAAAAATCCCTAAGTTTAGTGCTAAAAGATACAAGTGATACATATTTTACACTTTTTAGCAAAATTAAAGTAAGATCAATTGAAAAGCGCTAAGATGGACATCTTTACTTATTTAAAAAACAGTGGTTTTGTTTTTGTATTATCAAAAAACCAACAGTTTTAAGGAATGCTCAGTGATAGTAAATACACGTGATATTAAGTGATGTGCGTTAACCCAGCAAGAAAGTAGCACCTAGACTGTTATGAGTGGGACAAATAATTAGTGCTCGATGTGCTGTAAATATGAGCCGAATAAAAAATTTGTGCATGTTGTCGTTTTGGAAATAAACGGAAAAAACCCTTCTTGCTGGGGTAACGTTACTCCAGCAAGAAAAATCTAAACGAATTATCGGAGAGTTAAAAATTGTGTATGAGCAGAGAGCTTATATTTGTGCACATTAGTGCGCCAAAAATAAAATTTGTGCATCTTCAGGTTTTCGAGATATTGCGTTTCCTGCTGCGGTAACGTTTTGCAAAATCGTGTATCTCAAAGACTATTATATGTGCGTCTGTAGAATAAACACGCACAAATAGCTCTTAATTTGTGCGTATTGGTGACAAAATTAGATTCAAAACAATATTTAAGTATAGTTTTCAAGTAATCGCGGTTTTTCCAAAAATCAAAAAAAAAATCGTAGCGCCTAAATGAGAAAATATATAAGGTCACCGAAAACTGTATTAGGTTCTTCTTAACGTGTATATTTACTTTAAAAAATTTAAAAGCCTACATATATGCATCTTTGAATGATATGAATTAAAGTCAAAAAACGGCGTTCTAACTTTGACGTGACTGCACAAATTACTGTCTCAACCTAAGATGTTTAGGTGTTAACAAGAAAATAGTGCGTTTAGTCAAATAATATGTAAGATAAATATCCAGTGTGAAATATTTCGCATTAAGTAAATATAAACAAAAACCAAAACAGCAACTCACACGCTGGTTATCCGACCAAATTCGAATGACTACTAAAAAGCGACGTTTTCATACATACTAATGACCTTCTATATTGAACGTATTATTTATTGCAGATACAGTCACACTCATACATTTGTTAGTGATTAATTATATAACTAAATTTAGGGAAGTAATTAAAAAATTGCACTCTGTTACTATATGAAATGAAAGACCTCGTACATGTGATTATTAACATTTTTATTTTCTTAATTGTAATTCTGAAAGTAATAATCAGATTACAGAAAAAAATCTTAAGTGTAAATATTTAAAAACAAAACGTTCTTGTAAGTTATTTGTCCTTGTATAATTTAAAATCACAGTTTCCATTTAAAAATTGAGATTGGTATCGATTACGATATATTTTACGCATACGTTTATACGTACGTATGCATTACGCATTTATGATATTAATAGGATAGGATTAATAGGATAATTATTTGTCTCACTCATATCACTCTAGATGCTACTTTCTTGCTGGGGTAACGCACACTATAAAGTGGAATCACTACGTTTGAGTATACGCGTGATGCCTACGCGACTTAAACTGTGCTGTTTATTGATGGTAAGGCGAAAAACTTTTAAAAAAAATTGTGAATCATCTGTATCTTTATAATAATAATAAGCATTATATTAAGAGTAATTCAAATTAAAAAAAATGTTGCTCGTGATTTGATATGTGCCCGGTTGGCGATAGGTTTGCCACCTATCATTTTGTGGGACTTAGCGTACGTTCACGGCCTTGCCGCTGTGAGCGGCAGCCTAGCGCGGCGCGGCGAGCGGTGAAATCAAAATCATACAAATGTTTGAAGCACGCCACGAGATGCCGCTCGTGGCGAAATCGCGCGCGATTTAGTCCGGGCGGATCGCTGCAGCGAAGCGGCAGACGGCGGTGCGTGGGTAGCGTATTCAGTGGAATAAAATATTTTAGTCGATTTTTGTAGAGAATATAAACCCGGAAGCTTTTATCGCAAATGTTATGAATCGACCACCAATATGGATATCGAAACATCCCCAACATAAATATTAAAAGGTTGTAGGAAGAAATAAAACAATGTTTTTATAAGTTACCTTCAATTAACAGCTATATAAATAAAAACATAGATGCCCAAATGTGCTGTTTTCAAAACAAAGATGGGATATATTAGGTATCGACATACTACAGACCATGTTCTGAATACGTCCACCTTTACCGCTGCCGCTAACCGCTACTGAGATTACGTGGCGTGTACAACGCTGCCGCTCTAGACCGAAAGTCGTGACTAGGCCGTTAGTGTCTTCGGCTAGTCGTGGGTGCCCTGGTTGTGCCGCTGCCTACCCCTACGGAGATATGGACGTGAAGATACTTACTTTTTAATTCAAACTACAGGTATTCATCAGCAGTAGCTGTATGTTAGTATAGTATAGCTTCATGGATAGCTTAAACGCTTATGGAAATGTCGTGTACAGATTAATTTGACAGCACTAAAAGAGTATTGTCTCTTTCTATTACTTTCGTTGAAAGAAGATAGCAATAATTTAAAAAAAAGTTTTGTGAGTGGGCAACAAAATTATCACCGGAAACGAAATTTAATTGAAATCGGTTCTGTGGTATCGATTTTACCTCGATCATTTTTATACATACAAGATTATATGAGCGATGGGGGTATTAGTGGCTATATATTATCATGGTGATTGAATATTAAACTCGAAAGTCGATGAAATAGTTTATTGCTCATATATTGTTAACCAAGAGTTATCATGTTCTCTGTAGTTTCGGCGTGTAACTGATGGTTGCCGGACGTGGAGGCTGGTACGACGTGATGTGGTCCGACTAAGCAGTATTGAAGTGAGCAGCCATTTTCGATTGTTGCTCCTGTGTAAATTATGCAATCTTGAAGGACACATCTAAAAAAAATAAGATATTATAGTATTACGTATAACACGTACGTGTTAGGTTAATTGTTATATAAAATACAGTAAGTTAAGTACACACATTTTGTATCACTATTTCATTAAAACTTATGTTCCACGATAATTTGCTAAAGGGACACAATGGCTAGCCGCAACTTTAACGTAAAGCAAATAAACATCAAAACTGATCAATGAAATGAAAATTTTGTTTGAAAGTAAAACTATTATAAATTATTGCAACGATAAATAAAATTTACTAATATTATCAATCGTAAAAGTCGCGTAGGTGTGTGTGTGT
>NJDC01003776.1:131989-156944 GCA_002245475.1 Calephelis virginiensis
GCGTGCGTGCGTGTGTGTGTGTGTGTGTGTGAACTTATAAATTAAAAAGAAAAAAAAAACAATATTTCCAATGTTGCAACAACAAGTACCTTAACAGAAACATAACGCGAAGGAAACTAACTCATTGCTCTGTTACATTTATTTGTGATTCATCACTAACAATTTTTAATTATTTTGAGTACTGTTTCACTGGGTTACTTTTGTGTTATAGTAACCGTATTAAGCTGGGAGTCACGCGAGTTTTTGTGGTAGCAGACTATGCTCCGGTAAACTCGTCGTAGACTCGTGAACTGGAAAATATTTAGGATTCTTTGAGGGACGTTCTGGATATGGTTGAAGGAAATAAAATATTATGTGTGGTGACTTGAATGGGTTGGGTGGGGACGCGATGGATCAGTTATGAAGCCGTTCTTGGACCCTCCGGTAAGCATACTGTGGAATGTGTGGAATAAAATCTTATGCCAACACAATGTGCTTAAATAATTTTGTAACAACTTCTTAACACACATAGTCCGCAAATAAATATATTTTCATTTTATTTTCATTTCAATATTTCAGCATAAGGACATTCATTCGTATACGTGGAGAAGGAATGATCAAATGAGTATGATAGATTCGATTTCGGTTGATAGTCGCCTCCGAAACTGTTTAATGGACACTAGAACCTTCAGAGGAGAAGAAGGAAGGACCACTTTTTGGTTACTAGCCGGTTTAGGGGTCTATTTAAGAAGTGGAGGCACCGGCGAGTACGTGTTCCATTTGGAGGGCTTGAGAGGATTAATAGTAAAAGTTGCAAGAGACGGGTGTAAAAAGTAAATATAAGAGTCAAGTCACACAGCCTGTCTTGGACTTGACTCTTATACATGCTGGTCTTATAGTGTGCGATTTGAAGTATGAAATATAATAAGGTTGCGGGAGTAGATATGGTTACAGCTGAGATGATCAAACTTGGTGATCCCGCTGTTAGGGAATCTTTCTGGGTTCTTTGTAACAAATGTTGAAAGAGCGGTCGAGTACTCGAAGACTGGCGAGGTGTGGTCATCGTGCCCCTGTATAAAGGGGAGGCTGTATAAGTTACAGGGCCATCAGTTTGATTAATTTAGCATAAATGTATATAAAAATAGTTGAAAGGAGGGTGCAAGGGATGTCCGAAGGAATATTGTGGGAGGCTCAAGGCAGTTTCAGGTCTGGCAGAGGACGTACGGATCAGGTGT
Source organism: Calephelis virginiensis (assembly GCA_002245475.1). Taxonomy (NCBI): domain Eukaryota; kingdom Metazoa; phylum Arthropoda; class Insecta; order Lepidoptera; family Riodinidae; genus Calephelis; species Calephelis virginiensis. Next base: position 133,204 of record NJDC01003776.1, read on the forward strand.
ATTCGCTCGGCGGTCAAAATGAGAGCGCTACGGGAAATCTGTGGTAGTACGCTTGCTAACCGCATTCGTATCCGTAAGATTCAAGAAAGAGTGGGGTTGAAAGAAATAGTTGGTGTTTAAATGAGAAAGGGCATGCTTCGCTGGTTCGGTAAATATTAACAAAGCAGATAAACAATGCAAATGTGGACTGATGTAGGTAGAGTAAGGTTGACATTCCACGATCAAATCGCTCGGATATTATCCGAGGGTAGTGTCAGGAGTCTCCGACACTACCCTCGGATGAATGGGGAGGGAGCAAGACAGGTCGGTCAGGTTAACCTAACCCTTAAGGCACTTGGCTTGAATATATGTATGTATGTGTATACGCTACATAAAACCAGCCTCTTGTTGAATTAGTTCCTTGCGTATATATTTAAATCAAGAATGAGATACAAATTAAAAGTCATTTTTTAAAAAACTAAGAGCTTATTAAAGATTGCTGAAGCTAAAATGAGCCTGGAACTATTAATTATAATTATTAAATTTAAGAATATTTTCGGAAACATACCAAAAATCAGGATTGAGACATTAAGAACCGTAACACTCATGTTTATCTAGCTTTCTCCGTCTGTCCGTAATCTACCGTAAATCGACCGTCGGTCCGAGTTGGCAGGTATTCGTACGTTCTTACTATACACTAACACAACGTTATTGCAAATATTTTATTTCTGAGAAAACAAGGAACATCTGGGAACCTTGGTCTCTTAATAGAAGAAATAGAAGCAATTTAAAATATGTATTTAGTAAACCTAGTGACACTCGTATTGACTTCTACTAGAACTTGAAGACCATAACGACCCGTTCATAAATTGCGTTTTTTTGCGCGTAGTAAATTATATTGCGTCATGATAGTACGTCTTACGCCGCGTAGTTATGCAGAGAGGAACTTAAGCTCCCTGTGCCTGTTGGCTCAAATACAGCGGTTGTATTGTGGCTTATACACCGTCCGTGAAAACTTCTTAAATGAATAGAAATTAAAGTGCATTAAATTCTACAAATTCAATATACATATATGGTAAATTTTAGAATTATAAAGTAAAACTCTTTTAAATAAATATTTTTTTATATATTTTATCGCTACTCTTTTTTTCTTTTAACTTAATTATCAAAAAGATCCGTATCCATGTCATTACTTACCATTTTGAACTGTATACATCCACGGACATGCGCTTAGTTCTAGACGAAACAATAGCGCCCGAGTATCTCGACTCACGCAACGTACCTTTTCACGCACACGCAGGTAGTCCGTCTCGCTCACTGCAAGCATTTTGCGCGCGAATCAGGAAACACGCACATCTGACGAGTTCCATATAGCTCAATTATAAAGTATCTCGAGCACGCGACATACTCCTACGGGTGTATTTATACGCATGTAGATCTATGCGCTAAACCACACACCGGCTCTAAACTGTTACAAATTTCTACATTAATTGATACACTTTATTCATTCATTTTAGCTACTTACCCTTCTTTTATTGTCACATTATTCATTATTATACAGTTTGTTAATCTAACTTTGTTCTCGACAACACAATTCATTCCAATAAAAGAACTCTTTATTGACGTCTTCTCACTGATAACACTTTTTTCACCAACAGTACAATTCTCATCTATTTGTTTAGTTTTGACGTCACTACCTGAATGGATTTTTTCACCTACAGCTGTGCCTGTCACTTCTTCCCATTTCGATAATATCTGTAATTGTTACTAACATTAGTATTATGAATGTAAAGATGTGTTCGTTTCATAAATATTAAATACGGACATCTTGATATATAGACTGAAGTTAATGATATTTGTTTACAGATACAAACTATAGTCTATCATAATAATATGGATTAGGCTACCTTTTACAAGAATGACTTACGTGCTACCTAGTAGGTATGTAAAATAACTATAAAAAAGCGGTAAAGCAGATAGTATGACGATAAACTAATAATGACTAAATAACTCTCAATGATTTTAAAAAGGTTAAACTATAATTTGTTTCATTACATATGACATTATAACATTACAAAAATCATGACATTATAATTTTCAAAAGGTATTTGATAAAGACGTAACCAAAAAGCACGTACACTAGTACTATTTAAATTATGCGCTTCGGCTTTACACTTTATACTCTTTTTAAATTGAATTATTGTTATTTATAAATTGAATTGATTTACTATTTTCAAATTGGCTAACCTAATCTAAATTTAAACGAAATGATTAATTATGTGTGATAACAACTATATAGATATCTTTAAAATACATTCGTATTTCCGAAGCTTGACGAATATAGCCGAAGCGCATAATTTAAATAGTACTACTATAAGTGTTTGTTGAAACAAGTAAATAAATTGATATAATTTAATACTGATTTTAACAGAGATAAGAGATATACCGCAGATATAGAAATAGTTTAAATGGAACGCTGCGTAAGCCATTTCAAATGTAGTTTTGAGTCCGGGCGTTCAGTTCGCTTTTCATCATTTTTCTGGACGAAGAAGGACTCTTTACGATGAATTCCTACTTCAGAAAAAAGCCACATCAAAAATGGACCGAGATTAGCCTATATACGTCGAAAAAAAACGATATCATTTTGTCTACCAGCCGCCACATATTCAATGTTGTCTCTATGATCAATAGGCTGAAAACCGCCAGTGATCATCGGATGGTAAGAGGCACATTGAATATCAACACAAGGCTTGAACGGTCACGGCTGATGAGGTCTACGCTCAGTCCGACCCCAGTCCAATGCAAAAATCCCGAAAACTTTCAGCCCGAACTTCAAAATCGCTTCGAATGCCTGACAGAATGGGAATCAACGGACGATTTGAACAATGTAACTTTTTAATAATGACTTGTGTAAGCTGTCCAAGAGGCCGGGTCGAAATGCTTTGAAACACAAAGCAAGGAAAGAACTGGAAAGCTCTAACACCTTACTCTCAAACTCATGGGCGAACGGGATAAAATGCGGTTGCAGTCTTCAGTTGACATGCAAAACTACAGGGAGTTAAACAGACAAGTCTCCAAGGCGCTGCGAACAGACCTGCGCATCTTTAATACGTCTCTTATTAAAAATACTATCGAGCGTAATAAAGGCTCCAAGGTGTTCGCTAGGGATTTGTCTGTTGGTCAGACCCAATCGATAAAACTGAAGACCCAATATAGCACCGTAATTTCATCTAAGGCCGAGATTTTGAGAGAAGTTGAGAAGTTCTTTAGACAGCTTTACAATTCAAAACGACCTGGTAACGACCTTGGTAGTTTAGCTAAAGACCCTAGAGCCAAACTAAGCCAAGCCAAAGCCAAACCGAAGATACTCCGGACGTCAGCTTGTACCAGATTCGCATGGCCCTGAAACAACTGAAGAGCAATAAGGCGCCGACGACGACGCCGAAGACGATGGATTAATCGAGAAGTATAATCGCCGTTTGTTGACTATGAGAAGGCCTTCGATTCGGTTGAGACATGGGCGGGGCTTCAGTCATTACAGCGTTACGCTGCTGAGCTTAAACTAATTGCAAGTTTATCAATGTGTGGGCCCTATTGCAATTTTTTATTAATTGTTATTCCTAAAAACGTAGTAGAATCTACAAGGTCCAACTTGTTCCCATTAAGCTGTACGTTGGTATCTACTTGCCTCACATTTGGCATTGAAAATTTAATAACATTTTTTTTTTCATTAAGAAAAAGATTATTTACATTGAACTTTTGAAATCGCATCGTAGTTTCGTCATACTTACCCAGTTGTCTTTTCAATTTAAATATAAGTGAAGTGTCGTCCGCGAACAATACAATGTTTATCTCTTACGTTGTGAGGTAAGTATATATACAAAAAACAAAATGAACCAAGAATAGACCCCTGGGGGACACCCATCGTAATAGCAGCACCTGTCATTTTTTTACTATTAATCACAACTTTCTGAATTCTCCCATTCAAATAAGAAAACAGAAGATCGATAAAACAAAAAATCATAAGGGCGCAGTTTCCTGATCAATGTATCGTGGCTTTGCTGACTAACGGCCGCTGGCAGAAAATACCCGCTCTTGTCTGTCTTTTTTTGACCCATCCGTAAACAACGTAACGTCCCCTGGTTCCAGTCCCAAATCCATCAAGATTTTGTAACTCTTGGAGCAATATTGTATGACATCGGCATGATTTATTTGCTATGAGTTCGTTTTACAATGTCCTCAAAGTTGTGGATTGCCAGCTACACTTGCCAGTCTTCATTGTGCGGAGCATAGCGAGCTTATCCTCCCGCTGCACGTGAATATACAGCGAGTGCAATCCGAGATTCGCCTCCAACACTTGTGCGGGAGATGATCGGAATGCACCGGTAGCCATGCAGCTAAGTATCCTTTGGAAGATCGATAGGGTTGACTGGCTAGTTACATGGGCCGTTTTGTGGTTCCAGGTCACACAGCCATCACAAATTATAGGTCTTACTATGGCTGTGTAAATTCATATAACAGATTTGAATTGGAGGCCCCATTTAGCGTAGTTTATCATACTACAAAATTGTATATTTCATCACAGACTCCTTACCTTCTCACAGATCTCCTATTTTTAAATTTGTTCAAATTCAAATCATTTATTTGCAAAATAGGGTTACTAATTGAGTTGTTTTAATGTAGTAAAAGTAGATACATGCCTATTTCACCATTTTTGGCTTGCAAATTTGTCTTCAAAAATTTGCTTTGAATTACAAATTTAAATTTTGCCTAAGCAATTAAAATTTAAAAATTGTAGCGAAATTATGAAATACTTAGTTAGAAATAATCCTTTCCTTATAAAAAATTACATATCAAGTACCTATTTTCTATTTTTTTTATGATATTGGAAGGCAAACAAGCAGACGGATTTCATGATGGTAAGAAATTCCCGCCATCTAGAGACACCAGAGGTAGTAATGATGCGTTGCCAACCTGAGGACGGGATGTTAGGCCTCGAGCAAAAGTAAGTTTACCGGCTAAACTTTCTGTGGTAGTAGCTTATAGCCCGGATCAAAATTAAGGATACCTAAAATGTTTTCTTTCCTACACTACTAACCACAAAAAGTTACTTCAATTACAAAACATTGAAAATCGCAGGCAACAGCTAGAAGAAAATAAATGAATAGGTGTGGCTACTAATTCCAACTGATAGGATACCTAAATTTAACAAATTTTATAATGATTGCAAATCGATCTACAGGTGATCAAGTTAATTAATGGTTAATCACCCCAGAAAGTGTGTTTTAAGGTAAACAGTCGATTATAATATTTAAGTAATGTTTTTCCTATAGTGAACAGTAAATAGATTGTAAAAAGTTTACGATATGACCGCCGATTAAAATATAACCATCTATTTGCTCGAACTCGGGCATTCAAGCCTTCAGCTAGTCATGGGTGTCTTGATCAAACCTCTGGCTTCCTCTTGGAAGATATTGTTTTGGAGACATTTATTTACTAACCGATTTCTTTTCTGTATTCTGGTCGGGAAGGTAGGATACCCGGTAGACTTACACATTGTCTCATACTCCAGCTACAGGGTAAAACCAACCTAGAGATTTTCTGTTGTAGGATACCTTAAAAAACTTTTTTGTAGTATAGTGGTAAATATTTCGCCCCGTCATAAAATATGCATGCTTGTGGTCCCTCAAATATTAAATATTAAAGAAAAATTCAATTATAATTACCTTACTATTAGAAAGATAAAGAGTTGAAAGGGTATTAACTCTGATACCAAAAACATTTTTATCGGGTATGTGAGCATAACACCTAATTAAGTCATTGCTGTATGCACCTTTATATCCTACTTTGTGATCATTGTATGAAGACATTTCCCTTATCTTACTTTCATAACCTTGATCAATGGCATAGTCAAATACATCATCTGCTATATCTACATTTTTTTCCGACGTTCCCTTTTTTTCAATAGGATTTTTAGGTTTAGTCAACTGTTTTTTGACTATATGTGGAATAAGCTCCCCTTTTAAGGATGTAAATTTGTCCATTTCTACAATATAACTAATAACCCAATTCTTCATGACATACAAATGTGCATCCAATAATCTGCTGAACATACTAATAGAACTAAATTTCTTGAGAATGAATCTTGGTATTGTCACATTTTCTTCAAAATCACTAGCACTTGCTAAAAATACAAGCCTGTCTGTATCTTTGTCTATACATACAAGATCTTTATCAGGTTTTGCTTTAGTTTTAAGTCCTGGTAATTCAATCCATTCTTCCGGTCCATTATTAAAAAAGAGGGATGCCAATGTTGCATCATGTTTGCGATATAAGTTTAACACATTATTTAAATGTATGTTGGTAATAAGATCACAGGATACAATCACAAGATCGGTTGTAACCCTGCTGCTGATGTGCATCAGAGAGTTAGCTGTACCCCAATCCTCTTCTGATGGTATTACTATTAATTCATATTTTATTTTTAATGGACACTTTTCTAAGGCACTCAATATGTTTGACTTATCTTCATCTAACACAACCACCATGGTTTCTGTAAAGACATAATTTGATTAGTCTAGATTTATTTGAAAACAAGATACAAAAAAATATTGCCTAAGTGCCTTTTAGACATTAAAATATTATGTTTACTCTAAAGTCTTAACAAATTAGTTTTAACTAAAACATAAAAACAAAAATAATTCTGATATGAAATAAATAAAAAAAAACACATTAATTTTGCTAAGCTTGATGATCGGCACATGCGATTCATACATTTCTGCTGAAAGCATAATATGATATCAATACCTTCCATCAAATACATTGGACAAAGGCCTAGACAAGTGGTATATATATGTTTTAATTGTCATATTATTTTAATATACATAAATTAGTTCACTGATGTTAACCCAAAAAATGATTAGTAAATATTAATTTAGCATACATTCACAAACTTTTTACTTTGCAAACACCTTATTGGGCAAATGTGTCATTTTACAAAAACTCACAATACAAATACTTAAATCGTAACCACATTGGAACATAAATGTATGTAGAAATAGATATAAAATGTTAATTTAATATTATTCATTGCACCAATTGAAATATTTCCCAATTTCTTACATTTACCAAAAGTCATCTAAGTGTTCAATAATCAAAAAAAAAAAAAACTATCAGTGTGGCACAAGTACCTATAGGTTGCCTTTTACTGCGGTTAGGCGATTAACACATGGCACCGCTCACCGCCGCAGTATAAGCTAGCGGGACAAAATTATTTTATGACTTATTATAGTTGTATCGTGTGCTGTATTAAAAGAAAATTTGTGACATACAGAGTTTTTTTTTACGTTTACTAGGTTTATGTAAAGAAAAACTCCTTTCATCCTTCCTGTGGGTATAAAACCTGTAGCTTACTTAGATGTAAATATCCTTAATAGGGTATAAATTATTCCTGTACTTCTACTTTAATTCCTGTAATAATCTACGTTTACCTAGGCAACTGTCCAACTGTCCTGTAAGATACCATTTATAGCTGGTAGCTACCTTATAGCTATTGGACCCAATATTTCTTAAAAGAAAACATATGATACGGAAAATAAGAAATATATTTAAAAACATTCAAGTATTTTATAAACAATTTTTATATTACAATATTTTAATACAAATTTCAATATCTATTTAATTTAATCAATCATCAACAATACAATAATAACAACAATTATTAACAATGTATTCTTACATTAATTAAATTAGTAATAAATATAAACACGAGGTTCAAAAGAAAAATATTTAAAAAAAAACATAAGAGCAGAAAATTAATAGTCATCATCAGATAATTCATTGTCATCACTCTCCCAATCAGTAGAGTCTGACAACAAGTAATCGTCCTCCTCTATTACGCGAACTGACGACGATTGAGATGATAATGAAGGTGGGACAATCAACTGCAGAACCTCCACTGGCAAAGCAGTGGTCTTTTTAAGTGGCAACTCTCTATAGCGTTAATTACAGGATCGGATGTAATAAATAGCGTCCTCAAAAGATCTTTATTCGTGGCAACTCGAGGTCGTTTCCTTGTGTTTCGCTCACGGAATCGACGACAATCTTTATTTCTTGCCTCTTGGGCTTCTTCGGAAAGCCGCAATTGGAAGATGACAATATTTTATTACTTCCGCACTGTGCATCTACCTTATGCACAGTAACGGGCATGGAATATCAGATCAAGATATAATTTTCTCGTAACAGAGCAAAACTTTTCGAATTCCACAAAATTTATGACATATCCCGATGATCGAGTTCTTAAAATTACATGAAATCTCCGAATAAGAGTAACATCCAACCCTGTAATTTCATGTGCGTTACCCTAGCAAGAAAGTAGCACCTAGACTGATATGAGTGGGACAAATAATTAGTGCTTGATGTGCTGTAAATGTGCGCCGAATAAAAAAATTGTGCATGTTGTCGTTTTGGAAATAAACGGAAAAAACACTTCTTGCCGGGGTAACGTTACCCCAGCAAGAAAAATCTAAACTAATTATCGGCGAGTTAAAAATTGCACATGAGCTGAAAGCTTATATTTGTGCAAATTTGTGCGCTAAAAATAAAATTTGTGCGTCTTCTTGTTTTCGTGATATTGAGTTTCCTGCTGCGGTAACGTTTTGCAGAATCGCGTATCTCAAAGACTATTATATGTGCGCCTGTAGAATAAACACGCACAAATAGCTCTTAATTTGTGCGTATTTGTGACAAAATTAGATTAAAAAAATTTCCAATTTTCAAGTAATCGCGGTTTTTCCAAAAATCAAAAAAAATCGTAGCGCCTAAATAAGAAAATATATAAGGTCACCGAAAACTGTATTCAGTCCTTCATTGTGTTTATATTTACTATAAAAAAATTCAAAAGCATACCCTACATGCGTTTTAGAATAATATGAATTAAAGTCAAAAAACCGCGTCCTAACTTTGACGTTACTGCACAAATTACTGGCTTAACCTAGGATATTAAGGTGCAAACCAAAAATATATAAATATCCAGTGTGAAATATTTCGCATTAAGTAAATACAAACAAAAACCAAAACTGCAACTCAAATTAGAATGACTACAAAAAAGCGGCATTTTCATACATACTGATGACCTTCTTAACTTATTAACCGATTGAAACTTAATACGCCCGGGTACACTGAAAGTCGAAAATTGTAATAAAAACAAATACTTTATTTATTTAAAAAAGTTATTAGTAAAAAGTAACCTAATTAATATTTTCAATGTCAGTAGTTATCTTCAGTTCAAATAAAATTAAAATACATTCAGCATATTAGATACAGAACGTTAGTAACATTTGTACAAAAAGTACATATTTATAAACGTAAATTACATTGGTGTCTGTTTTTTTTAATTACGAGTGAAAAAGCCCATAACAGTAAAAACACATTTATAACAACAGTAAAAAATACATTAAGTATGTAGAAATTGACATAAAGCCATAAAGAAGACATATTAAGTTTTTCATCATTAATAGAAGATTCCATTAAATTATTTTCGTCTAGCTATCACGGCGTATCTACCTCGTGCCACCTAACTGACTGCATGTTGCACAGTTTATGTAGGAGAGAGCTAGACAGGTAATAGACGTACAGTCGTAGTGTAACAGATACATAAACGTCGCTCTATTGTCAATAAAATAATCATAGTGCGTACTTTGGTTATCACTTGGTAAACAAACAGTTGCAATATTGACTTCAAAGACACTAGCGTTGAGTCACGCAGGGGTGAAAACTTATTCGACGGACAAAAATATTGATTTTACTGACCAAATCCCTCTAAATTACTGACCATTTACTGACCAAATCACTAAATACTTACTTTGTCAATTGTACGAATGTTTGTTACTGCTAGTTACGTGTGTTATTCGTCTAATGGAGAATGTAAAAAAAGTTTTTATTTCTGTTTGGCATCCAGCACCCCCACAGCCAATCTGTATCGCAATTTAGTTGGTATCTACGTATAGGTATATGTAAAGGAATCTAAGAACCTGTTTTTCAACCACTTTAAGTTAAGATTAAATTGAAAAGACATATACATATCAAGCGCCGAATAGCATTTAGCAAAAAAAAATACAGCTTATCATGATCAGAATTTTCAGGACCTGGCACCAAAACTACAATATTTCTTTTATAAAGCTTCCCACGCTTGCACTGGTTGCACGGTTAAAGCTAAGTAAAAAAAACATCTATGGCAAAATTGTTCCCCATTAAAATTAATATAAAACACTAGTGATAGCCGATTAAGGCTAACTCACAATAATAATTTTTGTGGTTTACCGTGTTAGCACTATTGGACACATGAATGTGAGCTATAAGCAGACATTGAATGAATGTAAAGTCACCTGTAAAGTAAATAAAAATTAAAAACCTGGCTGAAAAAGTTTTGAGTATGCAGAAATAGAAACACTTTTTCTGCATGTTTATAAAAAATAAATTAATATTATATTATATTCACACACATACACAATTTCCATATGTATTAATCATTCATTTTTCCAATTATGATTCATTACATTAATTAAATTAAAATTAATATTTTAATATTTAATATTGTTATAAGCTTGTAAAACTATTTTTAAGAATAATACAAATAAAATCATCAAGAATAATGTTAGTTAAGATAAAAGAAGAGTGAAATATTCTAACATAAGTAATGATTAACTTAAAAGGAAATCTCCACACCATGCTAGTTATGTTAATGTTTTTTACAGAAATAAATATGTTTTCAATTTAATTTTTCATTAAATATTTGTTTCATTGACTGACATAGTTAATCCCGGCTCGGTGGTAATTTTTATATCAATGTCAATGCTCACAAGTACAGCTTGCATTGTCTTTGTGAAAAAAGATTTTCTGATTCTACAGTTGATTAAAGAATAATAACGATCTCATAAACAACACAAGTATACTTAAAGAAAGATACTGATACACAAAAATAAAGCATCTTCACACCCATATCCCAAATAAGTATGCAGAGGCACAACCAGGGCACCCACGAGTAACTTAAGACACTAAGTCCCACAATGTGATAGGTGGCAAATTTATCGCCAACCGGGCACATATCCCATCCCGGGCAATTTTATTTTTATTAGAAAATTTAAAACATTCATTATTTCTTTATGGACACAAATAGTGACATCAAAATAGCATTATTAATAATACAATTTATACAAGTAGCATATTTACTTTTACACCATATGTGTATCTGTTTGTAGGTATACTGCAATAATGGTATTTTTTTAGGTTACCTATAAAAATACAATAAATCAGACTGCCTAAACACAACATGTATCTACTTTCAAATCATGTCAAAGATAAATCACTCATATTTAAAGGAGCCATACTTCCAACACTGTTCTACACTTGTAAAACTTAAAGAAAAGAAAATTTGATTTTCGCTTTACACAGTTTAAGAACAGTTTAAGAAAGTTATTCTATTGCCTACAAAAATAAACAGTTTAAAAGTATAAATAACCATAAATAACAGGAACCACAAATGTGATTAGTCAATACAATATTGTTAGATAAATTTATATATTCCTCCAGAATAATGCTATTCACTCAAATAAAACAATACTTCACCTTGAAAGCCTGCCTTCTCTAACATATTTAGAGGATACCACAGAAGAGGATATGGTCCAACAGGTAACAAACATTTTGAAACCTTGCCTCCAACGTCAGGTAAGCGAGAGCCCCTCCCAGCTGCCAAAACAACCGCTTGGAATTCTAATATTTTGTGCATTTGTTATTTTTTTAGCTACAAGAACTGCGTAAGCAACAATAACCTAAAATACGATAATAGCCATTGAGTTTACTCCATTCTATTTTTCTTTATTCTAAATAATAGGATCGCTTAAAACCTCTCTGATTATTTTGCTGTAATTTTAAGTCAACAATTTACATCCGAATGCAAATTTTTATTTATTTTAACTAATGTATACTAAAATTCCAATTTCTACAGAGTTCAGTAACCACAGACCAATTAGAGTATGACAGTAACTGAAAACTAGGGTTGCCACCCCTGAAAAAAAATCCCTCGTACATATGCAGCTAAAAATCTCGTATTTTGACTTTCAAACCTCGTACATTTATTATGCATCGAAAACGTGCTAAAACCAAAATTAAAGCATATTGAACTACTGGATTTAGGACGTTTTACTCAATAAAATAAACTATTGCAAGTTTCCTACTAAATAAAACATCACTTTGTGTTTTATGTCAAAAAATCTTTATTAATTCTCAAGTAAAATCACACAATTACATCTGCTCTCCAAATATTATGATGTCAGGAACATCCTCATTGTCATCGTTTTTTCTGCCGTATATTTTGTCTGTTGTCATGCGGCTATACATTTCTTTAGTGGTTTCAAAATTGACGCAGTTTCCAGTACGACTTGAACCTTTTGCGCTCTCTGCAGCAAGAAGTGTGCCGTTCACCGTTTCCACAGTTAGCCAGTTTCTTATCTCTGTCTTTATTAAATTGACTTTACTAAAAACCCGCTCGCAGTCAGCATTCGCATGGGGTAGGGACAGTGTAGATAGGGCAAAATGAGCCAGCTCGGAAAAATCTTCAGTTTTCAGTAATTGAGCCCAAAACCTTATCTGGCTCACTGATTTCATTCAACCCTTTAGGATGACGAGCTTGGGGATTGGGCAAACTCCTCCATTGATTGTCGATTATTTGTTTCTTTGCGTAATCAGCTGGTGCGATTATACGGGGGACCACCTCCATAAGAGGCATAAGTGTAGGGAAATGGTTCAAAAATTTTTAGCTTTGTCAAGACTGGATCTTCCATATTATATCGTTTTTTAATTTCGGTTGCTGCAACTTTATAGAATTTTTTGCAGCATGAGAAGAACTGTGCTATATCTGCAGGCTGTCTGTACACATCTGGATGTTTCAAGAGCTCATACACTTTGACGCCAAGATATATTGCAGCGTCATGAACCTGATGACGCTGACTTTCAGGGTTTATTTCACCAAGATTTGGCCTTATAACATATTCGCTTTGTAAATAACGCTATAGGATTTTCTGGTAAAGTGAACGAATTTTCTCATGCAGATTGTGAACTCTCGCTTTGAAATTCCAGATTGAATTTATTGAATAAAGGGAGTGACCATTCAAGGAAACAGAAATAAAGTTTGTAGAACAGGTTGTTTAGTTTTTCGAGAATAAATACTGCTCGATTTCTTACATTGGCTCTGGCTCTATGTGCACGGTTTGTCGTAAAATCGATGAAAAAAAGACGTAGGGCTTCCCATTGCTCTAATATCCTTTCAAGCACTGATAATAAGGAAAGCCATCTTGTCTGTGATGGTTTCAGTATTTTGTGAGGCTCCACTGCACCAAACGACTGGAAGTTACGAAAATCAAATAGTCGTTTATCACTATGTTTAAAAAAGTTGTAGATATCTCTAGCCAGTTGTTCTACACCGTCAGGCAATTGTCTACAGGCTTCACTAGCACACAAATGGGCCGAGTGACAAACGCACTTCAAGATTATGATTCCTGCAAAATCACGTATGAACCTTGTTTTTACAGAGTCGTTATCACCCATCATGACGTTACACCAATCTGATCCAAATCCGATTACATTTGTCAATGGAACATTACGGTTAGTTAACGAATCGATAAGAGCTCTATATAAATTTTCGACATTCGCAGTAGGAATATCATCAGCATCAGGTGTTTCTTTAAAAACTTTGTAAAGCTCCCAAAATGCGCTACTATATTATATCTATCTATACACTATACTATCTCTTTTGAGCTTCTTGATCAAAATAGCATACCACAACGCAAGCAGTTTTGACTGTCGAAACATCGGTCGTCTCGTCCGTCATCACCGAAAACTGATTATTTTGTAATTTTTGGACTAAATCTGCTTTATGACCTTCTCTAAGAACGTTCTTTACCACACCTGTAATTTTGGTTCTTTTAAGTTCAATTTCCTTGTTTAGTTTAGAATCCGTCACGACTTCTTTTAATAAGTCAGTCAATTGGTCAGCAACAGAAAATGCTATGTTGTGCTCCGCAAAAAAGCAGCAAGTTTAATTTCTGCACGAGCTTTTTGTTTATTTTGTGGAGTTAGACCTCTCTGGAATCCAAGCGATGTTAATGTCTGTGTTTTTCCACTGGATCCAGGTTTGTTGCTCAGGTGTTTCTTAGTAGATGCATGAGTTTTTAAATTGGATAGTTCAGCTACCATTGACGTCCCTGGGCAATATGCACATTTAGCTTTTGTTATACTCGTATCATTGGTGTCTGGCAAAAGCCAGTCTTTAAATGTCGGATCCTTTAACCGTTACTGTCTAAAATTTTGTATACGATGCTGCGATACTGTGTTACCTGCCTTTTTTGCTGCGCCTGGCCTGCGTCTTATTCACATTCACTGTCAGCCGCCATTTCCCAAGCTAGTCCGGAAGTAGATCCAGGCTGGCCTGAGCTGTGCCGGCTGCGTGTTTTGGTGACATTGACACGGAGAGGTAGGCCGCGTCGTCGGCACATAATGCCAACGCGCAGCCCACCCCCACGGGAATGTCATCTGTGAATAAAGCGCAGGAGACAGGCAGCTACCTTGGGGTACGCCGGCAGCAATGGTACGTTCGATGGAGAGAGTGTCTTCCACCATCACTTGAAATCGGCGGTCTTTGAGGAAGGAGGCTAACACCTTAAGGATTCTGAGAGGGGTGTGATTTTTGGCCATCTTGTACAGAAGCCTCTCGTGCCAAACATGGTCGAACGCCTTCTCCATGTCCAGGAGAACCGCAACAGACTGCTCGCGCTTGTTCAGCGCCGCAGTCAAAATATTCAGAACCCTTCACAGCTGAAGGGTGGTACTGTGTTCAGCTCTGAACCCGAATTGCTCCGGGCGTGGGGAAGTGTCGGTGCAAGTGCTGCAGTAAAAGCTTTTCGAATATCTTAGACATCGCCGGCAGGGCTTTGTTTGGTTTGGCTCTCATATTCTATTGTCGAACAGAGTTCGGCGAGAAGACTATGGGGTCCTCACCAGGCGTCAGCGGCTGTACCAGGTGGTCGGCAACATACGTTACTACTGCTGCAACATGGTCACCGTCCACAACCGGGTTGGGTTGGAATTGGCGTTCTAAGTGCTCGGCAAAGATCTCGGCGCGATCTTGTGCGCGGTAGCGAGGGGTCCCGTCTGCGTGACGAAGGGGTCTAGTGGGCTGTGGGGATTTAGTCCGCTGACGACATAGCCGATTTAACGACGACCAGTCGTCGTCAGCCTCCTAGATTATCCCAGCTATCAATAGCTAGGTTAAGCAAATCGTCTTTAATGTCGGTAGTCAGTATGTTTAATTGTAACTTGAGGGTAGGGCAGCGGGTGTTTTGCCACCTTTTCCTCAGGGCTCACTTGTTTTTAATTTTTCTGACTATAAAATTGGGTAGGAGTGGAGAAGATTTAAATGGTATGATTTGGAGGAATTTTGGATGGCCTTTCTTAGTCAGTCAGTTCGTCAGTCAGCTGATTTACATCAGTGGGCGAAGAGACGGGACGGGACGGGGTGTTAGCCTCCATCTCATGAGAGAATTTGTTCCAGTCCAGAAGTAGACGAAGCGCTGGCAACATCTTCACATGCGTCTGGGCCACACACATGATCAAGCTGATCATAACAGTGGATGACGTAAAGAAAAAATAAATAAATAGATATTAATAGAAAAATCTTCATCATTTAATTCATTTAAATTTCTCAAAACATGTAAACAGCTTAACGTAACTAGGTAACAATTGGTAACAATTATCCTAAATCTATGGTAACAATTAACAATAAGATATGACATGATATGACATAAGATTTAATGTATAACTTTAGAAGTTAAAAATAAATTATAAACTTTACTAAGGAGTTCTCAATACTCACTCACTGCCATCTCATGGCAGTTCGATAGTATCATTTTGAAGATATAGAGAACTTGATCGTAATAATGTTATTCACAAATAGTATAGAGTTAGCGTCACTTTTCATACATGAATGACATTTGAATTTTCCCCCCTTCTGGTTTCTACTAGTGTTGCCACTTGCCAGTGGCAGATACTAGACTAGATAACGTGTCTCTTACTAGTCTTTATACTATAGATAATAGATAGTCAAAAGTAACACGACACTGATAAAAAAGTAACATTTTGGCAAAAAAAGTAACATTACGTTGTTTTTTTACTGTGGAAACTGGCGAAATCATAGATTTAGTATGTACAAGATCAACAAAGCGTGGGAGAGAGAAGTCCTTATCAGGTACAAATTGCCTTGGAGCAACAAAGAGAAAGAATCAGGTACCTATGTGCCAATATTTACGCGAGTAAGAGCTCCGAGTGTTCCTGTCATAGTGCATCGCTGTGAATTTTGTGAATTATTTTCATAATCTTACTATTTAACTGGAAATTTTTTTTAAAGACAATTACGATGTCGTATTCTGTAAGAGCTTGTGATGTTACAAAACGTTACAATCCTAGTAAGTACACATTTCATAGGTAAATACAACTTTGACATAAGAATATTTAGAACTGCGTTTTGTTAGTTTTTTTGCTACTTATCTGCTCAGAAGAGGATTTTTACCATATATTTATTTGCATTGTTTTATTTATAATAAGAGTATTTTGTACCCTTAAACGGCATAAGCAAAGATATTATGTAAAATAATAAATTGTTTGTTTACGCTAGGGCTTGACAACGCGGTGACGTCCTAAATATCGACGAATGTTTACCAAAGAGTATAAATACTCTTTAGCAAGAGATTTCAACATTGGTTGTTTAACCAGCATGTGTTTCGAAAAATACATTTCTACTTAAGACTGAGATGCGCTTATATGTAATCTTTTTATGAATACTTACTTGATATTATTAAGTTTAATCATTAACGCATTCACTGCCACCAACGCATATACTTACGTGTTTTCATTACTTGCGTCCAGTGCTTTGGACGCGTCTGTGAGTTCATTTATTTAGCGAGCTGTGTCCAGTGCCTATGTGCGTTACATACGAGTTCTATTAATTTTGCAAAATTCTATTTATGTCTAATAAATTATTCCCTGGATCACTCACATTTGGTCATTTTTAACCGAATTAAAAAAGAAGAGGATTTCAAATCGAAGGTATTTTTTATGTGTGTTACCTCGTATCTTTTTACTGCGTGATCCTATTAATTTATTTTTATTTGATAACCATAATGCTTGATTGCTGTCTCAAGCAAGGCTTGGAACCGGTACGAAAAGTACAAGTTCTGTACCGGTATTTACCGGTTCCTACCATTTCGATACAATGATAGCGGTTCGAAAGTGAGTACCGGTACTTCATATACGGGTACCGACCCAATACCGGTATCTAACAAGTACCGGTACTATTACCGATAAAAACCGATATCAAATTAAGGTACCCTTTAAATACAAGTGCGACGTTGCCAATTTTCCTTTTTAGGTATCGATATTATTTTAAATTCTCATTAATGAACAGAGATATCTTCAATTGAAGAAAAAACAATAAGTAATATGTTTTCTAGTACCGGTATTATTTAAACAGTACCGGTACCAGAACCCTTAAATCAATAGTACCGGTATTAAGTCTGGTACCGGTACAAACAGTACAGGTAACGCCTTGGTATGGGTATTGCTTCAAGGTAATTAATACCGGTTCCTAAAAATACCGGAATTTCCAGCACTGGTCTCAAGTCATATAAAAAGTTGTACTTTCCTATTTGTTTGGCGGGATAATAATGCCACTTATATCATTTTAACGGCTACCTTACGCTCTAACTGGAACATGATAATGAATAACATTGCTGTTTTGGCCGACAAAGACAAAGATGGTGACCCTAAAAGACAGGCTTCGCGTACAAATCTACCATCTATTAGTCACTATGCTAGTGATACATAAAGCCAACATTTCACGAATATAATGTCTTGATAGTCATACAACAAAAAATTTGATATTGTTTATATCATAATAGATGAGGGTAAAGAAAAGATGCTAATTTACTTATAGTTTGTTAATTTATCGATATCGATAATGTACGTGACTTTTTTAACAACCCTTTCTTTAACTCATACATAAACAATTTACTCACACTCACGCATGTTTTTTTTTGGTTTCGCTTTTTAACTGACTTTGTTTATCTAGTACATACTAAGTCTATGGGAAAATGTTATTAATGCTGTAGTTTTCGCTTAAAATCTCATAATTTCTGCCAATTGACACGACACTCCTATGAAGTATTTAATCTGTGCATACCATGATGCTGTTTGGAAGTATGGACTCACATCTTTTGCCTTCCTTAAATAAAAAATGCAATTCAGTTCAATTTTCCTTTATGGACAGTTACAGAAAAAACGGCGGGAAACTTTCGAAAAGCGCGGGTCTCCTCTCCTGAATTAAATTAATTTTTATTTAATAAAGTCTTTCAATTCAGTTAGAATTAGTTTAAATTTATTAATCTTTCATTTATTTTTGTAATATATACTCAGTTATTTCCTTTTCTATTGGGTAAGTTTTTTATTTTTTTAATATGAATGACCCCCCTGATACAGGGGGCACAGTCCCTCCTGTAACTAGTTTTGTGACAGGCGAATATGACGAATCAGGTATGGAAACCGATAATTCAACTAATTCCTTGAATTCAAGAAAACGCAACCACTCCCACAAAATATGCAAGCAATGTAACAAAAAGAAACGTAAACATTTAGGCGGACAAAAAGACATTGGTTGTTCATGTAGGGAAGAATGTTCTATTTTAGATTCTAACAAACTCACAGAATCCATTCTTAATCAACAGTCAGAATCATACATTACATTACAAACACCTAATTCTACACAATCAGCACCATTAAGCCGGAGACTTTATAATTATTCAGATGCAGCTCCATTTATAATTCATGTGCAAAGAATTCAAACTGTTGAAAGTGATGGTACTACTCTTCACCCCATAACTCTTGGCAAAATATTAAAACAAAACAACATTACTAATGTTTATAATGGCAGTATTAAAAGAATCGGTAGGAACAGAATTTCGTTATCCTTTTCTAGTCATATTGATGCCAACCTATTTCTTAATAACAACTTGTTGAGTGAAAATAAATTAAAAGCCTTCATTCCATCATTCCCCATTACTCGTGTTGGTATTGTAAGGGGAGTGCCCACAGAGTGGTCTCCAGAAGAAATCCAAGAAAATATTTCCACTCCAATTGGATGTGGAAATATTTTAAAAGTTCGTAGAATCAATTATAAAGTTATTGTTGAAGGAACACCTGTCTGGAAACCTACTCAAACTGTAGTAATTCACTTTGATGGTTAAATTTTAACCAAACGTATATTTATGTGTTACAATGCTTTGCCTGTGGATTTATATATCTTTCCAACAATCCAATGCTATAACTGCTACCGCTTTGGACATACCAAGACACAATGTAGATCTAAACCCAGGTGCTTTAGATGTGGAGATGGACACAGCGGTGAATCATGCAAGGTTGATGATGACTGTGTTCAGTGTTGCTTATGTACTGGTGCTCATAACGCAAATAGTAAAGTTTGACCCGAATTAAATAGACAAAATGATATTAAACTTTACATGGCTCAGAACTGTGTTTCCTATGCAGAGGCACCAAAATTACATCCACCGGTATCTAAATCATTTGCAGAAATATTATTTACACAAAACACTAAACACTCAGATAATAACATACAATCACTGTCAAGTAATAATTCACCTGTATTAAATAACACTAAATCGTACAGAAAGTCCGTGTTCCTTAAACCTCGCACCCCAACAAAAGCAAGGAAAGGATACGACAAGACAGCTCACAATAAAATAGTTAGTGATTTTTCTATTCCCACTCCCTCCAATGGTTGTGGCTTGGTACAAAGGAAGGAAAATATAAACACCAATGAATCACAAGGTCCTTTAATAACAGAAATTATAGAATTACTAAAAACATTAGCTCAATCCAGTGCTTATTTACCGTCCAACGCTGCTGCTATATTAGACGTAATATCCCAATCCATAACAACTAATAATGGATCACACAAACAACATAATTCAATGGAATTGCCGGAGTGCAATTAGCAACAAAAATGATATTATATATTTAATGAATAAATATGATCCTTATTTGGTTTGCTTATCTGAAACATGGTTAAAACCAAATTGAAGTTATAAACTAAAAGGTTATAATACCAGGATTCTGTTTCTCATATAGACGTATTTTCGCACTTAACACATACAAAATGTTTGCATGTGTATGTGCTGCTATAGGCTGCACTACCAAAAATTAATATATATATATACAAGTGTTATTAAAATATTGTTATTTATAATATATTCGTTACATTTTAATAAAAAGCTCATTATTCAATTATTTAGGTAATTTCTGATTTTTCATATTATTTATTTTACTTAACCGGTCACACAGGCTTGCAAGTTTGTTTGAAATCCGAAGCCGCCATTATTATAAATACATCAATTGATTCGCGACGATATTTTGTGTTAAGTGAGTTGTGATTTCGCCGCATCATTCCGATTTAAAGATTACGGTGTTTTTACTGGTCTCAAGTATTTATATTTTTACAAAAGGACGTCCGGCGTATTATAGTTACGTCAGAAAACTTTTTAGGTTACTTTGCTAGTGATTTTTAGAAAATGGTGAAATTGGTGAATTTTGTTTAAAATGTCCGTAAACGATCATACAAAAATGCTAAATGAAGACATGAATGTGATTTATAACAGATTTTATAACATGCTCCTACTGTTTTCTTGCATTTGCATCAGAGACAAAATACTATTGATGAAATGTTAAAAAAATTAAGAATTAAATTGTTAAAAAACAATTTCTGTTTTACTTGTTATTTTCTTGGCATGACATAATTGCCATATTTGATAATTGCCCCTAAAATTTCTACTTATTATAATGTTATTGTACCCTTCGCGTTTATAAGTGCTTAAGTTGCCCTTCGCGTTTGTAAGTTGAATAAACGAAATTGTGTTTTCTTTAAATTTTAGTGGCAATTTGTTTTTTTTATCAAGAAATTAAAAAGTATTTAAATATTAAATATAAAAAGAATCCCGTTCCTAGTAGTTTTCGTTTGCTATACCTACGGGGCGCCACTGTCTCGTAGCTGTGTAAGGCTATGGTTGCATTTATTATTGTATAATATGTAGTTACAATTCTTCTCTGTGAGTTATATTGTTCTGTGTTATAATACGATCAGACAAGATCGCCTTGACGGGTACGGTGGTGTAGCCATATTCATCAAGAAAAATATACCCTTTTTATTAACTGCAATTAATTGTGTAAATACTAATGATTTATCCATTGTAGCTATAAGTGTAAATAATATCACCTACGCATCTGTATATATCCCTCATCCATCGTCTTTAATTTTAAATCAATTTAACCAAATTTTACAGCATTACCGAAACCATTTATCTTTCTAGGGGATTTTAACTGCCAGCACGAGTCTTGGGGTAGTTCTAAAACAAATTGTTATGGTCAACAACTATTAGATATATTCGATTCAAACAATTTATGTTTATTAAATGTAGGTTCTCCTACCCGACAAACCTACAGAATGAAATAGCGTAGTTGACTTAACTGCCTGTTCTCCTGATTTAGCATCGCTGTTTACATGGTCCGTTTTATCTTTTAACATACGGGAGTGATCACTATCCAATATTTATTAAATCTACACTTATTAAATCTGTAATTTCCCGCAAGAACAATAACCCTTACAAAAATACAAACTTAAATATGTAACTGATGAATTGTGGCAGAATTTTAGTAAAACAATTGAAGACAAAATATCAAACTTAGAACCTAAACATGATAATATTGTTGAATCGGACACGCTGACTCAAATTATTATTGATACAGCTAACACAATAATTCCAGTTTATAATAATTCTACTTGCATTCCGTGTCCACCGTGGTGGGACAACGAATGTAAAGAAGCCATTAATATAAGAAAAGCAGCTCAAACAACTTTTCGTAATAATATAACAGAAGAAAACTATGATTCACTGATTAATATAATGAAAGAAACCAAAAAATTAATTAAACAAAAAAAGTCGGAGAGTTGGAAAAGATTCTGTCATTCAATTTCCCCAGTTGCACCTCCATCATTAGTTTGGCTAAATATCAAAAGATTTAGATCTACATTTTACAATTCCACTTCCCCTTTTCTTCATCCTACAATAACCAACGATTTTTTGAACCGCTTAGCACCTCCAACTGTTAACGAACTAATTGAATTAAAAGATGATAGAAATAGCAACTTGGAATTGTCAAAACCATTTTCTTTAAATGAATTGAAAATTGTAATAAGTTGTAACAAGGATACTGCCCCAGGACAAGACGGAATAGTTTACTCTTTTATAAGCCATTTGAGAGACCGTTCCCTTGAGTATTATTTACATATTATTAGCTCAATGTTGTCAACTGATATAACACCTCCAACGTGGAAGTCTCAAATAATTTTAGCGATTTTGAAACCTAACAAAAATCCGTCTGAAGCAACAGCTTATCGCCCTATTGCCCTGTCCTCAGTTTTTATCAAAACAATTGAACATTTAATAAAAAATCGATTAGATTTTTTTTTCGAAAGTAACAATATTTTAGCTAATTCTCAATACGGCTTTAGAAAAGGCAAGAGTACAACTGACAACTAAGCTTGCTGAGTACTGATATAAGAACTGCTTTTACATTTAATAAATCTATACTTGCAGTTTTTCTTGACCTAAGTTCCGCTTACGATAACGTTTTACTATCAGTGCTAGCCCATACCCCATAATCAAGTGAAATTAATTATAAATATACTTAGTGATAGATCAATCAGAATTATAGTTGATAATATGGAACATACTCGATTGTTATCTAAAGGTCTGCCACAAGGGTCAGTGTTAAGCCCGTTGTAGTATAATGTTTATACATATGATATAGAAAAATGCATTGATAATAATACAAACATTTTATAATATGCGGACGATCTTCTTCTATATACAGAAAATCATATTGTGGAATTAGCTAATTTTGAAATAAATACGTCATTAAATAGGTTACAAACTTGGTTAGAAAAAAACGGTCTCCAAATATCTCCTCTTAAAAGCACTGCTATCTTATTTACAAGACTCAGAAATCCACCTAATGTCACAGTTCTAATTAATGACAGTATTGCACCTCTTAAAAATACTGCAAATTTTTGGGTGTAATCTTCGATTCGAAACTTTCTGGAATATATCACTGCAATTACGTTGCTAGTAAATGCGAAAAATTAATTAAGGGCAAACGTTCAACACAGCTAGGCAAAAAATTACAAGAGATGGCGCTATTCTGTCAAATTACACGTTTTTATTTATTTCAGTATTATAAACGACAAATAAACTAGTTTCATGCAAATTTGCGCCTATTTCCGATTGTTTCTTAAGACAAATGAAACGCATGTAAGCCTATCAGCACTCATGTTTTTGAGAAAACAGGCTACAAAAAAATTGTTTTGACACTAACATTCATTACAGGCGATACATTATACGTGAACAAAGATTACGCACACACATGCAAGTAAAATTGTGGAACTAGGTTCTTAGCATTTAATACTTTTTAATAAATTAATTTAACTTGTAAATGGCGTAGCGGTTAGATAGCCGGATTCAATATGTGAGGTTGAAGGTTCGAACCTTGTCGTGCCAAGTGCGTTTTCTTTGTCTTTTATTATTATTTTT
>NJDC01003776.1:163478-193026 GCA_002245475.1 Calephelis virginiensis
AACAACAAAAATATTGTACTAGCCATTCTTTTGTGTCTCATTGGCAACCTTTAAGTCTTATTGCATTTTAATTTTAAAGTTGAAAACAGATTTGCTTCACATGATGGCCCTTCCAATGTCGTCTATATTCTGAGCAAACAATTATTAGTCATTAAAAAAAATATATAGCATGAAATAAATGATACTGAAGATGTTCGGAAAAGTTTATATACCCCCGATGGAAAACGAAGGGTGCCTGCTTTAAGTTTGACGTGTCCGTCTGTGTGAGTGTGTGTTTATATGTCTGTTGCACTGCAGGTATTCAGTGGATGGACGGATTTTGACCCTTTATTATATTTGAAAGCTGATGTAATCGAGATAGTTCTTAATTATAATTTATGGAGATGTTCCGGCGTTCAAAGTCATCAGTTCATTTACAGCTTATTCATAAGCTTTGGAATGGGTGCCTGCATGCCTATTTACATATCTTTCTTTGTTTTCAAAACTGAACGAAAGAAAGAACAAAAATTTATTTATATTGTATTTTTAGTTACCGTCTCGTTGCACCACTAGTAATTAGATTTTTTTTTAACTGGAAGGTATAAATGCAGATTGAGTTCCTGATGACAAGAAACATATGTCACCTTCACACACCCAGCTTCATAGGTGCATTGCTAACCTGAGTTTACTGGTAACCCTACCCTCCACACTTGCTCCACACCAAAAAAATGTTGAAAACTTGACGACGGGCCGGGAATAAAGGATTTCATCAAAGGCAAGTAATTTGCTATTTTCCTTCCTACAACTTACAACTGCAGTGGTAAAAAGAAAACAAAAAGTTAAGATTTTACAACTACTGTAAGCAACTTAAAACTGTAGTAATGGTAGTGCCTACCAAAGGAGCAAAGTACCTTTTTTAAAACTGTTAGTAAAAGGGGCAACAAGAAGTGGCAAGCTTGAAAGCACCCAGAAGAAATAAAAGGGAGACCTTAATGAACGAAGACATAGTCACAGCAGAAAAATTTATGACGGAACAAGCTAAAAATGTAGGTAATTTAATTACCTTTTAATTTAAAGATAAAAATTGGTGGAGACCTTCCCCACACTATTTATGAATACCTACTATACATAAAGCTACATTTAGAGCACAATTTAAAGGTCTTCGCAGCTCATCCAGATAGAAATCCCTGTCAATGAAACTTTGTAAATAAAAAACAATAAAAACATGAACTTCAAATGTAATTAATTGGATTATAATTGCAGCAAATATTGTATGAACAATTAAATGTAAAACTTAATTACCTATAATATATTCATTTAGAAATACCCTACCTAAAACAATAATACTCCTGACGGAGTACCCTGCGAATATAGCGAAATTAGGTTTTTTTATAATGACAATATACTTTCGTCTTCTTCTGTGCATTTATTTTGTGCATTTGCCATATATAACTGACACATTTTATCTATTTCAAATTCTAACTACAATAATTATTTATTATGGCGTGGTTCCAACTAAATCATATTTTAATGACCACTACTTTAATATTTAGAGAAAATCTGCTGTAACAATTTTAAGTGTCTTGTCATGTGACAGCACAGTGTGACAGGCTATAGACACCGTGTCTAGTGCCTCTAAAAGTAACATACAGACACTGCCAATGGTATGTTGCTGTAGCAAAAATATTAAAATAAATATTTTCTTACGTTTTTGAATATCACACTGAAAAGGTAATTAAAAATAATTACTGTTACATTTATAAATTTATTTCAAGTTTATTTTTAGTCACTGTGGTATATTAAAATCAAAATTGTGTAGTATAAAAAATACCAATATTTCGTTGTTAAGTAGTTGCTTTATTAGAACCTAAAAAAATATTTTCTCGAAATAGTTTTTTTTTGTATTACATCCTAACTTTATTGAATTAGTTATCTTTTACGTAAAACATTCGATGGTTTCATTAGAAGTATGTACCACGTGTAACGAAACGTTAAAGTGAATGTACCCATCAGCAAATGAATGACAAATTAAAAAGTTTTATTTTTCTTAGATTGGTACGAGATTTTATTGATTGTTTTCTTTCAAGATTTTCGGCCAGACTGCGACTGAAACTGCAAGTTACTGTGATATATTTATTTTCAATAATTAAATATTCTTATTAAACCAATTAAATGAGCAGGGATATCAAGTTATGTCTATAAGTAATGGAAGGTACAGAACTGGGTGGCGACCAGCAATTCTGTTTGAGATGGAACAATTTTCAAGCGAATATAACTTCTCAATTCGAGGCACTGCGCGATGATGAGGACTTCGTGGATGTCACACTGGCATGCGAGGGACACAGGCTTGAGGCCCACAAAGTGGTTCTCTCGGCGTGTAGTCCATATTTCAAGGAATTATTCAAAGTAAGTCCATCTTTAGATCCCCACACTTTGATGTGTCACCAATCACCATTACAATGACTCTAGTGAAAGTTGTTATGTATAAAACACTTGATCTACTTACAAATGCCATGTCTCACGATCCGTTTAAGTATTCGTGATTTCATTATTGGTACCTACTTTAGAATTCTGTTTCACAATTTCTAATTAATTCATTACTACTGGGTTTTAATAAATCTTTTATTAAAAACGTAAAGTACATTGTAATTTAGACTTTGATTGTATGTTATTGTCTATTGTCATTGTATTTTTTTAAGATAAAGTATTAATACTTTCTTGTTAAATATCTCATGATTATAGCTTAATAATTTGAATTATACAACAGGAATGTCAATTCATTAATTGTTAGGTAAAAATATTTTTGGATACAAAGTTGGAATAGGGCACACTAGTCAAATAAAAATGCTTTTGCAAATTTTGTAATTTTAAATGTCATTTCCCAGCCAAAAGATTTGATATGTCTCACACTTGAAACAATATTAAATCTTGAAGTTATTCACAATATGGATGTGTGGAGTTCACTATGTTATTTATTGTAGATAAAGACACTTAAGATAATTGTAAAAACTTAAATAAACAATTACCTTAGTTTGTAAAAATGATAACTATTTATTTTTATTAGCAGGTCTAAAGTTATAATTCAATGAGGATAACAACTAAACCTTTTCTCAGTAATATTTTACTTACAATAAAACCAACATAATAATATTTGGCTATAAATAATTTACTTTAAAATAATTAATATTTTGCTATTGGGAAATAATTGGGTTATCAATTAGATTTATTTATAGGCACACTTAAAATAGCATGACAGACTGCATTCCTATCACTGGAACATCCTAATTTTATATACCTATCACATACTCTCTAATATCATAATGTAACTAGATATATATCATAAATAAATAAGATAAAAAAAATTATGTTGATATTGTACACTTTCAGTTTGACAGTTTTTTTTCATTATGGTAAAATATAGACACACACACACACACATATACATATCTTCACGCCAAGTCCCTTACAGGGTAGGCAGAGAGTATCGAGTGCCAGACCTCACGATCCTGATCTATCTTGCTTCCTTCACATTCATAACCCTTTTCATACAAACACGCCGGTTTCGGAGACTCTTGACACCACCCTCTGATAATATCCGATTGATCTGATCGTGAAATGTCAGTAATATAGAAATTTTAATTTGATACAGCAAATAGAGAAGAAAGTTTCTATCTGTAACTTTTATGTATTGACTTTTTTACATACTAAATACAGACTAACTAAAGTTATAAATATTGCTGTATGATTGTAACTCGTTAGAGAAAATTTTGATTAAATAAATTGCAATTTAGGGGTAAGCTGGTAATGTTTTGTATTCTACCTATTGTGGCTACAGAAGGATTTTGTGTTTGCTAGAGGCAAACAGAGGCCTACAATAAAATAAATGATTAAACCTCAGTATACTTTATTATGTAATTTATTTAGATTGTACATATTATATACAATTTTTAATAGTATAAAAAATCATTTCAATGATGAATAAATACTTTTTTTAATTTTTATGCAATAGTCATTGTTTTGCAATTTGAACACCAGTACTGAAATTATATTGATTGAAATAATTGTCAAATCATATACGTCAATTTGTCCACTTTCGTATTGAGTTATTAGAGACTTATTATAACCTGTTTACATTCAAACTAAAATTTTAAGTCTATTTTATGACTTAAAAATAAGTTTTTTGGCAAAACACTGTTCAATATCCTACTTTAAAATGCTGAGTGCTTAGTTGATAGAAGAAAGTGTTACTTTGTGGAAATCCATACTAAAATAAAAATTTGAATTTTAGCTGACTACTTAGTTTTCAATGTTTAGTTATATTTGTATAGCAGTTTGCATTTTGTAAGTAAAGATGTAATTAATCATCTCAAACTAAACTTAAAATATATTAATTTATAATACGTCTTTTGTTATAATGTCTGAAAAACATGTAGAAAAACACTTGTATACAATTAACAGTTTAACAATGAACACAATATTAGGAAATAATTATAGTTATTAATTATGAATTGACTTGAAGATTGGATCTAATTAAAATTCCATCAAAATTCATTAATTCATCAATTTACTTTAAAGAGGTTCTCGTTTTGTTTGTTATTATCAATTTAGTATGTCCATATCAATTTTATACGCCAATTAGACATCTCAAACTTATACCACCATGCATTTTAAAATTATTTTTTAAGTTGAGGGATTTGAAAGACAGTTTTAAGTAATTTATGAAGAATAATATTTACATAAAGGAATTAAAGGATAGTATATTCTTTTGTAAAATGTAAACAAATGTTTTGAACCAAAATTTGGTATAAGATGTACTACTATACATATAAAATTTTCAGAACAGAAATATCTACATGTTGTTAAAAAGTATTTTTTGTGTAGTTTTAGAATTATCAGTTAATTAAAAAATTATATGGTCATATAAACTAAATTTCTCTTATACTGAGCATGTACAGTGTAGTTCTTACAGTTTCAAGTTTCATTTTAGATTTTCTTGAAGATGTAACATACTAATATATTTTTTTCTATTTTAAAAGTATTTCACCGTTACTGACATTAAAATTACTGATTTATTTGCCTACTGACTGCATTATTTTTTGTTGGTGGGTTAGTATATATTGAAAGCCACTGACCAACAGCGAGGCTTAGTTTCGTTTCCTGAATGTCTGTATTTCTAGTGCTGGATGTTTTTATTAAATTTATTTTGCTACATATGTAAGTATACCTATGTATTAGTATTATTGACTACCACCCAAGTTTACTTTGGGGTTTAGATTCAATTTGCGTAATTTCTCTATCAAATTTATTTATTTACAATAGCATATATGAATTCATGTCTCACAAGAGTTAAAAGTTAGTAAGACTTAGAAGAATAGATCTAAGACTTAGTACTCATGAAAATGAAATTGTAGTATTCATTTAAGCTATATAAAGCTATATAAATATAAAACTATATAAATATATTGATTTGTAAAACACCTTGTCCAAATCATAGCGATGTTGTACTTATGAAAATGAAGTATAGTACCATTAAGTAAAGTAATGAAGTAAAGTACCATTTCCAACTATTTCAATATTCTATACTTTAAATACAAGAAGTTACAACAACATAACCAAAACTAAAAAAATATTATAAAATGAATGTGTATTGTCACTTTTTTAGCTTGTTATTTTCGCTCTGCAGAAAAATGATTAAATTAGTATTGACTGGTTTTGATTATTTGTAAAGAATAAACTCAATTAAAAATTAACAAACTTCACCAAAATTCTTTTAGCAAGGATTGAGATAGTTTATTTAAAATAACGGATGAATGCCATAAAAAGCCACATGCATTTTATTACTAAATCTATGATTCCAATCGTCTATTTCTTCACCTAGACTACAGTCTACAGTATAAAATATTAATAATGTGCAGATTCTTCGATTATATAAAAACACAAGGTTGCAGAGCTGATTAGTCAATATGTTATTTATGCTTTACATGTTGAATTTGGCATTATGAAGTAATCATAATATTTAATGGGATTCATTAACCTAATTATAACTATAATGATGACATTAAGTTACAAATGAATGGATTGCAATGTTTTTAAAATGACTGATATTGGTCAAAATATTTTTTTTAAACAAATATTTAGACTTAACAAAATAATATTAAACTCAATATCTTTACTGTGTTAATTTGGATGATCAATTTAACTATATTTAGCATTTTCTATTACAACACAGTTGGTTTTATTTCATTAGTTAATATGTTTTATTTAATTAGTTATGTCTACTAATATTTTAATTATCTTGCTAATAGCCAGCATCTGTTTTATTAAAAAAAAAACGAGTAAGTTATGTATAAACATTCCTGTACATTCTGGGTTTTAAGTTCCTAGATGTAATGCAGATATTTATAATCTCCTAATTTCAAAACCTGTATCCTTGAAATATAACACAATAATTGTGCTGTTAAATTGTAAATGTTGTCATCTCCATCATCTCTTATAATAAAATTCGCACACCATGTGCAGTTTGATCCAACTTGAGAGATAGGATAGCTTACATCTCAATTTATTGTGGGCGAAGCCGCGGGTAACAGCTAGTTGTATATATAAGTTTGTTGTGTATTAAATGTGTAATGTAAAGTCAACTGTGATAATATCCACAGTAAAACAAAACTTTAGGTAGGTGAATTTAATTCACATTTGAATTTTTATTAAGTATTAGTAATCCTTATTTGAGATTTAGCTTTTACTAAATTTAAATTTTCTTATACAAAAGGACTAGTAATTTTACATGACAAAAAATGAAACAGATGAATGAACATGATGAACAGATAAAAAAAATGAACATCAAAGGTTATATTTCAACTTTCTGTCTAGTATCATAAGAATCTCTTAGCTAAATAAAATATTTTTTTTTACTCATGATGTCATTAATTAATTACAAAACTTTAATTAAAAAACTTATAAAATAAAGTATAAAATAAAATAGCGAAAATAGGTTCTGTAACTAATATATAATAAATGTTTATTGTTTAATCTCCAAAACCTATTCATTTTGAAATATTGTCAATGTCCGTACTTTGGTCGACAATTATGTGACATTATAGCTAATTTTTTAAAATGTATTTTTACAATCCACCCTATTACCTATATAAAAAAAAATCAGATTTACTGACTGATAAGTGGCAAACTGCATATAATATTTCACACCACTCTATCCAACCGTTGTAATGCTATTGAGTAACATTATAAACTTTCACATTTATGATATGTATAATATAATTACATATTGCTTACAGTGTTGATATTATGATTTTTATGTATCAGTACTGAAGTACTTTGATAATTATTGTATGTCCTTTAGAATTTGACTGAAAGCTCACATTTAAAACCCAAAACATTTTTTTTGTGTAGATTTTGTAGTGTGATAATTCAATAAATTAATACCCAGATCCGGAAATACTGACATTTATATATCTATTACACAAATATCTGGCCCTGTCGGGAATCGAACCCGAGCTTCGCAGCTGGTCGGTGGCATTAGGCGTGTACCTACGCTAGCCGCCCGTTTTTAAATTTTTTATGTTCGCTTTTTCCGAACTGTCTAAGGAGCCGACGTATTACCTGATGGCGCATCACTAACGTGACACTAGAATGTTAACACTTTTGCGTAAATAAGTTCGTCAATCCTATGCAAACCAAACCATAACAATGGCAAGTATATTATAATTGCAATAGGGAAAGATTGCAGAAGTAGAAGGTACCGATCTTGGTGATAAGCTTAGGTTCTACCGCCAAGTAAATTTAATTCTAGGCAGCTGTCTTATTCTATAGAATCATGGGAAAACTAATAATAGTATAGAAGTAACATTGCTAACGCTTAAGGTCTGTGTTCATTTCAAACATCTATTCAAATGTAAAACTAATTAAGTGAATGTCTTCATATTGTATTAAGTAGCATGCATAGTAATTACTAGATGTATATTTTACATTAATGGAAAACATAACCCTAAAAAAAGCCCTGAATTACTAATAGTAAATATCACACAGTTTTACGAATTCCTTTGTTAGGAAGTGGAAAAGAATGGGACAAATAAAATTTTCAATTAATTAATCTTCTTATATATAAAGATTAAATGCTGTTTGTTAGGCTCTCTCTAAAGCTCGAGAACAGCTAGGCCGATTTGGGTAAATTTGGTTTTGGATTATTTGTAGAAGTCTAGGGAAGGTTAAAAGATGGGAAAAAAGGAAAAACCGTGAGTAAACTAGGGAAAACAAAATTTTAAGTTTTCCCATACAATCAGAATGGGTGTAACTAAGTTCGCCGGGACAGCTAGCAATGTATTAAAATAAATCCCCCATTTGTCATTGTCGCAGGGTCATCACATTATGCATGAACGGATGGACCAATTCTACTTATTCTTTTTTTTGTTGTGTTGGTTATTGTTTGGAGTAGAATCATATATGAAGAACATTGCAGGAAAAATAAGAAAGACAAAACTTAATTTTCTTCATATACAAATTATCAGTAATGCAAGTGATACAAAGTACGCCAGATCGGCTAGTTAATAATAAAAAAAACATGTTAATTTTAAGTAAAACAGTACTAAGACTCAGTTTTCTTAACATCTCCAAAATTGCATCTTGCAAATTTTATTAATTTATATTTATTTTGCCTATCTGTTTAAATGTGAGGCTTGTGTTCTCTTCATGTGCTACCAAAAAACAGAAGCTAGAAGATATATAGAGTTTTAAAAGATAGTTTTATAGAAAGTAGTGAATGGCCAAAGTAAGTAAACAATAATAATACACGCAGTACATACAGTGTACCTATATCTAATACACATAAATAACAGTAAAAAAAAATTTCAACACTCAGACTCAAAAATACAAAAATGTATATTAATGATACAAATGCCTGCCTTGTAATTAATTGAACCTGTCTTTTGAATTTTGGTTAGATAGGCAATCAATAAGTCAACAATATTGTTTAGCTTATATGGAAACAGGGTGAATAAAAGCAATTTTATTATTGCTAAGGCTGATTTTAGTGTACAGTACACTGTGTATTCAGTTTTTTTCATTGATCCATGACATTTGTGTATATTAGTAAATTTGCAAAAACTAAACTTTTTGTGCCATAAATATTGATTAGAATTTAAATATGTAGTATTGTTACAACACTTACAATAGATACTGCTTTATTTTCTATAATTGTAAGATATTTAAATTATTTGATGCATATTATTTTCATATTTTATTTCACATTGAATAACAAAGTAATGTTATTATGTTTTATATGAATTGAACTGGAAGAACATGAAGTTTTTAACTGTTTCAGAATAATCCATGTCCTCATCCGATAATTTTCATGCGCGACTGTGAGGTATCTCACATTCGTGCGCTGCTGCAGTTCATGTATGTGGGCCAGGTGAACATTGCACAAGCACAATTGAGCGCCTT
Source organism: Calephelis virginiensis (assembly GCA_002245475.1). Lineage (NCBI taxonomy): Eukaryota > Metazoa > Arthropoda > Insecta > Lepidoptera > Riodinidae > Calephelis > Calephelis virginiensis. Next base: position 172,914 of record NJDC01003776.1, read on the forward strand.
CCTACGCACTGCAGACGCGCTTCAAATTAGGGGTCTCACAGATTGTTCACAGCACAATGATAAAGTATATATTAAATTTATTTAATTTATTACAGATACTCAAAAACGGAACTTTATTCTTACAATGGCATTTTGTTGTAGAAAGTCAACCGAAAATCACCCCCATCCCAGTTACGCAATTTACTCAGCGCCAAGCCGTCACAGTCTACCTCCTCTTCCAAAGCCGCAAGCCAAAATGTGGAATCATCCCCTACAGATGATGTCGAAAAGGGCGCGACGAGTCGTCGTTCCGAGAGAAATTCTCCCGACGTTGCCAGAAATAATCTCAACGAAGAAACTTCCTTTCAAACTTCTAGTCAAACGAGGCCTAATAACGATGACTTTAACCAAACTTGTAACTACCCTACTTTAAGGGTAAAAACTGATCTCGAAGCGACTGAAATTAACAATGAAGAAAATGATACCCTAATGGATCCAGGGGATCCCGAAAGGATGGAAAAGTGCCAAGAATTTAGTGCGTCAGACCTGCTTGAACCCAAAATGGAAGTTATGGAGCAGGAGGTCAGCGACGAGGAGCGCTCCAATTATCAGCAAATGTATTATAATGAAAATAATGCATTGGCGAATCCTTTCGCAACCCTACAAGGTATCTATAAATTTATTTAAATCTATTTGGAATTTACTTATTTAGTATTTACAAAAATTAAAATAAAATCCAAGTCAATATTTAATAAATAAATTTACTTAAGCGTCCGTTTAAGATTTCCCATGGCATATTTCAACAAAACCAGCAACTTAAAGTGGTATAATATATCCCCTGTACTATCCGCGCAAGTCATATTTTTGATCACTTGCTAAGCACTTAAAATATTGAAATTTCTCTGGCTAAAGGCAAATTAGACAACATTTACATATAGTATTGTCACATATTGGCACGTGGAAAAAAATTTAAGCAATGTATTACAACCAGTCATTCCCAAGATATATAATGATGGATATCTTAATCGTTTTGGTGAAATTTCTCATTTCTTTGTGAACAGGTAACATAGATCTCATGGCCGGCATGAACACGGAGCTGCGCGAGGAAAACGCAGAAGGTAATTGTCATTATTTTGTTCACGTTCACATCATTCACATGCACACGTCGAGTCGGACAGCCGCGCCCCCGGTGAACCTCTATTGTTTGTAAACTGTCGGTACCGAAGAGAGCGCGCGTGGTCTCGTATTGAGTCAGGTGCTAGGCGCGCGGGTGTCGGGCCGACGGACCGCCGCCCCCCGCCCCGCCCTTCGCCGCGCCACTGCGCCCCCCACCACTCGCACGCTAATGGGATTTTGACGAATCTGCCCAATCAAATTGAGCTTAAAACAAAATTACATTCATTTTTTATTGGATGATTATTGGTTATTGAAACTCGTTTTAATTTTAGAAGTACAATGATATCAAAGAGCTTTTCAAGAAGCTCATTAAAATTAGGACAAGTAAACAATTTAGAACGTTTGCAATAAGTTATGGTTATAACAATCACCTAAATATCTCTGAGCAATGGTGAAATAATGTAATACAGTTCATTATACAATTTATCATACTAGCGTTTGTCAGGTATGTGCGAATCTCTAGAATTCGTCTTGAGGGTTATTTTAAACACATTACCCTCACTCGAATGTCAATCGTACATACGTTAACTTGCAAATTATCTGTTAAATGATTAGATTTTTCTTTAGCATGATAGAAATCAGGGCGCCGAGTTGAAGCCCGATAAAAGAAAATGTTGTTTGGTAGTATTTGTATGTTAGGACGACTAAAGTGTCGAATAGGATCCTATTAGCGTGAAGTGCGGGCCCGGCGAGGGGCGGGGGGGAGTGTGTGTGGAGGGTTGGTGTGGTCGGGCGCAGTGCGATGGTGGTGTTGTTGGCAGCGGGCGGTGTGGGCGGCGGCGTGCGGTGCGCGCAGTGCGGCCGGCGGTACTCCAACGCGTCCAACCTGCGGCAGCACGTGCGGCTCATCCACGAGGCGCAGCCGGTGGCGTGCACCACGTGCGGCCGCTGCTTCAAGACTCCGCTCTACCTGCGGCGGCACACGCTCGCGCAACACGCGCCGCGCCCCCTCCAGCCGACCCCGCACCCCGCGCACCCCACGCACCCCACGCACCCCACGCACCCCACGCCGCGCTAGCGCTTTACCCCCACCGCGCTCTCTCAACGCGTTACCTAACTGTTCACATTATCGCGACCACCGACCGCCATGCCACTGCTAATACATCTTATTGGGTAACGATGGTGCCGCAACCTTAATCGGTTACTTGCAGAATGTATAGAGAATAGAGATCTATAGAGGGTACCTCAATTTTTAGTGGGAAAATAAAGACACTGGTTGTGTCATCATTAGCGCTCAGTGAGATATAGCCATTAGATTACTTCAATGGGCATAAAGTTAAAACGAAGCGTCGCCACACGTATTTATACGTCAAAGATAAATTCTACACCTAGGTAGTAAGCAAAATTATTTTCGTTATGTGTTAGTGTATGCCTATATATCACGATAAAATAGCTAATGCTCCGACCGTTACACACACTCATGTTAACGTACGTCTTTGTTTTTTGACGCTACTGAGTGTTTTTTTTTGTTGGTAAAGTTCCATTCTGACTTAAAGTATTTATACAAAACGTGACGCTTCGTGAAATTAGAATAAAGATCATTATAAAAAGAGGTGCGTCTATTATTAATCACTACAGGAACGAGCATAAAAAGCGCTATCAGTTTGCACTTTTCATAACAATATTGCTAATTTTTTTTGTACATGTGTCTCTAATGTCAATGTAGTATCTTGAAATTTGTCTGAGATCTGCTTCTCGTGATGAACAAAATGCTCATTTTAAAGAAAATCTCTTTTTTATAATGACCTTAACGACGGTCAACATAATGTGAATAGTTTTTTTATGCTGCCGCTCAAAATCTACTGCTATAGTGTGAGCTATGATAATAGTAGTTGCAGCTTTTAAAATCGTCTGAGCTATTCTCATTTTCTAATAACATGACACGATATTAATTTTATAACTACGATTTGATTAAATTTAAAGTGAGATTATTTATCAGACTGAAAAGGAAATAATTAAATAATGAAAATATCTAATACAGAAATAGAATAAAGGTTGATTGTTAACGCAGAATGCGCACTTTAAACAAAAACAAAGTGTTTCTTGGTAAATGTCATGTTATGCGGTGGGGTTGTTTTGAAGGGCAGTATAAAGTATAATCGACGTGTACTAAGTAATCTCCTCACATTGACTGTTCCAATGTTCAATGTTTACTAGTTTTTTCGGGCTTTCGTATCCATATTGGAGTACTAGACTCCGAGAGATAGCCAGACTAACTCCAACAGTTAAGAGTTGTATACAAATACTTGTGCTATTTAAAATAAGATTAAACAGACGACTTAATTTTTACTCCACAGACGTGGCAAATAACTGTTGTAGATCTTATACTAAAATTAACATAAAAGTATAGTTTAAAGGGTTAAACATCATAATAAATAAGCATAGAATGGACATTTTTTGTCGAAATTTTGCCTAGTGACATTTAGTCACGTTAAACAAGCATTATAGGTAATAAAAATATGTTTAAAGCTTGATTTAAAAAAGTAATAATATAACTTTGAATTAAATAACGAAAGGCTTTTGCAATTTATTTTATAACAATTGGGTACAGTTTTTTTATGTTGATCCATAATTTTTAATCAAATTGGAAAAAAATATGCTTTTGTAATATCAATTGTCCGATGTCATAAAAGAATTTTAAAATTAATTCGTTGCTAGTTTAATCTCTTAGAAATCATGTACATTTATTTCGTAAAATAACGTCTTGGCGATATATCTACTTGTGTTTCTCTCGGACTCTGGTTCTTGTTCGATGACATATACTAAAAAAAAGTATAATAATTAAGTTCAAAGCCACAAGTTATGTGTGAATAATGCCAGATTAGCTTTTGTATGGTGAGGAGTTTTATTGTCTCTTTTGTTAAGAAAAGAGTTAATATCGAAGACTGGCTGTAGGTATATCTAGTCTGTGATCAGAGTGTCGCCGGGGGCCTATCTGCCGTCACACCTCTCCGCTTATTGCGTGCCTTTCATATTATAAGTGCAAGAACGAATCACTTCAACGAGACTCTTATTTTTTTATCTAACAGTACCTATTAACGATACTTTATTATATACACTATGTTACATTAGCTGTATATACTAGAATTATTTCATGATATTCTAAGAGCTATTTTACACTATTCGAGTTATGTCACACGAACGCAGCCGCCAGTTGCTATTTTAATGAGATAGAAAATAGTCGTGCGTTTGTATCGCGTTTTAAAAATAAGAGTTTTATAATCTTGTAGCCAGTTGTTAGTGCATAATATTTCTAAAATTAGCAATAATAACAATAACATTTAAGTGCAACTAGTCTCGTTGTAGGGATCGCTTTAGTACCTTCCTTTTTGACAATAGACTGATTGTTGTTATATAGCATTTGTTGCGACCGGTGCTCATTTTATCATAGGTTATTTACATTACAGGTTACATATACACACCTACGTTATACAATATATCCACCCACAACGACTCTTTCCATCACTGAACTATCAAATTATTTTCTTAATAGATTGTAGTTGTTTTGTACTGCAGATGCGGTAGAAAGGGTCGTCGTTGTCCGTTTTTTCTTGTCTTTACCACGTGTCGAGAAGACCGTGATGAGCAACAATAACAATAGTGATATTTTTATACACAATAGTTTATCTCTACACAGATGTTATATTGTTGAGTGATTGGACGGCTCCCGGTTATAGTTTGTAATAAATCTCACATGTTACAGTTAATATTTGATATCTTCAGATTAAAGCACGGAGTTAAGCAGATACATGATAATAATTGTTAACTATGTTAATTTGAATTGGCATGTTTCAGTGTCGTACTGAAGAACCGTATCTAATGATAAGATTAGCGTGTAGAAAAATTTTTTTTTTAAACAACCGTTGAGTTAGGTTTGAGTGATATTAAAAAAGATTGCCATTTAAAAATCATCTAGTCATTAAAAATCAGCATTTAGTTGACATGCGAGGATAAAAGAATGTTTAGGGTTGTGAATTACAATATTAGTTATTTTTTTTTAGGAATTCGATTACCTAAATATAAGATCTCATTTTGTATCTTTTCTTTCTTGATCTCAAAAAATGCCTTTAAATATAATCTTTTACGATCGTAATCAAATGTCAATGAGTAAGTATTGTTTATAGATTCGCAATAAATAAATTAAATCAAAAATAAATGTATTCTCTACATATATAAGAATCTTTATCTATTTTAAATTATTACCTTAATTAAAAATATTATCTTAACAAAAAAAAAGAATTACGTAATCTAATGATGAAGCCGTAATATTATATTTCTTTTGATAAAGACAATTATACTATTTTCAACAAAACATGATGTATAAAAATACTTCTAATATAAACAACTTTACGTTCATATTTGTTAACAGTTGTAACACAGAGACGTTTTTACAGTTGAAAATATTAACAAATATATTTGTGTTCAAGATGATATAAAATGAAATAAAATTTCTTTTTAAATAAATGTAAATAAAATCTATATGTTAACCTATATAACTGATGACTTTTTGTTATAATAATATCTGCTTTGCTTCTTATTTTCATATGTACGTGCCATTTTATGGATTTTTTCCATGAATCGAGACTTTATCTCATGTACATACACCTTAATTTTTTATGTCAGCATATGCAATAAATAAGTCAATTTCAATGTTTATGACAGTTTTGACTGTTATTAAGATGACGTCACACTGTGCGGAGTATGTTGTATGGCAGCAAATATAATTAATTATGTAAAAATGGAGATAATATTCAGCATAATTAGATTACAAGGTAATAGTGACGATTCTGGCGCAAATTGTCTAAACTTATTTTAGATGTATGCTACCAAAAGTACAGCGTGCCAGTGAAATAATAACAAAAGGATAAAACATTTTTAGATATGTCAAATTAATTAGGTCATAATAACTTGTACGGCTTTTAATCACGACATTCCGAGGTATAGATTAGACATCTATAGAAATACTAATCTGATAGTACTAAGCATTTTTTGTCTCTTTCTTTTACTCGCATTGAAAGGAAACAGAGTTTACTGAGAATAAGTTTATATAATGCACAAAATAATTAAAACCAGTAAGTATCAATAAATCAGTTTTAGTTATATTTCCCCATAACTGGTGTAAGATTTGTATCACTAACTTCTTTTAATCATCTTTCTTTAATAGATGATAGTTTTTTGAAAAGTATATCGGAGATATTGACCGCCTCGTGGGTCGAGTGGCTAGCGTATATGCATAACTACACCGATCTACCGCGAGGCTCAGGTTCGATTCCCGACGGGGGCAGGAATTTGTGTGATGAACATTTGTCAGAACAGATGTCTGCATTTCCGGGTCTGGGTGTTTATTAAATTTATTTTGGTATCTGTTATAAGTATTTCTTTGTATTCGAATCGTTGACTACACGAGCAACATAACACAAGCATATAATTTGCTTACTTTGGTATTTCAGTTTGTTTAACTTATCTAAAGATATTTAATTGATTTATTGTATATATATGCCTGAGCTTTCATGTTATTCACTTATCAAAAGTTGAACTTCCATTATCAGTTTGATTAAAATCCATATTGCTTAACTTAATTATACAAAGAATAATTTTATATTATAATTTATTATTGCTGATTTGCCAGTAGTATGTTTCGTTGGCTATATTACCCAATTGTAAATTTAATTTGGTATTATTTGTATTTTTATGGAAAAATGTTCCAACAAACCTAAACTATTTTCTTCTCCGCTTCCTTTACAAATATCATATTTTAAATTTTGATATTTATTTAGTTACTTTTAAATTATTTATTTATTATACTCATTATAAGAAATAATTTTCTTTGCAATTAACGATCATCGAAATGTATAAAGTTCTATGGTATCTAATCAGTAATCACGATTCCGCAAAGTGTGCCGTTATATAAAATTACACACAGTGTTGTATTATTAAAAAAAAAATACTTAATTCTAAAATATAATCATGTTCATCTGTGCAATCGCTTTGCGCAGGGTGTTACTTCATTGGTGTACATAATTGTATGTAATTTTTTTACTAAATTATAAAATAAAGTATTGCGAATACAATGTGATTTTTAATAGAACTGTTAACGTTTCTAATTGTATATATAAAACGAGCTTAACTGTATTTCATCACATAAAAGGAACATGATCGTTTCCTTATTTATATTCATTAGCCAGCGACCATTAATTGTGTTAACATCACTCATGATACACGGTTTTGAAACTTCAAATTCATTTAAGTATCAACTTATGGTAGCTACAAATCTAGCGCTAACGGTCATTATATTTATTATACTGTTAATTATTTTAGATTAGAGTATTTTCGTGGTGGACTTGATATATAATATGGACGATGGATTTTTACAACATAAAAACTTCTATTTTTTTTACATAATGTCTATAATAGTTTTTAACAATATCTATAATAATTATTTCTAGTAACTTGATTACTTTTTCACTGTTGGTAGTAACAACTTGCGCGGGAAGAGATCCAGCGCTTTGCCTATTACTGTCGCCATAGAGACTAGGGTAGGGTGGCCAGTAGACTTTCATAATTGGCCTTACACCCCGGCCATTATGGTGTCTATAAGCTTATCGCTTACCATTAGGGCAGCCGCGTGCTTGTTCGCTGCCTTATGTCAAAAAAAATAAAGGTTGTTACTATGGACACTAGAGAGGTCGAGGAGTCAAATCCTACAAAGCTTTGCTAGTAGGGTACTTATTCACTATAAGTAGAGTATCTCTGTTCAACGGTTATGGTAGTCGAATTACAAAGCTTAGACACAACGAGACGTTATATATAATACCAACGTCTGTATTAAATAAAACTATAATCAGGTTTTTTGGTCACGGTACTTTGTTTACCTACCATGACATAGTGCAAACTAGTTTTAATCTAATTTTATTACTTTTTACACTTTACACCTGGGGTTCCTAAACTTGCAAAATAACACCAATTAAATATTTTTTTAATCTATATAATCTAAATAAATGTTTTTTTTTTAAATCTGTATAATCTAAAAAAATATCACCAATGCTTACAAATTGAAAGAAATGTACCTTCAGAAGAAAAACTTGTGTTAGAAACTAGCCGCACTACCCTCTGGAACGAGCATCAATACATATTATAAAACAAAGTCCCCCGCCGCGTCTGTCTGTCTGTTCGCGATTTACTCTGAAAGTACTGAACGGATTTTCATTCGGTTTCCAAAAATAGATAGAACAATTCTTGAGGAAGGTTTTAGTGTATAGTAAGTTTATGTTTTGTACAAACCAACGATATTACAATGATATTAGTTCAATATGTCGGCAAAAAAGAAGCTGATCGGGAGCTTTCCTCTAAAACGCTGCCAAAACCTTTTGAGTTTTAACAAAACAATGTATGGTGGGATTTTTCCTCTTCGATAGATCTCAAAACAAGTAAGCGGTGGTATATGTCTATATTTAAAGAATAACCCACAATAACCATTTTTTGCGTTTACTTAAAACAGTAAAATGAAGGGTTACTTTAGAACATATTTTTAACAATACAGTATTAACCCTTAATCAAATAAATCTGTTAGATACGTTATGCGTGTAATTTAGATCAAAATTGCCTTTTGCACTATCAAAAAAAAATAACAACTAATGAGTTATTAAAAAGTTAAAATCTCCGGGAGCAAAATTAAATATCGTTGAAGCGTAGCAAAGACATGCGCGCTTACTGCTTCCATCCATACTGACATACTCACAAGCTTTCGCATTTATAATATTAGTAGGATTTTTATTCTTGAATAACCGAAGAGAGTGCGGGAAGCTAGTGATAGTATAAAACCCTCTTATTGCCTACCGTTAGACTAGAATAGTTAGGGTGGTGGATTCCTATCCGGGCAAGTTGCACAGCGCTCTACCTCTAGTGGTCTTACGGTTAAAGACCTGGGTGGGTCTGGGCTGAGACCTTATCCATATAGGTCTTTCATCTTCATCTTCCAGTAGTTTCAGGAAATAACTTGAGTTATAAAAGATGTCCGTGAGCTTATCACAACTGGTAACCTTTTTATGAGTATTTTTAAGACCTTACAAACCTACGACATCCTATTAATATTATAAATGCGAAAGTTTGTAAGTATGGATGTATGAATGTTTGTTACTCTTTCACGCTCGAATGGCTGAACGGATTTGTCTGAAATTTGGAAGACAGATAGATTGTGACCTGGATTAACATATAGGCTATTTTTAATCCCGATCGCACACCGGGTTTCTGTGAAAACGCGGGCGAAGCCGCAGGTAGCAGATAGTGCGTAAATAAATTATAGCTTTGTGAATAAACTTAACACAAAACCAGTAATTGCAGCGCTTCTCAAACTATGTACTAATTACTGCTAACATGAGGTGAAGAAGTTGCGGTAATAATTATGTGTTTTGTCTAGTGATACTTATTTTTGGTATTTAGTGTCATTTATGTGATAACTAGAGATCTTGTCTTATGTAAAGTACGGTAAGAATGCACATGCCTTAACTTGCGAGAGTTTGTGGGATATCTTGCAATTATATTTGACATGTTTTTTATTTATAACTATCCGACGCCGCGAACTTCGTTCTTTTGACACTCTATAATCTCTGCCAACAATGCAGACTTCACTAAGCGTGAAGATATTTATGTATATGTGAGATGACCTGTACGTTGTGACCTGTACGTGTTTAAATATTACTTTACATTCCGGATTTTCTTAAAGTCAGTGCTTGAAATTGACGTGTTCCGGTTCGAAGAGCAAGATAGCCGGTAACCTTATTTTTGTTTGTAGGCGGTGTGGATTTCTTACCATCAGGAAATCCGTATGCTTGTTTGCCTACTAATATCATAAAAAAACTATACTGAGTGTTATTATGTCTGTAATTTCTAAACTACAAAACTTGTAAAAAATACGGGACATCCTGGAACATTCTAAAAATCAAAAACTACTAACTGCGCGTTAATAAATTGTGGCACAATTTATATTTTAATATTTACCCCTCTTCCGCGGGAACCGCTTAGTGAGCGGGATAAGAAGTAACCTACAACCTTCCCCAGGACATAGAGTACCCACCAGCCATATTTTGTAACCATGAAAGAACAACGATACGTCAAGTAAACGTTTGTTTTGGAAAGGAAAAATTGGTTTCTGTACAGAGAGAATAATAATTATGTATTTTTATAATAAACGAGCGGCCCGGTACGTGCTTCGCTATGTTTAAACTGAAATATTAAAAAAAACATGTATGGAACATCAAATTCATTTGTTCAAACAAAAAATATTTTATTAATTGCTAGCTATATATCAACATGCTTTAATCGAAGAACCACGAAGCACGTCCAAAAAGAAATGACCGCATGAATGAGATAACCAAGGAATGTAAATACTCTTTAGCAAGAGTACATAACACAACAAAAGAAAAAAAACAACTGAAAAAAGTTTCAATATGGCAGCACAATCCCCATCTAAAAAAAGTTTCTATTTGGCTGTAAAATACCCACTAACAAAATGATCCTCCATTTATTGAATTTATTTGTTACTAAAAAAGTGATAAATAAAAAACCGCTCGACCGATTTTATGCAAACTTCACATAATCTCCATCTACTAAATAGTCCGAAGAAAGCTTAAATAATTGGTTCGGATAGGTGAGCTCGTTCTTGAGTTATAAAATTACAACGAAAAGTGGCATTGATTTTTATATATATGGATAAACTAAATTAAGTGATGACATATCATAAAATCGCCATTAAAACAAATTGCAGATACATAAACGTTGAATAAATATGTTTCTGTTGGAATTTAATATTTATTTATTTAACTAGAATAACAAAGCATCAAAATAGCAAAAACGGCTTTGATTTATTTGCATTCAATCTTTTTTCTTGTTTCTTGAGCTAAGTTGTTTCTTAACAGAAGTATGAGAACTTCTGAGTATAAATTGGGAGTAGCAAATTTACTTAAATTTTATTTTTTGTTCCTGTCTTCTTGAAAGTTACTACCATCTTTGATGTATGACACATAAAACTAAACAAGAATCGTCAATTTATAACTTCATTTCCTACAAAAATATAAATAGGTAGTTATAGGCTTCGCCTTACCCGAGCGACTAAATTAAGTTAAGTATATAGTAAACAGAGAATCCGTTTGGATATGGGTAAAAACGATGACGCTTTGGGTGGCGGATAGGATTGCATTTGTTTTGAAATATTGATAACCCTGACATAAACAATCTGACAAACAAAATAATACCATAACATACGCGTCATCACATATGAATATAAAATTTCTAACACGACAATAAATGAGTATTTCAATCAAATAAAACCATGTACATTTTTCTTCTAATAGCGTGTAATAACAAAAAATGTTAATATTGAAAATGTTAATGAACATTATAATATATATGTTATAACTTATATGTAATATAATTAAGAACAATCTCCATCACGTCGGCTTTTAAACCAAAAAAAAACCGCATCGAAATTGTTTCATCCGTTTTTTAATGTAATGATGCCACAGACCAACACACAGACACGTTAAACTTTTAACACCCCTCGTTTTCCTTTGGGGGTTAAAAAACAATAAGTACTGCATAAAATTACAATTACCGATCCAACTGATTTAAAATGATGATGATGATGAACAGAACAAAATTATAAAAGTAGGTTCTATAATAATTTCACAAAAACTGCAAAAAATGTAACGTTTAAAAATACACACACAAATTACACAAATGTCGCCGACGAGGATCGGTCTTGCACCTCGATATTAAGTATTGTACTGTGGGACCACTTTTATCAACAAAAACACCCATTAAAAATTAATTATTGTATTTTATTTCGAAAATAAATACCGCTTAATGTAAGGCTCTACATACATGACTCTTGCAAAAGGGCCATATTCACACAGTTATACATATTTCGAGTTATGCAACTAAGAACAATAATTTTAATGTCGATTTGTAAGTAATATCAATAAGTATTAGGACAGTATTAAAAAAAATATCAATGAACAATTTCAGACAGTAGATTTTTTAACTTAAATAAGCTTTGTAATTTTTTTTAAGACATTTCGTAGTCAAACCTTTCCGTGATTTTTATTTTTATTTGATCCTTTTTACATTTATAATAACATTCTTTTTGAAGTGAAAATTCTTTAGAATCGTTGTGATTTCAAAACGAGTGCAACGGAAAAACGACAGGTAAGAGACACAAATATATATTCATCTCATTCTTTTGTCGATTTACTGAAGTTTCACTTCTATCGTGTGTGAATCGCACACACACCTTTTTTACATCTTTAGGACCTTTGTGCCCAGAGAAAAAAGATTTCGAAATAAAAATACAAAAACATTGTAATGGGTGTTCATGTTGATAAAAATAGGTGTATTTTGTGACCTTAAATTATCGCTAGGTCGTGTCCAGACACACTATATATTACGAAAAGTTAATGGTGGGATATAACTGTCCAGTTGCTCAGTACAATGATATCGTCAAGCGAAATCTCATCAAACCGATCTCGTTTGTGCAACATCACTAAAGTCACACATAACAATAAACAATCTAACCAACATTATTTTTTAAATTTTGTCTTCTAACATTAGAGTTCAACGTCGTAAAAGCAAAAATCAATTAAAACAACCTCTCAATAAATTTCATTCTACTTTTATTTTAGCGCTCGTTCACACATACGATAGTCGTTCATTATTTCTTAGTTATGTACGTACGAACTGTAAGTAAAGATCTGTCTAATTATTATGTACTATAATATGAAAAGAGATAAACAATAAATCGTATGTCTGAACGCTCGAAGTGTGGGCTGGATTTATAACTACTGATCAGGGAACTAGATCAAATAATCAGGAATCAGGAACTACCATGAACGCTTATAGCAGTAATATTTCCATCTTGCTAAATGTCCGCCTTTATAAGCAACTTTATGTTATACGTCATAAGTAGTATTTCTCCGATGAAAATTAGTATTATTGTAATAATACTGTTTTAAGAGCTAATGGTAACCCCCCTAGGTAAGTACTAGATAACGTACTAATCGTAGCGCTTAAGTTACGATTAAGCTCTAGCTAAAAAGGCATAGAAGCGCTGATCGACACAATTACAATGACTATGTACTCAAAAATACACATTTGCCAATTAGATATTTATAGCTGGGTATAAATACATACATATATATGTATATAAATCTCGTGTCACAATGTTTGTCCTCAATGGACTCCTAAACCACTTAACCGATTATAATAAAATTCGCACACCATGTGCAGTTCGATCCAACTTGAGAGATAGGATAGTTTAAATCTCAATTTACCGTGGGCGAAGCCGCGGGTTACAGCTAGTACATATATATAGGTTTCATGATCCATTTTTGACAGTCTTCGACTATTGGTAGTTCGCAGGTTGCCTATTTGTTCTTTCATATTACAATTTTAATTTCGAGTAAGTAAAAAGCAATGCTGAGCATTTATTCTTTTTAAAAGTTTGGATGATCAAGTTTGTTTCTAGAAACCAACACACTTGTGTCTTTTCTTTAATAGTTTTGCCTCTGTACTGGACAGTGACCTTTATTCTTATCGTATACCTAAATGTTACTCTACTAAAACAGAAAACACTAGTGAAAAATTTCATACTCCAATAAAATAACACCATGTATATACTACATAGTTATACAATTAAACTGAATTTTACATGGGTAAATTTATCAGGAGCGGGCAGGTGGGACGGGCGTCGGAGTCGGCCAGTGCCCGATGCTGTCTGGCTGGAGCAACACAGGCGAGCGCTACCTTTCGTGCTCAAAAGAGAAAATGAACGAGGGGGACCAGCTCCAAGACTTGTAAGATTTTAAATTTGTTTGCACGTTTCCCGTATGCGCAAACTAAATCCTTTTACTTTTCTATTTTTATATTTATACTAGCTGACCCGGCAGACGTTGTTCTGCTATTTTTTTAATGTGGGTTTAGTAAAGAAGTTGGGGTGAGTCACCCTTATCACTTAGGGGTATGAAAAATAGATGTTGACCGATTCTCAGGGCTACTGAATATGCATATAAAATTTGGTGAAAATCTGTAAAGCCGTTTCGGAGGCGTACGGTAACTAACATTGTGACACAAGAATTTTATATATAAGACTAGCTGACCCGGCGGACGTTGTTCCGCTTTTTTGCTGTGATTCACCCCCATCACTTACGGGTATAAAAAATAGATGTTGGCCGATTCTCAGTCCTGCTCAATATGCTTACAAAATTTCATGGGAATCGGTCAAATAACTAACATTGTGACACGGGAATTTTATATATAAGGGGCCATCCATAAATTACGTCACGCGAATTTTAAAACTATTTGACCCCTCCCCCCCTCCTTGTCGCAGGTTGTCACATTTTTAGAACCTCGTCCCCCCTAATGTGACGTCACACATTTTTCAAACTTATGCATGTACCTATCTAAAAATAATAAAAAAAACAGTTACTTTCATTTTTTACTTATTTTTATAAAATAATATTTAATGAAATCAACATAAAGTCGAATATGTATTTCTGATAACAACTAGAATAAGCGACTAGTAAGGAAACAATAAACAACTAATTAATTAACTAAAGCTCGTAAATTTTAGTGTCTCACTTGCATTGGCTCTAGGAATCAAATGTTGTTACGGAAGAGATAATCTTATAGCGAGAGTTTGAAATTATTAATAAATATAGATTAAGAATCGCCTCTGTGGTCTAGCGATTCAGTTGTTGGACTTGACTGCATGAGGTCCCGGGTTCGAATCCCCGGTCGGGCAACAAAAAGAAAATTTGGTTTTTCCAATTTTCTAATAAAAAAAATGTTGCTCGGGATAGGATATGTGCCCGGTTGGCGATAGGCTTGCCACCTATCACATTGTGGGACTTAGTATCTTCGGCTAGTCGTTGGTGCCCTGGTTGTGCCTCTGCCTACCGCTTCGGGGATATGGGCGTGAAGATACTTTTTTTTTAACAATTATCTGTTCAAAGTTTTTTGTTCACATATAAATTTCGTGTTCTAGTATTTTATAATGTGACGTCACAAAACTTTCGATCCCCCCTGCCCCTTGTCACATAATGTCACATTAAGATGATACCCTCCCCTCCCCCATCAACGTGTGACGTAATTTATGGATGGCCCCTAACATGTATATTGTATATCTATAAACCTAAACCTATATAATATTGTATTTTCAGTAGTACTAGATAATCAGGGTTTCAATGAATTTTTTCAGTGCCTTTTCACTTGTGTTGTGACCCCTTAATAATAGAAACATTTGTGTAATAATCACTCTGGTAATCTAAAACACAACAGACAGATATCGCAACTAATTAATCACATTAAAGAATGTGCAAACGTGTGACGTCACATGCCAGCACGTTGTATGCATCGTGAAAACTTCACTTTTGAAAGCCCGGGTTCGATCCCCGGTTCGGGCAACAAAAAAATATAAAATGTGTCTAATTTTCTTATATGTATAACGTTGTCTGGGATTGGATATGTGACCGGTTGGCGACAGGCTTGCTGCCTATCACATTATGGGGTTTAGTGTTTTCGGCTAGTCGTGGGTGCCCTAGTTGTGCCTCTGCCTACTACTTGGGGGAAATGGGCGTTAAGAAAAGGCTTTTTTTTCATTAAAATTTGTGTTTGCGTGTATTACTAGAGTGGTTACATATCAAACTTTTCTACTAATTGCATGAATTACATTCAATGGTTAATTTTATTTAGGTTATTTTTTTTTAATAATTTAATTCTTTTAAAATTGATTACCCACCAAATTTAAATGATTATAAAACAGGTGAAGTTTAATTTATTTAAAAATAATTGCGCACATCTTTCTTGTTGAATTGTAGTTTATTCATTAATTATTATTAATAAATTAAGTATAACAGTCTAATACCTTATTACAAATATATCCACAATATCACGTTAGGTGATGTGCAATTTTTAAAACTATTATATAATTTTAAATTTTGGGTTAACTTTATAATGTTTTTTAAATTCATGAAACTGTCAATCACATTAACGATTACTTAACTTTACAATTAATATTTGACAAGCATTAATCGGAGCGATATCATCATCTATGTATAAATATTCTAAATAAAAACAAATTTAATGGAATTTTAGCGGTCCTATGCAGGGTAAAAAATGTGTATTAGGCTACCAGCATATTTTTTTTTCTGAAGCTAAATTTCTAAATTTAGAGAATGTTTCAATGACGTATAACCGCTTTCATGTTCCTGCGTTAAAATTAGTGACAGTTTGTCTTCTTAACTCTAAGTTAGCTTCTAGTATGTGGCGACTTAACCCTAATTTATTCAAATTCAAACATATTTATTCAAGTGGATATATACAAAGATCCTTGTGACGCGTCTATATAATTTTAAAAACCGCCACCACTTTTTTACTACCACCGGATCGGAACGGCTACACGGCTAACTCAGAGTTGAATTTAACCCAGGAACCCTTTAATATCATGTTATTTCTATCAGTGGGTATGTATTTCTATCTCTGCTACTGT
Organism: Calephelis virginiensis; assembly: GCA_002245475.1. Classification (NCBI taxonomy): domain Eukaryota; kingdom Metazoa; phylum Arthropoda; class Insecta; order Lepidoptera; family Riodinidae; genus Calephelis; species Calephelis virginiensis. The sequence continues at coordinate 189,607 of NJDC01003776.1, forward strand.
ACCTCTGCCTACCAGTTTGGGAATACGGGCGTGAAGATATTTTTTTTTATTTATATTTGAAATGTGTTGGACTCCATGTTCGCTATCCATACAGTCTAAGTTAGCTAAATATTATTTGTTATCGTTAATGTTTTTATTATTTGTATAGGAATATGAAGATAATTGTATTGACTATATTTGAGTTTGTTTAACCAAGCGGTCTTGATGTGGGCACGAAAAATAATCATTTACGTCAGTTTAATAGCGTATGAGGAAAATGCTCATATTTTATGGAAAAAAATATAAGATAGGAAATGCTTTTATGCATGTTACTTGTTTTTTTTTTAAATATAAAACTCGTATCACTACATAGTATAAAACAAAATCCCCTTTTATGTCCCTACGTCCCTTCGTATGTTTAGATATTTAAAACTACGCAACGTATTTTTATGCGTTTTTTTTAATAGATAAAGTGATTAAAGAGGTTAAGGAAAGATAAGGTTTGTATGTATATTTTATACCCGTGCAAAGCCGGGGCAGGCCGCTAGTTAACTTATAAAGATAAGAATTATGTAAATAGTAGGTTTACGGGATTCCTTAGAAGGATGTGCATAGCACGTGAAATAGTCCAAATGAACCTGTCGCGTGTAATATTATAATTTTGCTCATTGTGTTTTTCCACATGATTATACTAGTGGAACTTGATACATTTCTATAAAATAATAGGATAATAGAAAAACATCAGCATCACAAGTACGACGACTAGAATGCTAAATATGCGATTTAAATTTATTACTTCTGTCACAGAATAACTTTCAGAAAACTTGCTATTTTACAAAATACAAGTGTGTGTGTTAAAAGTTACAAATAGTGCATGCGTAACAAAAATTAAAATTGAAAACTTTTAAAGGATCAATGTCCTGTGGTCCAAGTGTCGCTAGAAAATAAATGCAATACGACGTTATAAACGACTATCAACTTAGTTTTAAGAAAATGATGGTTTTGGTTAATCTTTTTTCATGGTATTGCATGACATTCAAACAGAAAAATGATAAGAAGATATCACAACAATTACTAGCGAGTACCATTTGTATTAACGTCAATCATGTAATAGAACCAATAGTCCATCTAAAAAAGTTCTGCATTTTATAGACAAATGCTTGAGGAGGATATTTAATCATAATTGTCAATGGTTATAATAACCACGGAGGCTAAATGTCGCAAAACTATGCCACCTAATGGTGGTACGAGCTGCTTAGTAGTTGAAGCTTGTTGAATGTTGGCTTATATTCTCCAATATTGAATCAACAAAAAAAAATTTTGCGTAACTTGTAAGAGTGATAATTGTCGGGAAGACTATTATTTAAACCATTTTACCTGTAACCTGAAAAAGTAACGATAACTTTCCTGATCTTATAAGTTTTTTTTCATGAGTTTTTTTTGAGCTATTTGAAGGATTTTTTTTTGAAGAATTTGAATTTAAAGTTAAGTAGGTATGTTAAATATTCCGACAGCAATCCCTCCCACCTACGTCCGCTTGCGAATAAGATAACCTTTCTTCATTGTTTTACAACGGAAAAATCTTGAAACGTATTGATAGAGTAACGCATAGTTTTAAACATTTTTTTTTCGAAAATTGTGGGTTTTATTATGTAATATCGTTCCAACGGGTACTCTCTACAAGATATTGTACTCTTAAGGCACTTTTTCCATGGTTGTAGTGACTTACAAAACATACTGCCAAAAAGTGAAACCCGGTTTCTGCGATAAACAAAGTTGTAAATTTCCGGCTATTTCAAGTGGAAAATGGTATCAAAACGCAGGGCAAAAAAATGAGACTCCAATAATCACATGGACATAAAATTTTTCTATTTTAGTGCCCTAAGGATTTCTACTACCTTTGCTTTTCTTGGTCTGAGACCTTATTAAAATATGGTTTTTCTTGTCCAGACCTTTGGCATCTTTTTAATACACATATCTAACCGCCATGTGACCGTTTAGTAACAATAATGTGCATAGGCCGCTGTGCCTATTATTGCACGAACTGCTACAGGTGTGAACTTTGTAATCTTCCGAGGAAATGAAGTCATTACGGTTTTTATTTATAATACAATCTGATATATAGTTTGTTTTTGAGCGATTATTAACGTTTTTTTTTTAATTTCGATGTTTGCTCGGGTTAGGGCTACTAAATGTAACAGGATTTATTTATTTGAATTGAAACAGGTCCAATATTTGTTAGTAATTTTAGTAACGACCTCTTGCTAAAATGATCGATATGATATCTTTCTATTCTCTCTCTCTCTCTCTCTCGTCTCTATTTCGCAAGCATTTTGGCAGGATTCTAAAATTTAACTCAAACCTACACTTTCGTCAAAGTTTAAGAGCTGTCATTTCATAGATTTTTGTCGATCTGACAGTGATGAAAAAAGATTTGACTTTACATGGTGTCCTGGAATGCAGGTATAAATTAGTACGAACGAGTTCGATTACCTTGTCACTAGTTTAGAGATTAGGTACAATTCAAAGGCTATTTTCAATGTTTCGGTTTTTCGTAGACTTTCATTATAGGTATTAATAAAGTATATTAAATTATAAATTTATATATATATATGAATAATAATAATGCATAAAAAGGTTTTTTGAACTGAAAAAATACAGTTTCTCAGTACTTAATAAATATATTATTAGCATGATAAAGTCCTGTGCTTTGTCTTTCAGTACTCTTTACTGGTTGAATATTCTGAGTATTACATTGGCAGCTTAATGCAGCCATGTACTTAAACAATGTTCTCAACCCAAAAAAAAATGTATTTTAGGTAGTAAAAAATACAGTGTCACAGTGACACAGGGATGATTATTTTTGGGTGATTAAACTACTATGTCAGCTTACATGTTTATATTGAGATATCATCAGTGATACACTAGAACGAGGTTATCGGGCACATCCAAAAACAATTACAGTTTATATTCGCTCGCTGATAATGTATAATGTTAGAATAGTGTAAACTCTCGTGAACATGTTTGCCATATAAGAAAATGCTCTTTGAAAATCTTTTGACAGGTGTTTGCTTTATTTTCGGTGTTATCAAAAAAGTGCAACTGTATCTACAATTACGCATATGGAATCAAGATAGTGATGTGTAGTAACCTAAATTGTTACCCATAATCTCAATCTTTCATTCATATATTCAATTTGATAATGTCAGTTATTTATTTTAAAAATAAATATGATAGTTCAGTGTTGCTTACATTGTAAGTGATCAAATCTATTTTGCACAAATATAGAGATAAACAAACTTATGTATGTAATAAGGATCTCTGTAAATATTCTTGATAAAAATCCTCTAAGTGTCATCAGGGAAAGAATGAATAGGTACCGTTCAGCTTCGTACAATTTAATTTTCATCACATCAATAAATTGAAATGAAATGAAATGAA
>NJDC01003776.1:209042-256078 GCA_002245475.1 Calephelis virginiensis
GATACATTAACAACCTGACCAAAACAAAATCCTAAGAGTGAAAAATAGTTTTTTTACACCCGTAGGATTAGGATATAGGATTTTGTTTTGGTTAGGTTTTTCTTGTTTCTGATAGTCAATTATTTCAGTAACGGCTTAACCATAACACCCTTATTAAAACTCCAACCAAGTCCTATGTACTTTCTTGGATATGGAAAAGATCTTATGGCTAAAGAATGTCGCAAATTTCTAATTATATATCATTCAATTTGTATATTTTTGTTGTTTCCTTGTTCTTGTAGCGAAAGTGATGATTCTCATTATTCTTACTATAGATTCATATCTCAGGTATGAATAATGGGAATTTCGTTTCATTGTGAGTTTCAGTTTGTTTACTAATTATTACTTAATAATGTGTTCTTTTACAAGAGATTCATTGTTGTTATCTAATTACATCGGAGTACTCAAATTTATACTTATGACAGATAAGACATCTTGAAACTGGATAATATAATTTCAACTTTTCAAATAGGGTTTTGAAACAATACGTCCGATGCCAATTACACAGAGTAACCGCCGTAAAACAGATGTTATTAGAATTGCTGTTTCTTTTTAAATGAGGCTAAATTGGCAGCACTTGATTTACCTTCCTTTGGAAATAGTGATAAATATTGTGTCATTGAATGTTAGGGAAAATTACAAAAATTTAAGGCAACAGTCGTAATTAATGAATTTAGTTTTAAGCTATTGCATAGCTTCTACCGCGGGCCTTGAGCGTGGAGATCGAATCCAGAAATTCCGTAATGAAAATAACCCAACACTCCGACCGGCACAGCAGTGATACTTCTTAGTTTTGCCATCTATTGATGAATAGCAGAAATTTAAATGACTTTTTGATCACGCTTGTTCAGCAACTCGCCTCTGGGCGGCATTGGTTGTATCGGCGTAACTACGCATACGTAAGCCGAGGGGGCTTCGCCTCGCCCCGCAATCTGGTGACTCATGCCTGCTAATGCAATAGGTTTACCGCGACATTCGAGACGAGATGGGTTAGGACAAAACATGTTGTTTGTACATATTATATCATGATTAATTCAAATGAGTATTTTGTATTTTTGCAGCGACGTGCCGAAAGGCGGGACGAGCGGGAGCGGTCCCGGCGGAGGAGGGGGTAGCGCGGGTGCGGGGGAGGAGGGCGAGGCGGGACACTGATCACGCTGCCGCCACACCCGCCGTCGGCCGCGCCGCCGCCCCGCATACCGCCCCCGCCCCGCACCCCTCATCGCCCCCGCACCCCGCACCCCGCTCCCGCTGGCTGCTGACTGCTGTGCGATACTGCAAATCAAAGCGTACGGTCAAAACCTTCTGCAGATCGTATCGTCAATTTGCAGTATATCCGTCGCATTCTTCTCTCACATCCGAGCTGTAATATTGCGCACCGTGGGAAGCCAGCTTTACAGCTTGGTGTATTGTGCGTGTTAACCCTAAGGATCACGGTCCGTGGGAAGCCAAGCCACTAACAACACGATTGGTACCAAAATGGTCCACTCTGACATGTTAAAATGGTATGCACGGGGTATTTATCCAAATGTAACTTCCGTTGCACTGACAACAACATCTTTCATATTGGAAAAACTACGTACTCACACCTGGTTATGGTCAAAAATGTGTGTGTTCGTACTCTCACTAATTGTTATAAGAATATCGCACCGTGATGTCGGCATTTTTTTTATTGAGAGCCAGAAATCGACTTTCAAAAGTTTTAAATAGAAAGATGTTACGTCAGACTAACCCGTATTATGTAACGTCATCGTTCTCCTGTCCATTATAATGATATATTTTAAGTCTAATAGTATATTTGTTTTAGTACCCCCTTTAATGTTTTGTCATGTTGGACAAGTTTAATCCGGATTACGCTGAAGTTACATTATATTCTAAGTTATTTTTTGGAAAAATATTCAAGATTCATACATCTTGGCTTTAAGTGTGTGCGTGTCGACTAGCCATACTGTGACGCCTTACAACAATAATATTTGAATATTACAACGTGTCAATCCAAAAAGGAGACTTTATTGTGCTTAAAGTGAAGTCGCGGTTTGACGTAGGCGTGTAGCAGTATTGAAGTAACACAGGTGTGACCCGACACAGTGCGGGCCAGTCGCCGCGCACGCAATGGGTGCGACGCGCTCGCACGTAATGGCGGCGCGCCCGCAGCGACGTATTTATTTAGGTAATATTTTTCTATTGGCTACTAATAAGATTTTATCTCGTTATGCGTCCGAGGGACGCGTTGTTTGTGAGGAGTGGCGCTCGAAGCTCTAGCAATAATCTATCTGGTTCCTAAGACATGTTTCGTAGTTAGGTTCTATTTGCACGAATTTTTCGCAAGTCACTGCCGCTTCTAAATCTTTTTCGTCTATTAATATTAGTCGATTGCTTCTTTTGTTGAAAGATTAGTCATTTCGTTTTGTTACGTTAAAAATTTGTATATGAGGCATTTAAGTGCTGTACGAGGGACCGTTGCAATTGCAAGATAAATATATCAAAAAATCGCATAATTTTAGATATAATATAGAGATATTATAGTCATTTCGTTTTATAGATATAATATAAAAAGAATTTATTTTGGAGTGTGTCGGGTTGGATAATGTGACGTCTTCGGAGAGCTGTGATTGTGATGGTTATAAAGGAGTCATATTTTTAAATACATTTAAGAGTTAAACGTAATGTACAGAGTATTTGCACGTGGGCAGGATGCGAGGGCAGTCGTGAGTCAATTCTACTGAGGGACGCCGCACGCCTGCACCGGTGTAGTTATCATATCATATAAGCAATAACTATTATTTGATAATAAAAGAATTTTTTAATTTTTAAATTCTATTTTAACCAAGTTGTTATAAAAGTAGTTAGTAAATAACTGAATTCTCTAAAGTCCATGATCATTTATACAGTTCTTTTGAACAATGATCAAATCCTCAATAATTACGTATCGCATATGAGAATCCATATCAATATTATTTTACGAAATTTTGTACTATTTAAAGTTTGTACTTGTAACGAGAACAAGCAGATGTTGTATAGTTATATATTTAAAAAAAATATTTACTGTTTTTAGAATATATATTGTTTTTATATAATAGACTGTTTTCATTTATAATAAAGCAATTTTATGGCAACATAAATAGATACGTTAAGTATATTGAACTATTTTTATGTTAATAACATATGATTTAATACTCAATAACATCTACTTGTTCTAAAGATGTGCACTGATAATTTTCACTGCTTATGTAACGTAATGGTCTAGTCTTATGTCATGTTCCACACATCATATATACGTTCGTATTACCATCACAACATGTTAATAAAATGCAAGATATAAACATTTCAGTCAATACACCTCAACATTTTTTCGACTTAACGTGTAGAGGGTAGATGTAAGTAAGCTCATTCAACACGATTAAACATAAGTTAGCAAAGCACCGTTAACTTCTTTAGTGAGCACAGGCGACGCGTATTTCTTATTAGGATTTGTTTATTTGTCATTCAAATCTGTATAATATATAAAAGAATGTTTTGCTAGTTACACTATTTATAACTCAAGAACGGCTGAACCGGGTTGGCTGAAAATTGAAGGGGAGGTAACTAAGAGAATAGACATGGTATATTTTTCATCCCTTGACTTTGCCCGCTTGGACAACTTACATGATTTTTATTTTGAAATTAATTGAAAACCGACGATATATACAAAATTTGAAATTGAAGAACTGGTAAAAACGTCTATATCATATTTCTCCACTTTAGTGGTGGGATTTCTAGGAAACTCTTAAATGTAGCCTACTTCATTATAATTATTTGTACGCCATGATGACAGTGACGTGTTCCGGTTTAGCGGTTAAGTTAGGCGGCAGACTAGCACAATAGGCTTGACATCCGGGCCAGAGGACACTAGAGCATCTGTAAAATCCATGGTGTCTATAAACTACAGTTATCTCTTATTACCTTTCACCTAAAAACACATTCGTGTTCTCTGGTTTCGAATGTAGGTTTATAACTGAGTCAATCACCTTCTTTTTTTATATGTTTAGGTAAATTATTATCGAGTTCATATAATTATTGTGTAAAATACACACAGTTACATTACGTTACATAAACAGTGGACATAAGGATCATTACACATGTAATTACGAGCGTGTGTAGTTCTCTATCTGCACGGCTAGTAGTCTACCGCCTGGTGGACCTGAATACAGTTACCAGATTTAGGGTGTGAACTAGTCACACAACGCTACGTAGCCAAATTTTATCACCATATGATGTATGCCAATCGAAAATCTTTAATGCTCAATTTTGCCAAATTTTACTTGCCGAAAATCTTGTCTAACAATTTCGTGAATCTGCTATTTTACGTTGTCTCAATCAAGTGAGAAATAATACGGCACGATAGGTTTGCTCAATAATGCGTTATTTTCGTTTTTGTAGACTCGAAAATTTGGCCCAATAAAGTATATTAGACGTATTGTAATTTAAATGAAATTTCTAACGAGAATGCGTCGAATGCTCGATATGCAATATGTTAATTTAGTGCCAAATGATAAGTTAACTCGTAGCAGTATGTACTATCCTAATGCTCTTGTAATTTTTCTCGTAGTGTTAAGGACCTTTGAGGTGTCAAACGTTTCTTTTACAAGACTATATAATATTTATACAGGGAATGAGTTAGGTGTGTACTGTGTGTAAGGAGGTTGTTACGGTAAAATACTCATGATTGCAGGGTGTAAAAATTAATATAATGGTATATGAAATAATTCAAGACCTAGGAATGTGATATACGTTAGGAGAATGAAATTGTTAAGACCTGGAATGAATGGTTTAAAACTGTTTTCGTTATTTTTCATGTCCATGTTTTTACACTCTGTGCAAATAGCACTAAACGAGCAATGGAACAGAGAATTTATTTACTCAAATAAGTTTTTATTTATAATTTTAATTGATAATGATAATATACATTACTTTGCATTTTATAATTGTAATGGCAGCTGTCCATGTCTACGGTGAATATTTCACTGTGTACTGTTTAGGGTTTCGTAAATGAATTTGAAACTATACATCGAACATGACATATTGGGCACAAATATAATTAAAAATACTATAGCTTCCTTTCGCTTATTTTGTAATAGATTATAGAACAAACGAGATTACCCCTAAACAAACCGTATAATACATTTCTGTAGTGCAAAATGTATAAATTTGTAAAATAAGAACAACATCGATGCCACTACGCCCATGTTCGGACGAGTGTTGTGCCAAAATTATGTGCTAGTCTTAAAAGAAAACGTTATCATTTTTTCAAATTTTTATTTAGTCCAGAATGCGTTTGTTCCTGTGCTGTGAGATAATTTAAGACAAATCAACACTCATTTGTGATTTGGTACCAGGCAATGTAGTTGCTTGCTAGAGCTTATGTATTTCTATCGACTGTTTGAAACTGAGGCAACTACTTTGTATGAGTAAGGATTGTAGAGGTCGACAACGTCAGCTATTTGTTATATTTATTGGTATAGAGCAATGTTTTTCAACCTTTAGGTCGTGACGCCATAGGGTCGCCAAGACTTATTCAAGGAAAATTTATTGAAATTAGGTACACCACAATAAAAATAGTACAATTTATATATTTAGGGGTCGTCCATTAAACGTTATGTTTCTTCCGCATTCTTTTGACCCAACTTAGTAATCTTAGTAATCACCTCCGTCGTGATTTCTAACCTGCACCCGCCTCCCCCATCAACAATCCCGTGTAGTTTTCTGGTTAGTTTTGTGAGCGTGCGAAAAATATTTGTACTAGTACAATTGGATCCCAGATTAAAAGCTTTCTCAAACTCTAACAAGATCGGAGCTCATTAATGGAAAATAAATACGCCTCATATTTTACTATTACCATCCTTTTCCCTTGCGATATTTCGTGATGACTTCTTGTTTAAACTAAAGTAATTTTTGTCTCTAAAATCATACACATTATTATTTAGTTAATGTCGCCCCAATACAACCCCATAGGTCGACAAAGTTTTTAACTTGCAAAGGGGTCGCGTATTAAAAAAGGTTGAAAAGCACTGACATTGAGGTTTATACGTGATTTTTAATTTTAATAAAGTTATAGATATATTTATACGTGACCTTATTAGTCCACATATTCGATTAATATAACTTTCAGTCTTTATCGGTTCAGAAAGGCCCCTGTAGTTGGTTGTCGTCCTAAGTGATATTGTGTGATTCGAGTCAAAAATATCCAATGGTGAGATGTGTTGGTTTGTTGCTATATTTATAATGTTTAAATAATGCACATAATTTATCCTTTAGCTTGTGCAATATTATTCCAAATTGTTTATAAGAAAATTGTTATGATAATTTCAAAATTGTTATATAAATATTTTTGTAATTATAAAAGACATAGGCAACTTGAATTATATTTTTGTTGTGCATTTATTCTCAAATTTTATCATATCACTAAACCACAAACTCATTGTGGACTTTAAAGTTTACATCTGTGAAAAATATTTTTAAGGTTAAATTAGATTTTTTTTATATATTTCGGATATCGTGAGTCAATTCTAGTGACGTAATTGTCTTTAATTTAGAATAATTTACAAAAGTAATCACATTATAATAAGATTGCTCAATGGAAAATCCATGCTGTTGGAGACAAGTTTTGTATTGCATACTTTTAAACCTTTTTTTTGTCTAAAATGTTCAGTTGTTTTGTAAACGATGGCAGCACATGCTATTATACTTTTATGTTTATTATTAAGAAAGGCCAAATGTTGACTTGCTTATGTGAGACTGTTTTGCCAAGAATCAGAAAAGTATATTACCTACATTGTTTTAAAATAAATGCTTTTGTATTAAGGATGTTTATTATTATATAAAATAACCATTTCTTTAGTGATCTACGTTGCTGTAAGTGGAGAAAATGCAGACGATTGGTTTAAAGACTTTTATTAAAGTCTTTTGCATATTTGCATATAAATGAAGCGCGCGAGTGAACTTGCGCTTAAAACGCCTCATCTGGATATGATCTAAAGTACCCGTCATGAGAAGCTATAAAGTATGTAAACAAACATCTTTTACTAAGTAACTATTTTTACTTCGAGACAATAATGAACTGACCATATTCAATCGAAATAAAAATATAGACGGGTTATATGAAAGTAACAACCTATTTAATTTAGTCGGATCATTTTTAACGACTGACGTTTGAGTTTCTTGGTACGGGGACGCGCCGGTCGCTGGCAATGCAGCAGCAGCAGCAGCTCTCAATTTCGAAATATATTTCCATATACTTCCATGTCTGAAATGCCGATGGGCGACCAAGTCTACTATGTCTAGATGCCGAGGCCACCGATCAATGGTTGAATACCAATTTATGACAGCATGGGAGTAGTGTAGCTATAAGGTTAAGTAATTTTTTTCACAATATGTAGTGTTACTTTATAACCTATGTTCTAAAATACGTCGAGGCAACAAAAGTTACTGGTGCGCGTTTAGCCTTAGCAAAGCAACGGCGTGGTCCTTAAAAACGATATTGTGTTAATGTAATGTCTGTAGAAAGATAGTGTGAGGAATAGAAAGCAATTCTGGGTCTTGGTCTGTTATGACCACGCCGTAACATAATCATCACCACATGAAACGTGTTAGAAATTGTTAAGCGCTAGCCCACTACCTGTCTACATTTGAAGTGTCATCACTCATCTCCACTAAGACATCCATAACATATTGCCGTCACTAATAATTATTATATTTTTATGTCATATTAGGTAAACAATAATTACTTTTAATGTATTCTTAGCAATAGTGCACTCTTGTGTCGGACCGCGTCTGAACGCATATCTGCGTAGTTATCTATCGAGAAAGCGCTCTTATATTTTGCATAGAGCAACGCACACTAGCCGGCCAGTCGGTAGATTTGTGCTTAGACTACTGTGCTTGTTTAACGATATGGTTTATGACAAGAATACGTATTGGTAGAGACAAAAGACTTGCAATCAAGTTTACTTTTGCTATCACATAATAGATAGTTATGTTTTTTATATAAAGGGGTGGAAAACGAGCAAGTGACGGAAGTCACCGTCGTCCACGGACATCGGCAACATCTGGACTTTCATAGATGCGTTGCAAACAAATCAGGAATGAGTATGCTCTTTTTTTGATGATGTATATCATCATGTCGTATTCGTTTGAAAATACCGCCCTTGGTAACTGATTCCATAAGACGTGTTGTGCGGGATAAGATATGTAGGCCACGTATCAAGGAGATGAGCATGATACCTCAAACTCTGACACTACGTCCGAAAGTGAAAATCACTAGCATGAATCAAACCAATCAACTCCTCGGAGCATTCCTTATAACAAAAGCAGTAGAAAATACTGGGAGACCCAACATTTTTACGCAACGCCAGAAAATTAAACTGATTTGTGGATTGCCCGGTCGTTGATAATTCGAAACGATCTACGGTAGATGAGGTCAAAAGTTCGACTTGTAGTACTGTCTTGCCTTACTGAACACACCAAGGTTTTTTTCACAAGCTATTTCAGCTTTCTCCTCCAGATGACCACAAAACTGAACATCACTCGAAATGCCAACGCCGAGTAGACTTACCATTGCAAATTGTGGCAGTTAGGAATACGCTCTCAACTCGAAAAGATAGGACAAAGGGAAATTTCTCTTCTTCTCCTTCTCGACTGCAGCCACAAGTTGGTTCCTGTTGGCTGTTGATGACTTATTCCTGAGTAGTATTAGGCTGGTTGAAGTATAAGGCTTCCCTAGTAGTGTCGTATATCAATCAGAGTTACTAGATTGCAACTTGTCATTGATATCCAGAAGAAACAATGTGGGAGAAAACACACAGCCTTGGGGTATGCCAACATCGACAGGCTTGGACTCCAAGTAAGTACCGTTGATGCTCCGCTCTGTGAAAAAACTAGTGACTTAGTTACATAATTTCTAAGAAAGCATAGCAAGGAAGCTTCTATAGGAGCGGCTTGTGCCACATACGATGAAAGATCTTCGCTGTGTCCAAACTAAAAGCCAACGCATTAATCATTAAAAATATTTTTAGGATATCAATGTCATACACCAAAAATTCACTAAATCTAGTCAAAAAATCAATACGGTGGTAAAGCTATCAGTAGCGCTAAATATTTTAAAAAAAATGTCACTGTCAAGTGTCAAAACATTGCTGTCATTCTTATTGACATGCCATAGTTCACTGACCATTGTATTATTGAATTTATTTAACTTTTTTGCCAAATAAAAAGAAAAATTCATAAACTTACCTTTGTATTAAGAAGTTGCAGTACATAACTTGTATGTGTGAATTTCACTTTGTTTACTTCATCTGCGATATTAGATGGCGTTTCCTCAACCTAATGCACAAAGAGGTTAGAATATTTATAGATTATTTTACCTGTATTTTGTGTTACACTTTGGTTGATATTTTATTATAAATACATGTTATAATATTTTATTACTTTTCATGGCAAAGAACTGACAAATAGAAAGATTTTAGAAGAATTACAATTAAAAAAGCAGATGCTGTTAAAACAAGGCGCTGTGGCTCCCCTTAATGTAACCCAGCCTAACCCTGTTAATCCATTGCCTATGTGCTCCATCCCACCACTGTCTGCAACTGCGGTAAGTGTTTTTGACGCTAACAACTAAATTACTGATTTTATAATATATTGTAATATTAGTTTTCTGTGTAGAGAAATGACAACCATATAAGGTCTAGTTATTTTTTTTTCTAACGTGTTGCCCAACGATGATATTACCTTTACAGAAACGCAATTAAATAATCTAGTAGTTTACCAGACGTCCCTAAACATCAATTTTAATTTTGAAATTTAATCGACTGCTAAGTTTGAGCACCTGTGGTGTATAAACAATGTACTGGAGTTGTGTTAGCCAACCAGTTAATTAATAGCCTACAATCTACATCGTGAGGATTCTAAAACAGTAGCATACTATCTACTTTATCGTAAAATTATTGAGCTATAGCCATTAATGTGCAAAAGTAGTCATTTCATTACAAAAACACCTTAAATAGCGGACGTGATGCCCACAAATGTGAGAAAACTGGGATTTTTCGAAATTTTACAAAAAAATGCATACATCGCAAAGTATTGGAAAGATTTTTTTGTGGGATCCCCGGTCCCCCCCACACACATGCATGTGCAGTAATTCCCACTATTAATAGGAAACCCTGTAAATGGCTTGTAGATAACAAAGATGATTTTTTATTTATTTAATCATTGCATAAAACAATACTTAAACTTTGAAACTTATAGATTTGTACAACAGGTCAAAGGTTGTTATGGTGAACTGCTAATCTAGTACTAAGTAATTAAGGCTCTTGTGTAAATAAGCTTACAATTTTTCCTAACCTATCAAACAGGAACACAAAAATCACATGTACCTGCAAAAATAGGATTGGTGGTACCAGTCCAGATGAGTCTGCCAAGTGCCACCTGATCAGTGTGACTGCATTTGTATAGATATATTCTAGTAGCATTGATGACAAAATTTTGGAACCACTGCCTTATATCAAATGTAGTGTAGGGTTTTCAAAAATATTTTTTATTCATAAATAAATTTGATAATTTTAAACAATCGAATTATTTATGAAAAAAATACTATTTCAGGGATTTCCTCAACTGCCTGAAGCTAATATAGTTAATACAAGCCACAGAGCAGCCTTACAACACGCCAATTCCACTTCCTGTGGATATTTTGTGTCACAAGATTCATCATTTGGTAACCAGATACTGCCAGTGCTGCCCAGATTTGATAACAAATGAAAATGACAGCATTGATGAAATTGAAAAACTTGGAGGGACATTTGGGCACTGTAAATGGATTTGTCAAGCCCAAAATTGAATATGAACAATATGAGACCCCAGCACACATAGCTGCTGTTAGTTTATACACAATGCAGGTTAAACAAACATGCTATTTATTTTTAAAACAAAAACAAAAGTTAAAGTCAAAAAGAATTTTAAATTTAATGGCTATGCTATGTATTAGCAATATCTATAATAATAATTGTTTAACGGCTTTTAATAAAATGAGATTCATTTATTTGCAAAATGTTTGTTTTAAATGTTGATATAAAATATTTAGGACCCATATATTCTATCCCATTATGGTGTGCAAATATGTTTTAATTGATAGTAATAGAAATGGAATATTTATATAAATTTTAATATTTAAATCTTGTGTTATTTAGATTTATTAAAAGTTTTTTAAAATTTATTAAAAAAAAGCTTTATTAAAATTTTTAATAGATATTAATTTCAATCCTATCTATCATACACTACCACATTTTGCAACCCCAGTAAGGAGAAGAAACAGCAAAACAAAATCCGTAGGATCCAGTCCTATAACCTGTTTGATTTATACTACCAGGGTTTCCAAACCTTTTTTTTGAACATGTGGAAATCCCTCATCGATGTCCACCACTTTCGGGGTAAGTGGCGGGTTTTGTCAGACTCCTCCTGATTAAAACCATAACATGTCCTCCCGTTTGCCAGGTACCGGAGCTGTGGGGACGCTTTCGCAAATTTCCACTGCCCCGGCGGCGCTGCATCTCTCGATCCCTTTTTGAATTAACAGGGGCTGCATTTCCGGGGTCTCGGTGGCGATAGGCACTCCCTTACCTGACGCAACCCCATCGTGACCGGGCGGGCTAGATGGAAAGCCCGCCCCCTCTTCCGCAGGCCTGAAAGCCGCCAACCCACGCGGGCCTGAAGACCCACAGCCCTGTGACTGCTCCTCTTGTTCCCTCTTGAGCAGAGAGGGGTACTGAGGAGTGGCCTCCCTGGTCCAATTGGTTTCACCGGGGTCCCATCTCGACCCTTGTTACTCAGACTCCCGCCGACAGGGCTTGGACCCTTTGGGGTCTATTTCCAAACCTAGCCATTCAGGAAAATAATAGGTGAAACAAACTCTACGGTAGCCAAGACTTTTTATTTATATCAAGACGGTTAGACAAATTTATTCTAAACGATTTTCATCACATAACAACCTATTTATAGCTTTGCTTTTATACTAAAGTTATCTTACCTCCTCTACAAGAAGCCATTGCAATACTGGGATAAAAGTGGTATATAGTATGCTTGCATTATGAATGCAATGAATCTTCATTATCACATTTTCAATCATTGACAGTATTCAGGTTTAAATTCTTAGAATGAATTTTGTTTTATTAAAAACTTACTAATCTTGTGCATACTTAGAAACCAATATTCTTTATGTTATATTCTTTTATAGACACAGTTTGAGGCACTAGAAAATAAGTTAGTCTTAGATGCTGGATGTGGCCCTGGCATGTTGGCAATTGGAGCCTCCCTTCTCGGAGCTGACAGTGTGACAGCAATGGAAATAGATGCAGATGCCTTGGAGATACTACAAGAAAATATGGATGATATGGACATTACAAACATAGACCCTGTTCAATGTAACTTCCTTGATCCAAGATTGTTAAGGTGATTGTATTCAAATATATTCAGGTACAGGTGTAAATACTAAAAGGTTTAAGTATTTTTTAAGATTCCCACTAGCTAGCTTTCTAGCTAGTGGGAATACCTACCTACCTAGCTAAGAAATAACAATAAATTTAACCACACACTTTTTCGTTCTGTTATAGAATTGAATTATAAAAACAATTGAATGATAGACACAGGCATATGTGAAAAGATCTAATGAATAAATATATCTTTAGACGAATTTTTGGTTTAATTGAATTTATTTTATCTCGCATAGCTATTGTTAACTAACAACCATAGTCCAAACAAAATAATAAGCTTACTTTTTATTTGAAAATATTAATGTGCTTACTCTGGTCTTATAGCGATTTTGTTTCTCCAGACAGTTGGTTGTTGTAATATGCCTTTTGTGATATAAAGGCCTGTTATTCAATTCAATAACTTCTTATTTCAGGTTAAATAACTATTTTGACACAGTGTTAATGAATCCTCCATTTGGCACAAAAAACAATGCTGGAATGGATTTAAAGTTTCTCAGAGTGGGCCTGGACCTCACTTGTGATAGTGTGTACTCACTGCACAAATCATCCACAAGGTAAATGTTATGTTTAATATCATATTTTCTAAAAACATAAATTATTATTTAATTTAGTTGTCCGGGCATATTTATTTATTAAATTAATTAATGCTGTTGTAATTATCAAGCGAAAATGTATGCAGTTGGAATGAAGGCTAGAAACAAATGCATAATGAAAAATTATATTAGATTAAACGGTTTATTTGTTTCAAATATGCAGATTTGTCCTCACAAATATTCAAAACTAGACCTTTGAGAAGGGATAATTAACAATAACTTTATATGTATTAACAGGTAGTGTCTTAGACTCTTTAATATGACTCAGTGGCACTTTATATTTTGTGTAATGTGCACAAGTTCAAGGAATTCAAAAATTTTGTCGCATTGTGCCGAAC
This sequence comes from Calephelis virginiensis, assembly GCA_002245475.1. Classification (NCBI taxonomy): domain Eukaryota; kingdom Metazoa; phylum Arthropoda; class Insecta; order Lepidoptera; family Riodinidae; genus Calephelis; species Calephelis virginiensis. The sequence goes on from NJDC01003776.1 coordinate 222,528, forward strand.
AGAAAGAGCATTAAATGCATTTAATGAATGAATTGAATTGAATTTTGTTTTCTGACTGACTGCTATGGCTTATTGCCATATTTTTATTTAAAAATGTGCAATTAATCTGCAATAATTAAGAATATTTACAATAATTTTTAAAACTACAAAGTTGGTGATGTTACTTTTTTCTTATTTCTGTTGAAAAAAAAAAGGTTCTGTTCAAGGTAAGAAAAAAGTGACTTCATCTTTTTAAAACTAAATTTTGAAAAAATATTTTAAGATAATATATATTCTAGGTCTCATATTCAAAAGAAAATAAAAGAGTGGGGAGTAAAAGGCAATGTGATTGCGGAGCTTCGATATAATCTATCGGCGACCTACAAATTTCACAAACAACAGACTAGAGACATCGCGGTCGACTTGTGGCGGTTATACCATGTGTAAAGATCGTTTAAACTGAAATTAAACGTCCCTCCAGTTTCAGCTTAAGTGAAAGAAGATAGCAATAGCTTTTAACAAGTTAGAGAATGCTCAACGGGATTGCCAGTTTTAGGCCCGGCACGTACATTCAGACTTTTGTTCCGTACCTTCCCTAAAGGGATTCCGAATGTATGTGGCGGACCTTAACAGGTCTACAGGTGGTTCGCTCTATGAAAACTTTGACATCATTACGCATCCTGTCTGCTATCTTCCAATTGCGTTAAAAAAGCGCTTTTTGATAACTGAATACATTCATAAATATACATAGTATGTATTCTATTTGAGATTCCGTGGATTTTATTTAATTAGTATTGTAATAGCAATATAATTATCAAAATTTAAAAAAAAAATCAAAATAGCAAAAACCTCATTGCTTAAAGTGAGCATCACGAAGTTTGCCGGGACAGCTAGTTCATTCAACGTGAGTTGTTATATTTTTTGTGTTAATTTTTGTCAGTAGTAGTTTGTTATGGCGGATGACGGAACAAAGACTGTCGGGTTCGAAAAGCCCGTCAAAAACTCATGTAAAAATAGTGGAGGGGTGTTCAACTTATCTTCACACCAAGTCTTACGCTTGCAGGGTAGGCAGAGGGTATCGAGTGTCAAATGTCACGATCCTGTCAGACCTGCCTAGCTTCCACCACATTTGTTACTCTTTCCGATGACTCTTGACACAACTCTGTGATAAAACTCGATCTTTGATCAATTTACAGGGCGTTGAATTTTAAACAAAATCTGTAACTTAATTATTTACTTTAGTTAATATGTAAATTAAATCTTATATGTGGACTAGATATACAAATAAAACATTTTTTACATTTTGAATTTTATTTACAAAACATTTTTGTACAAAGATCAGTCTTGAACTTATACATAAAGGGTTTATACCAACTTACAAGATGAGAGTGCAATATTTTACACAGATTAAATTAATGTAGGCCTTAATCAGATTACATTACTAAGAAATAAGCTCTGACGTATTTTGGATGTCAAATTACGCATCCTAGCCATGTCAACATCAGCCTACAGACGCCGACAATGTTACCGGTGCGGTACTAGAATAAGGCTTCATGGGTTATTCATCTCCGAACTTGATATTCTGTGCCAGTTTGATGGTCCCGGAGTAGTTGATGGTGACGGTGGAGCGCCGCATGTAGGCCTTCCAGCTGTCGGAGCCGCACTCGCGCCCGCCGCCCGTGGCCTTCTCCCCTCCAAATGCTCCCCCCACCTCGGCACCGTTGGTAGGAATGTTCACGTTCACGATGCCGCAGTCGGACCCGTGGGGACCGATCCACTGTAACATTCACAACAAATGCTTAACTTATATGTATATTATGTCATGAAGTATATTTGGGATAATGTTTCACTGACGGTAGAGTGTTGTGCAGCATCTTGCCGAGGTAGGGATCCACATATTCCTATCGCTAAATGACTTGGTTATGTTCAGAACTGGAGGGTAGGTCACCTGAAACGTCTCTCAGGAGACCCGTGTGACATAAAAACGCTGACCTCTCACATAAAAAAACCAACTACTAAACATAATCTGTAATTTGGTTTGACTTAAAAAAATAGTTATTCCCAGATATCGCTGTAGTGATGTATTACAAATTTAAGAGACAAGCACAACCGCGGAAAATAACTTAGTTATTTTGTATAAGTACGCGTGAAAAATTATGAAATAATAAATATTTTCTATTTCAGGATAGGCCCCACCCATCGTGATATAAAAAATATTTATTATATTATTTTTTCATATACATTTTACAATATATAAATTATATCACTTTTTTTAAAAAATACAAAAACTCGGAGTTTATAAGACGGAAAGAGTGTCGGACTAATATTCCACAGTATAGTTAAATGCCTTGTTACTTTATGCGATATTAAGCACAGTCTAACGATAAGAACTCATGGCGCGGTTTTTACCCGCGCCCGCGGCGGTTGCGGGTCCGCAGATTCCGTAGAATTTAGATTTATATGCAAAAAGTAAGATCACATTTCTCGACGCGTTTTTCACCCGCAGCGCTCTCGTCTCGCGACCATTTTGCACTATTTGTAATGATTATTTAACCACAACCGCCGGCCGCGCCATCATCAACCGCCAAGTTTGCTGGCCGATCTTGATAATTTCAACCGCGGCGGCTGGGGGACCGCAAAAAATACCTAAATAATCTCGTGAGTTTTGAAATAAAACCGCAGAACCGGGACCGGGTAAAAATCGCTCCGTGAGTTCTGTCTCTAATTAGACTCGACTGAATATCGCATAGTGTAATAAGAGTCAGCAAGGAAGTCTGTCTTAGGATGGTATTCTATTCCACTTATCAAAAATCTTTGTCCAATGTACCTTTGATATAAGATCTTGGATGACTTCATCCAAGTTACCAGTGCGCTTCGAAAATTTGATAAAAGATTTTGACATTTATAAACATTCAGTGTTGCCACTTTTTTATATGAAGAAAATGCTTAACTTTGTTTTCAAAGGCATATTGGACAAAGGTCCTTGATAAGTGGAACTTGGTCTTTTTAAAACCGTCTGAATATCGCATAGTGTAATAGAGGTTTTAGTCAGACTACGTATAACTCGAAATGGAACCACGGCTTTACCTGGTCTTGCTGCCATAACGTTAGTATTCCTCGTTATAATGTTTCGGTTTTAAAGTGTAGATTAAATTTCCGCTTTCCCAGCCTCCGGTTGGCAACAACATGTTTTGTGTTTGGAAATAAAAAGGATATGTTATAAATTGGGGAACGCCACATACAAAAGAACAATAGCTGAAAAGTTGTTTTAATATAATCATAAAATTAAAAATGTTCAATAATACTGTCGAGGTATTATTAAATATTTTTAACTCTGATGAACCGTATCCGATGTGTAGCTTAGAACCGTCCCGATCACTTTAGCTTCTAAACAAAATCCGCATCGACATCGGCTTATTGTTTAGGAGTTATGATGCCACAGAAGGACACACATACCTAATCAGGTCATACTTATTACAGCTCTCTTTCCGTCGGGAGTTTATAAGAGAATTGTAGATACCTTGAAAACATCCCCCATGTTCTCGGTGAAGAGACTGGAGGAGAGTCCCTGTTCGACCTCATTGTTGTACTTGATGCCGGTGTCCAGGTCCGGGATCTCGATGCAGTAGACGATGGGCGCGAAGCACTCGGTCATCACCAGAGGGCAGTCGTGGGGCAGCCCGGTGATTATCGTCGGCTCCACGAAGTAACCCTCACGTTCGATCACCTAAAACACCAAATTGTATTTGTTTTTACAAACTTTTAAAGTAAGTTCAGATTAAGAGCGTTAGGCTTCGTTCGATTCCCGGGTCGGGCAACAAAAAGAAAGATAATGTGTACGTATTTTTAATTTCGTAACATTAATTACGTTGACCGGGATAGTATGTACCCGGTTGACGACGGACTTGTCACCTATCACATTGTGGACTTAGTGTCGCCGGCTAGTCGCGAGTGGCCATGTTGTACCTCTGCCTTCCTCTTCGGAGATATGGGCGTGAAGATACTTTTTTAAAAGGGATATTTTTTTACCTAACACTGGATTTGAATTCGTAACCTTCATCTTACGCTCAATTCATGTGTTGAAAATTTTAATTCACATTTTCTATTGGTCATAATTGTCGAATATTCCTCTGTGATATTTTTGAAAATTTAATTTTAAATACCAAGCACATGATAAATGGTGAAAACAAAATATTTTAAGAAACTTAATTTCTAGTCATACTTAAACGTACTCATATTAATTTATTTTAAATTAATATTGGTTTTGTACTTTAGTTTCGTTTGTATATTATAAATTTCATTTGACATATTAGCTATCTTGTCATTTTTTAAATAATATAGGTATACATGAAATAAAATGACTTTAATATACAAAAATTTTGTTCTATGGTATTTGTAGTAGCAATCTTTCGAGTTCCGAAACAGCTAAATTGGTATTTATGACTTGTGCATATATTTGGTGGGCAGGTATGCAAAAAGGAGTCAGGTATATTTCATACAGCTGGATGTTGTACATGTATGTATATGGTGACGTTTGCGTTGTAAATATTGTATTGTAGTTGTTTAGCTGTTCCACGGGCACCGGTTGGGGTATCGGTATTCTATAATTCTATATTAAAATCCATTAGAAACATTTTGACGTAATAACCAAACAATCATATGGTTGACGTATGTATTTAGGAACCGCATAAAACCCGATAAGTGAGACCAATGTTTTACTATACAAAATGGTTCAGATACATCAGCTGTTTTAATCCAAAATCGGTATAGCCGTTCGGAATATAAGGGGGACATGCATACATCAACTAATAGGTATTACCTTCCCGCCAAACTCTATTTTGCCGCCCAGTTTGACAGCTTCAGCGAGGGTGGCCTTGTAAGCGTGGACGGCGCGCGGCGTGTGAAGTGGCCCGATGAGGGTCTCGGCCTGCAGCGGGTCGCCGATGCGGCTCACCACGCCAGAGAACGCCTTGCTCAGGCGAGACACTACTTCTTTGTATACCTGGTATTACAACAAAATAAGCTCAGTAAAACTACAAAAAATCGACTTCAATTTCAATGCTGTGTCTATAACTCAAAAACCACTTGTCGGAGCTTGGTCTTTCTAATCTACTCTATTTGAAGCATGGTCTATGTTACAAAAAAAATCAACATTTTGTGTAATTTGCGTAGTAATCGCGTATGGTCAAAAATACCTGCCGAATTGATGACCTTGAAATTTAAACCAACTTATAGCATATGCTATGCTCGTTTTTTTATAGTGTAGGAGTCAGGTAGAAGAATCTCTTGAAGGTTAGAAATACACATCATATTTGTTGTATTCATCTTATATTTGCTACCAATACCAGAACACAGTAATGACCAGCATTAACGTTATGTGATGATATATGTATGTCAAAATGTAGGGCCTTATAAAGAATCTAATCTGATGGGAAGATTGCTCTAGTAGGATAATCTATCAATCTGAATAAGGTACTTGATAGGTTATTCCACCTGCAGGAAATGCATAGTGTTTAAACCAATTTAAATCTACCTGGAAATTTTCAAAAGACTGCCACCTATACCGTTCTTCTCCCTCGGAATCTGTAGTGAGTAGTGACCGACCTTGGTGTGTATGAGCAGCCGGCGAGTGGTGGTGCAGCGCTGTCCGGCAGTGCCGGCGCACGCAAACAGTGCCGCGTTCAGTAACAACTCCAAGTTCGCGTCGGCGTTCACGATGATGGCGTTGTTGCCTCCCAGCTCCAGCAGGTGACGCCCGAATCTCTTCTGCACTTCTACACCAACCTTAAACCGTGTAAAATCATGTTACGTTTACATACAACCGTCATTTATAAATGACATAAGTGTTAATAATGTGTCGCTATTACATGACTAAGTTTCTAGATCACGTGTGTAGTTATCCTAGCTAACTTGCCAGTCAGCATAAACCCCCCCTCCCCGTGTTGACCCGGGTCCCCTGTGTAGAATAGATCCCACCAGGTAAATAGATTTGCCTTTCCCACCAGGTAGCTCGTAAGAGGCGAGCATAAGTTTAATGGCTGCCACCAAGACCACTGGGGGTAGAGTGCTGTGCAGCACTTGCCCGGGTAGGGATCCACCGCCTCACCTATTCCTGCTGCCATAACGACATCGTCGTGTTCCGGTCCTGAGGGTAGAGTAGCCGGTAGACTTGCACAATAGGCCTAACATCCAGGCCACAGGACAGTGACGCACCTATAATATCTATGATGTTCATATGGCACGATAGTTCTTAACATCAGGAGAGGCGTGAGCTTGTTCACTATCTTATCACTTAAAAAAAACAGCGTGCACAAACGCAATGGTGGCAGAAATAGGTAAGGCAGTGTAAGCAACTTCGTGCTGCGCAGCAGTCTACTAGTACAAAAATGATGGAATGGAAATGATAGATGCTTATAATTTATGTGATTGAGATTTAAGTGTTAAGAGTCTTGCGACGACTGGCCTGGATTGCTACCACCAACTTATTTATTTTTGCCGAAATATTGTTAGCGCTCGACTCTGTCGTGATTCTATATGGGTAGTATAGCTAGTAATCTTACCCAAGCGAGATGTTTAGGCTGGCAAGGTATAATTACTATTTTCATCTATAGGCGACGTGTAGTTCTTACCATCAAAGTTCCGTTTATTAGTTTGCTTTCAACACCATAAAAGCTTTTTGTAAAGAAATATGCTTACCTGTTGTCCAACTGCAGTGCTCCCGGTGAAGGAGACAAGCTTCATCCTGTGGTCCTGCACGAGCTGCTGCCCAATATCCTTGCCACCCACACAAAGGGCAGCAACCGCTCCAGGAATATTGTTTTTGGTCAGCACTCCTTCCACAATCTTCGTCACTGCTACGGAGATAAGTGGAGTCGTATCTGATGGCTTCCATACACTGACATCACCGCAAACCTTTTAACAAGCAGATAGGTTGCCAATAAATTAAATAAATGATGAATATTCCTAAAGAGTTAGGCACAAGCAGGGCACCCACGACAAGCCGACGTTGCTAACTCCTACAATGGGATACCTAGATACATGTCAAACCTATTGTCAAACAGACATATATTCAATCCCAGGCAACGTTGTTTTAGAAAATTGATAAAACACATTTTCTTTTTACTACACGACCCGGGAATTGAACTCGGGAATACACTAACTTAGTTTTACTAAACTCGGTTTTCAATATGATTGATGAAATCAGCCCTTAACCATTGACGATTGTTAGTAGTTAACTTAAGTCTGGGTGCTTGTATGATCTTGGTATTCTTGAGTTAAATTCAACAGTGAGTTACAAGTTACAACAATAACAATGTTATCGCCCCTGTGGTCTAGCGGTCCAAGTGTTGGACTTGACTTCATGAGGTCCCGGGTTCGAATCCCGCGTCGGGCAACAAAATAGAAAATGTTTCCAATTTTCTAATAAAAAAATGTTGCCCGGAATTAGATATGTGCCCGGTTGGTGATAGGCTTGCCACCTATCACACTGTGGGACCTAGTGTCTTCGGCCAGTCGTGGGTGCCCTGGTTGTGCCTCTTCGGGGATATGGGCGTGAAAATAATTGTAATAATGTGTTAAATTCTGAGTTCGCTTCTAACATAGGGTGATTTAACCTTATAAGCTACATTATACAATTTTCAAGCCGCGGGTAAGGCTCAAAATGTGCGCAGTCATCAATTAACATTTAATATGTCATAAACGGCCACACTCAGAGTCGTCAATTAACATGTAATCAACCATCATGTCACAATTTTGTGTATAAAATGTCGGTTTAAATTAATGACCCATTAAACATAGTTGATGTCTCTGAATGCCTCCGTTACAGTGCTTGTATGTAAGAATTATAGAACGACATAATATAAACACTTAAGATATATTTGATTGCTAACCGAAACAAAAGCTTCAAGAAGGTTTATATTTAGGTCTATTTTAAACTAGATTATCTCTTCCTACATAAATTTATCTAAACGCTAAAGATATTTATGTGTTGCTAACGGAAACAAAATCTAGTATCTTTATAAGTTTATTTTAAACTAGACTTACTCTACCCACATAAATATAAACTCGTAAGCTAAGTCTTGCTCATTGAATCTGAAACTACTTAGATCATGTATAAGCTAACAATACGGACTTAACAAATTTTTAGTTCAACTGTTGATAACACGCGAAGCAAAGGATATAAAAGACTAATCTGTCCATCATAGAAACCTAACAAAACTTACATAACAATTGATATTGACACAGTTTTACATTTATTTATCTAAAGATTAAATATCAGCAAGTTTGTTGCCAATTAATCTAGATACATGAGCAGTTCACACAATCTGCGCGTAAAACAACAAACATTTAAAAATTGATTAGACCTGTAGGGTTACTCTCGACGCTCGATTCATGCATTATTGGAAATTGGAATCGAATATGTCATTTTAGGTACTTCTGAACACAATTCTGGCGAATTATTGACATTTAGTTAATAGTAAATAGTAAATTATTTTATCCTATTCGTTGAATTTATTTGTAACTAAATGTTAATAATCCCCTTATACTGTGTTCAAAAGTACCTAAAGTGACATTTACGATTCCAATTTCCAATTCGCATTATATCGAGATTCAAGAGTAATCCTACTGGAACCATGAACAGAATTTTTCTCGTGCTGGTCTGGGTCCCCTGAATAGAAAAGATCTGTCTATATGGCAGCTCGTAAGAGGCGAGCATAGCTTATATGTGTCATTAGGGAACCAATAAGACAGTGGTGATGTTAGAGTGATGTGCAGACTTTTTAGGCAGGGTACCCGGAACGTATACACAGTAGATCTTAGAACTCGGTTACAGAATAGCAACTCACCTATAAAATTGATGGTATCTCTAGGCCTAAGTAGGTTATCTCTTACCATCGGAAGAGCCGTGTGATCTGTTTAGTAGAGACGGCGTAAAACCTCGGCCGGAAACATAGACAAAAATTCTAAAAATGTTTAAAAGATAGCCATGTAAAGCAACGTAGATCAAAAGTATCTTCACGCCCATATCCCCGAAGTGGTAGGCAGAGGCACAACCAGGGCACCCACGACTTGCCGAAGACACTAAGTCCCACAATGTGATAGGTGGCAAGCCTATCGCCAACGGGGCACATATCCAATCCCGAGCAACATTTTTTTATTAAAAAATTGGAAAACCCAACTTTTCTTTTTGTTGCCCGACCCGGGATTCGAACCCGGGACCTCATGCAGTCAAGTCCAACACCTGAACCGCTAGACCACAGAGGCTAGATCAATTTTTTTTAAATATCTTTAATGTATAGAATTTACTCTTCTATTGCTTTGTTAATAACCATACTGAAAGTAGAATAAGAGTAAGAGTCAGTTTTTTTTAAAGTTAGATTAGTTAAGTTAAGTTTTTATTATAGCCTATATCAAAGTGTAATATAGACTACACTAGCTGACCCGACAGACGTTGTTCTGCTATATTTTTAATGTAAATTTAGTAAAAAAAATTTGGGGTAAGTCACCCTTATCACTTAGGGTTATGAAAAATAGATGTTAGCCGCTTCTCAGACCTACTCAATATATCCACAAAAGTTCATGAGAATCGGTCAAGCCGTTTCGGAGGAGTATGGGAACGAATATAGTGACACGAGCATTTTATATATAAGACTAGCTGACCCGACAGATGTTGTTCTGCTATATTTTTAATGTTATTTTAGTAAAAAATGTGGTAATGTTGGCCGATTCTCAGACCTACTCAATATGCTCACAAAATTTCATGAGAATCGGAGAAGTGACACGAGAATTTTATATATTAGATATACCAGGTTGAACCTTGGTCTACATTAGTCCATGTTTTATTATATGCCCAACAAGGGTTTAAGGAGGAGGCACACTGAGATAGGGGATGCTTCACACTTACCATAGCGATAGCACTATTCCATCCAAAGACAGCGACGGGGAAATTGAATGCTGTAATGATACCAATCGCACCGAGAGGATTCCATTTCTCTATAAGCACATGTCCCGGACGTTCCGATGGGAATATCGTTCCAGGGAGTGACCGGGAAAGACCCAGAGCTAGATCACACACATGGATGTACTCAACCACTTCTCCAATTGCTTCAGGGAGGATCTTACCTATAAACAATAACATAGATTTAAGAAACAAATGGTTGTTAATTTTATTTCATCCACACAAGCAACCAGCATACCTATAGCCTGAATTGAAACAAGTAAAGGGCTATGAAAATTTTGGCTTAGGTACCTACTGTTCGGCAATTTGTTTTTTTTTTCAAAATTGCGTTCACTGATAATTCTTTAAAAATTGGATAGCTAATATCAATACAAATAAAAAAAGTGTCACATTCCGAAGATAAAAACAAAAAGTTTTACTATTAAAGGTTTCGACTTTACGGGGTTCAGACAGATTTACTAAGTTACAACTTTGGGAGCTCATATCTTCGAAATGTGACATTTTACGCGTTATTGTCTCAGATTATTTTTTGTTTGTATTGATGTCAGCTAACCATTTTTGAAAGAATTATTAGTGAACGTGATTTTGAAAAAAAAAAACAAAATGGCGGACAGTAGGTAAGCCAGGCTTCATACAAAAATCTTCAAGGCTCTTTGTAGAAAATATCCCGTTACTCTAATTTCAACGAATTACAATTTACTTGTATGAATATCGCCCTTGCTCCATACAAAAATCTTGACTAAAATGCAAGAAATACATAGATAAAATATCCGTGGACTTGTTACGGATGGATATATCCCCGTTTGTCCCGTTGGTCCGGGTCCGCTGAGTAGAATGTTTATTCTATTGCAGGAAGGCAGATTGTCTATGCTGCAAAGGAACCGAGGCAAACACGAAAAAATATGTCTCGGGTGCCGAGGAGTTTGTTTCGTCGTTTCTTCTCCTGACTGGCAACATTTGGGGACGGTGGTAGTGGTAGGTGGTAGTTCAAATATTAAAACATTATTTTTGATGGTATGTTATAAATCTAAATAATATTTAGTATAAATTTAAAAATATTTGGATTAAAACAAATATTCTGGTAACAACTTCTAACACACATATTCAGTAAACAAATATATTTAGATAATAATGGATGGATGGCGGCGAAAATAGCTAAGGCGGTGAATCTCGGGGAAGTTCCTGTACAGCAAAGACGGTATTTTAAGGATACTGAACACTCACCCATTTCTAATGAAACTAATTGCCCCAAGGGCTGGAGTTTCTCGCGGAGAGCATCACCGATTTGTCGAACAATCTCTCCTCTGGCAGGAGCTGGCATTTCAGCCCAACTGTGCCATGCATCTTGAGCCGCTTTTGCGCAAGCTTCGTAATCACTAGAACTTGCTGACTGTACTTCCGCTATTATCTTTCCATTCGCTGGACTGAATGATTGAATAACCTGACAAAATAAAATATTGTCGTCACATGATAGGCACTACTTGGTAGAATAAAAATGTGTTAACATGTTGCAAATAAATTTTGTTTTTCTCCAAAAATATTGTTAAACAGCTTAGGCCAGTAAAGTATTAAATCACTAATAGGGCGAACAGTAATGGACTTATAACCAGGGTACACTCGGATACTTGTAGAATTGAAACAAACTGATAATTTCCATCACAATAAATATCCAAGTCTCAGATTGGCAATAAGTACCTATTGCCTGCATATATTTCTAATATAGTATCATGCATTCTGTCTCCTTGTTTAGGTACCTTCTATGTTTAAAGGAAAAGGCTAGAAGGGAAATTGTCCCCCTCCCCCTAATAGAGGCTTCCCTCGCATCTCTGCTAATGACCGAAACCCGTTTACCCGGGCAATGTAGGTAGATAATATGCTTTATAAATAGGAAATATGTTCAGGATAAAAAATATGTAGAATTTAAAAAAAATATTGTGAAGACCTGCGCAAACGCCCTTTCTGGCTAATATAGGTAGCCATTTATTAGTTAAGTATCTAAGAAACTCTATAAAACTATGATTAAAATAATAAACCTAGTGTAGGATTTTCTTTGGCTGGCTACGCCTTTGGGTGTGCCCCAAATTCGATACCGACATTTAAATCATGAAGAGGTATGCTAGATCCGTGTGCGTATTTGCTATTTTATAACTTAAGAAAAAACAAATATATTAATCAACACATTAAAGAAACCCCAAGTCTACTGAATGAAAGATAAACGAAGAAGTAGGATTTAAGCGGTCGGTTTTCAAGCTGATTTTCGGTCAAGGTTAGGAATATTTGATAAGTAAGTATGATAAATATAAATTATTCAGACCCAAATGGCCCTGAATAATTCATTAGAACACGGTTCGAAAAAAAATATAATAACAAGGTAAGTACCTATACATTTTTCAATCGTTAAATACCTATTTAGGTTGATAAAACTTGTGAAAATAACTTTAAATGCTAAACTTTGGCCGCTGATGTTACTTAAGAGTCCTGTTAAATTTTCTAATCAAATTAGATTAATTCACTTTGTCATTAGAGTAATTGGACCGAGTTATGCTAAAATGTACCAACTACTTACATAAAGTTGATTTCAAGAAAACGGCGTCTAAAGCTAGATTTGTAATTACACGTGGTTCTACCATATTTATTAATTTATTATTATCAGTATATGCGTTATAATATTTTATTAACTTCATTGACCCAAAGTAATTTGGCATTTATTTAAATTATCAAGGGTTCACCACATGTTTTGGATCATTATAGCAGAATTGTCTTAGGTTCATATTTTTTTTTTTGTGTCAAATGTAAATGTAGGATGGGTTGTTTCTGATCAGTTTGGAGTCCATTGCTCATTTTTTGACAATTTGTGGGTTGGTACATTTTGGCTTAACTCGGTTCAATTATCATTCACACTGCCACTAGAATAATATAGTTTTTGCATAAGTAAGTAGGTAGGTGGTTAATATTTATGTAGGTTAAAGTGCCTCTATCAATTACGTCACAGCTAGAAAGGCAGAGAGATTCAAAGCAGCAGGAAACATAAAAAAAATGTGACGTAAAATCTTAAACATTAAAATATACCTATTAAAAATTTTATTATTCTAAAAAAATATATGTGGGAGTGCACACACTACTACGAGTATGTATATGTATATGGGCCGAACAGTAGGGTTATTCTTAATTATTAATAGCATGCGAATTGGAAATCGTATTTATGTAATTTTAGGTACTTTTAACACAGTACAGGCGGATCATTAACATTTAGTTAAGTACAAATAAATTTAACGAATCCGATAAATTAATTTATTGTTTACTAGATATTAACTAAATATTAACAATTTGCCAGTATTGTTATTTGTGTTCAAGAGTAGGTACCTAAAATGACATAATCGAGTTAAATTTTCAATAATGCAAGATCGAGCTTTAAGAGTAGGTAACTCTACAGGAGCCACTGGGCTGGTAGCTGGAGGGCTCACAAATTGTGGGTGTTGGCTGTTCCTCCATAGCAAGAACAGCCTCAGATGTAAACAACTAAGAAATGTTAAAACAAAACTGCAATACCATCTAGTAGATCCTTACAACTACCTATATCATAAAACTCATCATAACAATAAACAATAGATACTCAATCACGTTTTATGGGTCAACGATTCTAATAGGTACGTAGAAATACCTACTTAGATAAGTATTCTAATAAACTCAGGGTGCGTTAGTTCTTATTATTCTGTGCTGAGGAGTTTGACGCTATGCCAACTTTATCCGCATTTTACTAAGTTAGGTACAACTTTAAACTTGATATCGTCAGCCATGGTCTGATAATAAAAGTCAAAAAGTCCTCATCCATATCACACTAGTCCTCAACTAACACAAATCCCAAGTGCACAACATTCAGCCATCTGAACTACGAACCATTTTCACTGCACATGCGGTACATAAAGTGTAATCATATTCAAAATATTATATTGTGACTAACATCTATTACGAAAGTCCTAGTTAGTGACATGGAAGGTCTATAGTCCTCGCATGACATAGGTAGTGACTTTGTGGTTCACGAACTGTCTCCGACTCAGGAATCCTAATAATAAAACCACCAAAGATGTGGTTACTTATCTATCTATCATCATCTCAAATTGATCAATTCTCAAACGTTGTGGAATGTGGAATAACTCCTAGAATGGTAGATACGAAAGCGAAGCTTAGATTCCCGTGCTTAATCATGACTCGTGAGTGATATAAGTACCTAGCTAACCAATCATGAGTTAAAGAAAAAGTTTATAGTTCGACTGTAAAAAAATAGAATAATAACAACATGACGACCATGCTCAGAGACGTCAATTATATTTTAACCAGTCATTGAGTGTATTTTGTAGGTATACAAAAATTTTTGCGACTTAATGATAGATTAAATATTGATTGCAATGGTTAATTGAGTTTTAAATTTCGATATTAACATTGTTTGATTAGAGATATACAATTTGCAAATCCAAAGTTATCGTAGTCAAACTAGAGATAGCAATCAGCAATATCTCCCTTTTTTTTAAATGGCTAATATGTTGCTAACCGCGAGGTTTTTATAACTTCACCGGACTATTATGGCAATATTATCTTTACTACGGCAATATCTCCCACGGTAACGTGTCTCAAATGAAATGAATCGTTCAACTTCTGTCCCCTTGTCCGTCACTATAATAAGCACGGAAATGCGTTTACTGTGTTTCTGATACTATTTATTTTATCAGCTATGATAATAACCTAGTAAATAACTAAAAATAAATGTACAAATACCGGTCCATTCGCCTCCCATTTTCCATTATAAACTCCCACATTTTTCTTCTCCAAGCCGAGTTCCTTTAAAAAGGAATATTTTGGTTCTTCAATGAGGAAAGTTGATGTGTTTCGCGCCATCGGTACCTTCAAACGCAACTGGTACACAGCTCGACAAAATACCCGACTCATTTATAACAAGTCTTTAGAACGACACAGAACCGGCCACACAACAAATAAACTGATTAAACATTCATATTTCTGTACAATTAGAGGCTTGATGCGCTAGTGTTATCAATTTTAGGATTGTAAACCTTGTTTTCATTAGCACAAAGTTATTTTTAGATAACTCGATAATGAGTCATTATCAGTGACATTTTGATAAGACTGTTGCTGGGTCAATAACTTTATCTGTGTAATAGTATTTATATATTACATTTATTGATAATTTACAAATTGTATAATTGATAGCCATTTGTATATTATAAGTAACAACCATCACATATTTAAAAAAACTGCAGATAAGGGTTACTTTTTAATCTCAATATCATTCGAATTGGAAATTGGAATCGTATATTGTCATTTTAGGTAGATACTTTTGAACACAGTACCTACTACCGGATTATTAATATTTAGCTATAAATAAATTTAACAAACAGATAAAATAATTTATTGTTTACAATTAACTAAAAGTTAATTATTCACCACTATTGTGTACAAAAGTACCTAATATAGCATACCTACCCGATTCCAATTTCAAACATTGCACGAATCGGGTTGAAAGAGTAACTTTACTGGTCCCCTGACAATAATTATAAAGTACTCTATGTGGCTCCAAAATTTGCGTGACTTAGGTATTGTTACGTATCATGTCTATAGGAAACATTTCATTCAACTGATATTATAAATAACACTATGTTAGTCTGAGTAGGTATACAGTTTAGAATAGACCATCTGCCTCTCTGCCAGGCAGCTCGCAAGAGGCGAACACTTGTGCAAATATATGGTCAGTATCAACAAGACCACTGGTGGTAGAGCGCTGTCTATGTATCTATGTAGGGTTCAACCGCCGTACCTGCCGCTATAGGCCAAACACCCCGGCCGTAGAACAGCGACGCTCTAAATTTCTATGGTGTCCGCGCTTACCATCAGCAAAGCGGTTAGTTTTTTTGCTTGTTATGCCATAAAAAAGTAATAAGGAGTATATATATGTTACGTTACAACTCTGCAATTAGTGAACAAAAAATCGACCGCGCCATATTAGATACATGGTGTTACAATAGCAATATTGACGAGATGTAGCCATCATACTTAACTGTTTTGATTAATTTATTAATGAATTAGAGTTTGGTCAAAATCTATACTGCGGGTTTGTTACGTTTAAGGTTGGAGATACGCTCTACATAAACTTTCAGTAGAATAGACTTTTGAGCATTGGTTAAAATGCATGACTGGACAGACCTTAGGGCAAATATTTCTGTACTTTAAATGATTAGGTAGGTAGGTATTATTCTAAGATATTTATCCGGAATTTGTCCTACAGCGATACAAATATTCATTTTTTTTTCTTTTTTTAAAAAAGGAAATCTATATGTATAAAGGAAAGTCGGGTTTTTTACAACACTTATAACTCGAGATCTGCTGGACCAATTTTCATGGTTTTTGATTCGTTAGATTTGTCTTCGCCCCGAATAGCAGAATACACCTTAAAACCTATAAAAACAAAAAAAATATGAAAGATGAATAAGTCGTGATAGCTAAACCGATTAGGTTGAAAATTGATGGAGAGGCAGCTTAGAACCGGGAGAAGGAACTAGGAAGGACTAGGGAAAATGACATTTTAATTTTTTCCATACAAACTGAATGGGCGGAACGAAGTTCGAAAAACATTTTAATTTTTCCCATACAAACTAAACGGGCGGATGAAAGTTCGCCGGAACAGCTAATATCAAATAAAATGTAAAATAGCATTGACATAATCATGCTATAAAAAATTATAATAATAATAGTAGTAGTAGTAGTACAAAAAAAATCAGATTAGATGTTATCTATATTATATTACAGATCAAGGAACATTTTTTTTTCTGTTTTACGTGATAACGTAGTGAAAAAGCAGACACCTCTATTTATGGAAATATACATCCAAGATGTTACTGGCGCGTTACTATCTTGTGGACGTGATTTTAAACCACATGTGCATATCTACCAGCTACCATACCCACCAGCATAGAACAATAGCGAGTAGTGAAACTATTACGGCTTGAATAAGTCAGGTGATAGGTACTTATCCGGTCGAGTAGCTGCACAGATTTAACCGCATAGTTATGACTTCATACAAACATTTACATTAATTAATTATTACATACAGAAGTCTATTCTGTTTGCTTGCTAGGTGCATGTTTTTTTATTCTTTGTATATTACCTTTTCCAACACGTATCAAACTAGATCAAGGTATAAATACTAAATATATCAAACTAGATCAAGGTATAAAAAAACCATACGCAGTTAAAAGCAAGTGCTGATATGATACAACAAAAACCTGTAAAAAACATGTATCTTGCTCGGTTCACCTTAATAATCGCAATACAAGATAAACTAACATGTATGCACTAGCCGAACAGGTGAACATCATATCGCTTGACACTAAAACAGCTACCTTCTAACGGATTTTATGGAAAAAAAATAAATATTGTTTTCCCACGTTCCCTACTAATTTCCTGGTTATTACGAGGGTGGATCCAAAAGTTCGTGGCCTAACCTACATGGAGCTATGACATCTTTTTAAATTCTACCGTCATTTGGTAGTATGTGTCATATTGATTTATTGTGCGCAGTTTCATTCCGATACTGCACAATATAAATTTTCTGTGATTATTTGTTTGAAGCAATCTGACGCAATTTTCAATAATGGAGAAAATTGAACATTGTGCAGTCATTAAGTACCTCAATAAAAAAGGCCTATCACCAAAAGACATCCATCAAGATATGGTGAGCACTTTGGGGGAGTCTGCTCCATCGTATTCCAGTGTCAAGTAGTGGATAGCTGAGTTTAAGCGCGGTCGTGAGAGCATTAAAGATGATCCTAGGAGTGGAAGGCCTACATCCTCTACCACGAAAGAAAACATCGATAAAATTTGTGATCTCGTACTGGGTGACCGACGTTTGACCATTGGTAAGATAGCTGAGATTAGTTATGGCCGGGTGCAACACATAATAACGGAAGAGTTGGGGTTCCATAAGGTTTCTGCTCGCTGGGTCCCGAGGTTACTTTCAGCTGAACAAAAACGAGTTCGATACACAATTTTGCGAGACTGTTTGGAACTTTTTGAGACTGATCCCGAGGACTTTTTGTCTAGATTTGTTACCATGGATGAAAGCTGGGTTCACCACCATACTCCTAAATCAAAGCAACAATCCAAACAGTGGAAAAGATCAGACTCTCCTACACCGAAAAAGGCTAAGGTCGTTTTGTCGACTAACAAAGTCATAGCTTCTGTTTTTTGGGATGCGATGGCATTATTTTTGTAGATTATTTACCGAAAGGTCAAACTATAAATTCAAGTTATTATTGTAACCTTTTACGAAGACTCCGGGAAGAAATAAAAGAAAAAAGGCCGGGAATGTTGCGTAAGAAAGTTTTGTTTCATCAAGACAATGCACGTGTTCACACTTCGGTTGAAACAAAGTCTGTAATCCATGATTGTGGCTACGAATTGCTGCCCCACCCACCTTATTCGCCGGATTTAGCCCACTCGGATTATCATTTATTTCCAAATTTAAAAAACACTTGGGTGGCTCGAAATTTTCGACCAATGATGAGGTGATAGTCGCAGTAAACGACTATTTCGTTGACCTTCCGGAATCTTTTTTTTTCGAGGAGATAAACAAGTTGCAGGTCAGGTGGAAGAAGTATGTTGAGCTAGATGGAGACTATGTCGAAAAATAAAAATAAATTTAGACCCACTTTTCTTTCATTTTCTTGGTCGGGCTTAGAACTTTTGGACCCACCCTCGTATTTCATGGGAACCTTCTGACCGTAAATAAATAACACAACAAAAAAATAATTAGCAAAATTGGTCCATTTGTTCTGGCGCACAGTGGGCTGAAAATCGATCTTCATAGACATAGCAACTTGAATTCTTGAGGCTTGGTTTTTTTTTATGGATATGGGTGTTTTTGGTTTTGACTATATGAAAATATCTCGTTAAAGTCAATTTGGCATAAAAATGAGTCAGTAATATTTTTTTTCAAAATAATTGTATGAAGCTGGTATGAAAAATCCGTTTATTTTTTGACCTGCAAGGAAAACCGTAATATCCTTTCAGGTGTCTGTAGCAGTGATTATTTGTGATTTATTCGCATACTCAGTATAACGGTTACAGGTGCAGATTGTTTTTTTTTTTTATAGAAGAGGAGGCAAACGAGCAAGTGGGCACCTGATGGAAAGTGATCACCTCCGCCCACGGACATCCGCAACACCAGGAGCATCACAGATGCGTTGCCGACCTTTGAGGAATGAGTACGCTCTTTTCTTGAAGGTTCCTAAATCATAATAGTTTGGGAATACCGCCTCAGTAACTGATTCCACAAAGGTGTTATACGGGGTAAAAAATTTCTTCGGAATCGCACAGTTGTAGACCGCCACGCATCGAGATAATGGGCATGATACCTTAAGCTGTCACGCGATGTCCGAAGGTGGAAATCAGCGGCTGGAATTAAACGAAACAACTCCTCAGAGCATTCCCCATGATAGATGCGGTAGAGAACACTGAGTGACCCAACATCTCTACGCAACGCTAAGGAATCAAGCCGATTGGTAATTGCCCGGTCATTGACAGTTACGGGAATATTACTACTTTTATACATTTTAAAACTTGATAAAAATAGTCATCATATTTGGACCATGTTATCCATGCCTTCATATTAATCCTTATCCAAATAAAGCGTTTTATATTCAAGACAAGAAGTTTTTTAATGCTTTGAGATTACTTTTTGATTTCTTTTTGTTATAGGGAAGCAACAAGCAAACTGATTTCCTGATGGTAAAAAATGCCGTCGCCTATAGACACCAAATGTGGTAATGGTGCGTTGTCAACCTGAGGCCAGGATGGTCAGCCTCCTGCGTAAGTAAGTAAACCGGCTACCCTTCCCTCCGGCCGAAACACGACATTGTCATTTTGCGGAAGGAACAGGTAAGGCGGTGGTGCCTGTATGTCCGAGCGAGTCGTTGCTGGACTCTACCAAAAAAATACGACGAAATTAAAATTTCCTGCCGCCTTACCTATTCCTACCGCCCTAACGTCATGACGTGTTCCGGTTCGGAGGGTAAGGTAGCCGGTAAACTTACTTTTGCTCGAGGCCTAATATCCCGACCTCAGGTTGGCAACGTACCATTATCTCCTTAGGTGTCTCTAGGCGGCGTGAATTTCTTACCATCAGGAAATACGTCTGCTTGTTTGCCTTCCTATACCATAAAAAAAACACACCATACAACTGTTCTAAAGAATGGCCACCTGTATTGACCAACACCATTTGCCACAATGTTATCAAAAGTAGTAGTAAAGACAGTAGAATGTGCTCACAAACTAACACCGATTTGATTAAAAACAGATAGTCCTATCATAAAAATAAACTAAACATCATTTTAGCAGATTAATTTATAAAACATAATTTATCAAGCCCAAATAGTAATAAAATACCCAATATTAATATGAAAAACAAAGTAGAACGAGTTTACAATTATCTATGTCGAATGTAAGTGTTCAGTGTCAAGTGACCGCGTTTGTTAACAAACGAAACTCAAGTTTACTAAACTAAACCACTAGCCACTAAAAGCAATATTTCGCCACTAATCAGGGGAAAAACCACCAGTTTTAGTGAAAAATCCACTAAGTTGGCAACACTGGAGTAGACTGAATATTAAGGTTTGTTTTTATTTGTCGAGACTTCTTACACTGCCATCTCATGACTATTTGGTAAAGTAGTTCGTCAGTTATTGACTCCACAACTACCTTTTTGTTTTGGATAGTAAAGTATCCGTGGAGGTGTGAGTGGTTAGTTAAAAGGCTAATATGTTTTAACGTGATGATGAGGCGGCTACTTCACTTCAAGAAAACATGACATTGATCATTCGTTATGCCCTGCCCGTTCACTACTGCTTCAATAAAATTGTTGATACTTAAATGTGAGTTGGTATGTATAAGTTTTATTCAATTTTTGTGCATAGTTCGTACTTGAGTACGAACTTAGCACTCGTACTCTGTCGCCTCTGTGGTCTAGCGGTCTGGGGTAAGATTCGACTATATCAATATGTGTATTTGTGTTCAATTTCAAAAATAAAAGCGACGTTGCCCGGGGCTGAACATGTGCCCGGTTGCCGATAGTTTTGCCATCTGATATATTGTGGGTCTTCAGTTAGTCGTGGCACGAAACATCCCACTAACGCGTTAGCGACCGCAAGCAATAACTACGCTCTTTTGTTGTTTTTTTTTTTTTTTTTGAATGACTAACTTGTTGCTAATCTTGCGATTTTTACAACTTCACCGAACTTTGTGAGCCGAGCAGAGTGCTCAGCCCGAGACATCATTATTTAGATGGATTGGGCTGTTTCCTACAACGCCAGCACCAAGGGCTGTCTCCCGCGAGACCGTACCTCGACTTGGTGCTGCGTTCTGGTTACTGGGTGGACTTGGTGGAGGAGTATTTGTGGCTCGTCGCTCGGCGTTAGGCGCCGGGCGCAAAAGAGGTCTTCGTCGCCGAGACCGGCGGCGACGGTGCAGTGTTGTGTTAGGGTGGTGTGAGTTTGTCGTGTTCCGGTTTACAGTTGGGAGAATAGCGTTTGCCGCGGTTATTGGGTCCGGGGGATCCAATAACACGTGGCGAGGTCTTCTATGATCGGGGGGGATCTTTTGTTGTAAAATCCCAGGTATGGAATGAATTAGGTAATAATACCGTTATAACTGGTTCTACGAAAGTGTAGTAGGTGATAAGAAGTGTCTTCAGAATTACAAGGTGCTAAACATCAATGTGATGTGCACACACAAATCTTTTAATTTTGACGCAATGCTCGATGGTGAAACTCAACGGAAGATACTGAGTCCTCCAATATCTCAATTTTGATTTTTCTCAAAGAGCATTCGTTAATTCAATATTATTTTCAGGTCATGGAAACCTCTGTGTGTGCAGTGCTGTTCTGTTGTGCAGCAGCATTGTCCTTGACATCATGTTACATTTACAATTATGTATTGCATTATTGAAATGTCTTTGACAGAACAAAAATAAAGTCATTGGTTTTTTTTATTATAAAAATCACATTGAAATTATTAATAACGAAGAATAGCCTGCCTGTTTTTTTTTCATTTTAAAACTTGGCTGTATAGATAACTTCTCAGCTTCTTTAGCTTACTTGCAATAAAAAAAAGAAATACAAATGTTAGATGTCGTGTGATGGTCATTTTTATTAATGACCTTAGTATGTAGGATTTTTTGTTTCATTATTTAGATGTTAAAATTAATTTATATGTTACATTATACTATAGCCTGTTTTTTTAATCTCAGAGACTAAATTGACATTAGCGATGTTGTCAGTTTTTTGCGATTCATAAATAGTGTTGTGCCATTATCGAAAACTATCAACAAATTTTATAACCGATTTTTACAAGTTACACTAACGAATCGGAACATGTGTATTAAGAAGGAATAATACACAATTAGTATGCTTCATAATTGTAGGTTAACAAATGACATAGTTTGTATTTTCATAAAACATTAGTCGTAAAAATCATTACTTGTTTTTTTTTAATATTAATTAAATTTTTATTCAGATAATGACTCTATACTTGAATACTCAAAATTATGAGATTCCTCATCTATACATTATATTATTAACCTATTATTAATGTCATCGACTATATGTCTACTAGGTTGTTGACAAATGTTGTCTTTGGTGCAATGCATGTGCAATATATACAGTCCTTCCCATTACTGTAGAGTTACTTGAGGAAGCCGTCAAAAAAAACTTCGTATTAATTTAATTAAAAATTCTTATTTTTTGCGTAACAAATCAAACAAACTGTACTATTTTTGTGGCTAAAGATAGCGGACAAGTACGCGACTCTCCCTTATAGTGACAGGTGACGGCAGCGTGTAGTGATGGCACCGGACTAGTGCAAACATTATTTCTATGGCGGCAGGAATTGGTAAGGCGGTAGGTCCCCTTTCCGTTCGTTCCCAAAAGCTACCTACAAACTTTATCTTATACTTATTAGATCATGGTCGTAGCAAACATGATTTGATTTAATTTGATTTTTCAGGCTTTTATTTAATTTAAAAATAAGCAAACATTTTAAATTAAGCAGTGCGAGGCCCCTTTAGGTGCGAGGCCGAGGGCGGAGGCCCACTTCACCCAAGCCTAACTACGCCACTGCCGGCAAGTTGCTGCACAGCACTCTACCAGCAATGGTCTTATTGGCCACTTCGCCTTTGCTTACCCTTATAGGGCTGCTACGATGCAGGCAGGAAAGCAAATGTTCTACTCGACATAAAAGACCTCGACCAACACGGGGAAATAGCAACATTATGCTTCATAATCAAAATAGCTAGGATTCATAACGATATAAAATAAGCCTTAGACATAAGTTTCACATAGTCGGAGACACAGAGGACCCGAACAAACACGGGTGAAAATATGCGAGTAAATACTAACTAACTAAATTGTAACCATACTAGTATATCCATGTATTACTGTCCCTGTTTAGAACCAATAATACAAGCATATAATTTGTTTACTTTAGGATGAGACCAATTTTGTAGTTTGTGCAGGCTCCATGACTATTTTTTTAAAACATGACACGTTATAGTAAAACATCAATGCAACAGAACTTTACACAAAACAACAACAGGCACAACGGACGCATTTCTACATTTCAATAAATTCAGTAAATTGCAAAAATCCGATTACGATTTCAATATCAACTCGTCTTATTCCACCAGAAAATTAAGTATTTTTCTCGGTTTTCATTTAATCCCATCAAGAAGACCCAGACTTGTTGTCGATGGGACTACCTCAGAAGTACGTTATCTTATATAAGAGAAGATTACGGTAACTCTTTCGATATAACAACGTTCTATTTTTCGATGTCATGTCAGATGTAAAGTGGCTAATAAATTAGGGTTCTAGTAGCAAACAAATTTGGGTTTTCCACTCTTTGAAAATCGACTTTAAGTTTTGAAAAAATCGGTATTATGGAACAGCACTACAACTAAAACACAGGTAGGTATCCTTATTTGTAAACTTGACATTTCCACCTGTCAATTCAGTCTCTGAGATTCTAGTCTCGTGGTCAAGTGTCTTGTGTCAAAATACGAGTTTGCTATATATCTCAGAGTTACTACCAGTACTCTAATTAGTCTGTGATTACTACGTAATAAGAGGCGGGACTTCCATAGATAAAATGCACAGCCGAGTTTTAATTACCTTCTGCGCATATACCAGTATGGAGACCCTAGCACCAATCACTTTTATGTTGGTAGTTCTGACAACTGTCAAAATTATATTGTGTTAGGCATGTACCTACCGATGATTTTTTTATCGATATCGATACTATTATCGGAGACGGGTGAGAAAAACTACTATAATATTTAGCTATATTATTTTAATGAAAAAAAAAAAAACAGATTTCGTAGTAATTATTTCTTTAATTAAATCAAATAATATTAATAACTAGTATATGACTACAAGACATTTAATTTCATATTCTTAAAATAAATAAATAAAAGTAAAAAGCCTTTATTGTTGTTAACTAGTTTTACACAGAGTAGTTTCGTGTGCCTAAGATTAATTTACTTATGACTACTATCTAAAAACACATTTTGACTATTAACTAGAGTTTAACTAATATATTAACAATTTTAATATCTATTGACTATCGGCAAACGGTAGTTTGGTTACAACTTGTCTTCCGACAAAGGCCTCCTCTAAAGCTCTCCAGTCTTTTCTCATTTTTGCAGTGCGAGTCCATGTTGAACCCGCTACTTTCTTAACCTCATCCTCCCATCTCTTCATTTGTCTTCCTCTATGTCTCTTTCCGTCTAAAGGGTACCATTCTGTGATAAGTTTTGTCCACCTCCACTTCAGCTGTTTGTATGTTGTATATGCGTTCTTAAACTTGGTTTTACTTTTGATGTTAATTATTTTTCTCGGTCTTTTCTTTTGACACCTATTGTACTTCTTTCTATGCTGTTTTGACAAACTTTAATTTTATTTGCTAGATGTTCTGTCAATGCCCAAGTTTGACACCCGTATAGTAAACATGGTAGAATGCACATATTGTATACCTTCCTCTTTTCTTTCATAGGCATATCTTTGTTCTTCATCACTTCACTGAGTGACCAATATCTTTTCCAAGTATTGGTAACTCTTCTTTCAATCTCTTTTTCCATGCAGCCTTCAGTAGATATTAGCTGTCCTAAGTATACATATTCCTGTACGTACTCTATTTGCTCATTATTTACTTTTATCTTGTCTGTTTGTGATGAGTTTGTCATGATTTTTGTTTTATTTAAATTCATCGATAGTCCAGCTTTGTCACTTACATCTGCTAGTTGTTGCAGCATCATTTCTAGTGATCTTGAATTTTCCGAGAATATTATTAAGTCGTCTGCAAAGCGTAGGTGGCTCAAGTTTTCACCGTTTATGTTTAGTCCCTCGTTTGTCCAGTTTAGATTCCTAAATATTATTTCCAAAACGGCAGAAAATAATTTGGGTGAGATAGGGTCTCCTTGGCGTACACCTCTCATGATAGGGAATTTTTCGCCTATAGTTTCTAACTTGACTTGCGCAGTACTCTTGGTGTATACATTTCGAAGTAATCGTATGTATTTTGTTTGTACACCCTGTATTTTTAGTGCATCCCAGATATATCCATGTTCTAGTGTGTCGAATGCTTTATTGAAATCGACAAACCCTAGGTAGTAGCTCTTGTTGTATTCTTTATATTTTTGTAATATTTTTCTAAGGGTGTGAATATGATCTATGGTTGAAAAATTTCGACGGAATCCAGCTTGTTCTTTGGGCTGATTCTCTTCAAGAATATTTGTAATCCTCAATATTATAATTTTAGAAAATACTTTATAAATATTAGACATTAAGCTTATGGGCCTGTAATTTGCTATATCTCCTTTGTTACCTTTTTTGTGTAGTAATATAATTGTAGATTTAGTCCAATCCTCTGGAATATTTTCCGTTTTAATAATTTCGTTAAATATATTTGTAAGCATCGGACCAATAACTGGTGATGTAATTTTCAGTAATTCATTTGTAATGAGGTCTGATCCTGGAGCTTTATCATTCTTTTGTGTATTTATTGCTTTTATGGTTTCTTCGTTTAGTATTTCAGGTATTTCCTCTTCATCGGTAGATGTATCATATTCACTTACCACTTGTCCCAACTTTTGACTTTGATATAGATTTCGATAAAATTCTGAAGCAGCTTCTAGTATCTCGGGTCTCTTCTCTGTAATTTTACCATCCTTCTTTTTTATATTTAGTATCCAATCCTTTTTTCGATTTAGTTCTTTCAATGCCTTTTTTATTCCTCCGGTTTTTTCTATATAATTCTTCATAGTATTAAATCGTTTCGTTTTTCTTTCGTTCCGTAGTTCTTTGCTTATGCTTTTGCTTATTTCTGCGATTTTTCGGCGGTTGTCTTTAGTTTTCTTTTCTTGTAGTAGTTCCTTACGTTTCTGTAGTAGTTGTTTATTTCTGAGTGAGACTCGCTTCTTGCTGTTTGTGTTTACTTTTCTAAGAACAGTTTTTAGTTGGTTTAGTAGTTTGTTGTATTTTTCTTGTATTGATACGCCTTCTTTATTTTCTATTGATAGTTGTAAATTATTAAGTAGGACTTCTGGTTCGCCTTTGTATTGAATAGCTGCGTATTTATTATGAAATCGTCTTGTCTTCTTAGGGCGTATCCCTGTCAGTGTAGATCGAATCATTCTATGGTCTGTGTTAAAATTTAAGTTATGTATGACCGACACATCTTTAAATATTTTTCTATTGTTAGTCATAATAAAGTCGATTTCGTTCTTATAAAGGCCGTTTCAAATTTCATATTCTTACGAACGTATATTATGATGTAACATTAAAAAATATGTAAAAAAAAACTTGTTTTTGACGTATTTTATAATGTCTAACATTGCGTACGAAATAAGTAAGTTATGTTAGTCAGTACCTATTAAATATAAACTAATATCAACATCATTTAAACAGTCAATGGGTGTTTCTTCATTATGAAGTTACTTATAAATATCAAATTCCATCAACATTGGCCTACACTAAAAATCATTTTGTCTACAACAAAATCAATTTAATTAATGAGTGAAAATCATGTTCAACTGAAGTATGGTTACATATTAATTTTTTGACATGCTTTTATGTTCGTGTGCGCAAGTTTTAGTTTATTCGATTGTTGACAAATGCTTCAAAAGTATTATATGTACAATTTTATATATGTAATTCTATATATATATAATTAAAACCACCACCACCAGAATTATACATATATAATTCTGGTGTTCGTGTGTTTGTCACTAAACTCTTTCTAGACGACTGGACGGATTTTGATGAAATTTTTTGTGTGTGTTCAAGGGAATTCGAGAATAGTTTATATTCACAATTTGGTCTCCTGGAAAATGTTTTTTTTTAATAAAAATAGTTGTTAATTTTGGAATATTTCACATTGGATCCGACAGACTG
Organism: Calephelis virginiensis; assembly: GCA_002245475.1. Classification (NCBI taxonomy): domain Eukaryota; kingdom Metazoa; phylum Arthropoda; class Insecta; order Lepidoptera; family Riodinidae; genus Calephelis; species Calephelis virginiensis. Next base: position 249,972 of record NJDC01003776.1, read on the forward strand.
CGCTACTATCGAAGCACTAATGTCAAGCGTTACGAAGTTTGCTGGGTCAGCTCGTACAATATAATACAATAACTCTTTATTGTGCACCAAATACAGAGAAATTACAAATACATCAAAATAACTTAAACTAAGAAGATACACAAAGGCGACCTTTTCACCAAGTCAGCGATCTCTTCCAGGCAACCCTAAAGTATGGAAAAAGATTTAGCGAGATACTGTACAATGGTGCTCTTAAAAATATAAAAATGCATCTAACACTAGACGTCATAAATCATCTTAAAAGCAGAATATAAGAATTTGTATTTAAAATTTTGAAAATAGAACTCTTTACCAATAATATTGAGTATACATTTCATTCATTTGTCATTTGTTTTACGATTTGGCGGCAAATTGAAAATTGTCTGTGCACGTCAGAATGAATTTTAGCCGAGACAATTTTCGTGCAATGATTTTTTATGACTTTCGATGTCATATAAGTCAACAAGAAAGTTATGATAGACTTCGATTGGCTTTTCACGATGAAGCCCCATCTCGTGCCACAGTTTACAACTGGTTTAATAAATTCAAACGTGGTCGAACTAATCTCACCAATGATTTGCGTGAGGGACGGCCTTCTACAGCGACGACTGAAGACAATATCAGTGTTGTGCGGAGTATGATAGAGACTGACAAAAGAGTGACTTATCAGCAGATTCGGACAAGTCTAGGCATAGGTATGAGTCAAGTGCACAAAATCCTCCATGAACATTTAGCGGTCAGGAAGCTTTGTGCCCGCTGGATACCGCATAATTTGACCGAGGCTCAAAAACTCCGCCGTGTTGATTGGTGCCGAGAAATGATCCAAAAATTTAACGGAGGTGACTCAAATGCTGTGTTCGACATACTAACGGGTGACGAAAGCTGGATTTACTGTTATGATCCGGAAACCAAAAGACAGTCTGCTCAGTGGGTGTTTCCTTCCGAAGAGTTGCCAACTAAAGTGAAGAGAGGTCGAAGTGTTGGAAAAAAGATGGTGGCCTCGTTCTTCGGAAAGACAGGTCATTACGCGACAGTTGTCTTAGAGGATCAGAAAACGGTTAATGCAGAGTGGTACACTAACAACTGTTTGCCACTTGTCTTGGAAAAAGTTCGAGAGAAACGACCTCGCAGCAGGATCCTCCTTCATCACGACAATGCCTCGTCGCACACCGCCAGGCAAACGATCGACTATTTGGCGACCTCAGACGTGGAATTACTGGGTCACCCACCGTATAGCCCCGACCTCGCACCCTGCGATTTTTATTTATTCCCGAAAATAAAAGAAAAACTTCGAGGAAAACATTTTATATAAAACGCCGTCGAAGAGACCCCTAAGGCCGAGTGGGCAAGGTGCTTTTCTCAATGGTTCCATCGAATGCAGCGATGTATTGATGTAAATGGACGCTATTTTGAAAAGTTATAATAAAACTAATAACTTGCTAGAATGCTTAGTTTTTGATTTTCTAAGAACTTTCAGTTTGACCCTCGTAGTTAAGAATATCTGTTATAATCTAGTCGCTAAGCGTTATGCCGCTTGCACTGGTTATTCTAAGGACTAATTATAATAAAACCAAAATAAAGCACTCCAAATGTTTTTGGGTTGTATATATGTAATTATTAGTTTTTGGTGGTTATTTTGAAAATAAAATCTTATAGTAGTGATCGTGTAAGCTAAAAGAACATGCTCCACTTCTTAATAATTGTTTTACGTAGATGTGTTAGTGCGAATATTAATTACGACATTTTATCTGAGTATGAGTGTATTTTATTTAAAACTTGAAATCTGTAGACCTCTTCTAAACTAGTTAAACTGCAAATCGTTAAATTCGTTGAAATGAAACAGATAACTGAATGTTACCTGTCCAAGATAACCAATTACAAAAGTGTTTGTGTGTGTATTGCGTACATATTATAAATATACTTGTATGCATCAATGCGATACCCGTCAATAGGTACCCGTCATTTCAGCTTAGACTATCTATACATGTGCAGGTCGTTCTATCAAAGTTTGAACTTATTTTAGAAACTACAGGTCCTTAATTTTTTTCTTATACTGAAAGAAAATTGAGTGATCCCCTGCTTGCAATAGGCTACTGCCTAGCCTGACGACTAATTTCATAATTTAAAGCACAATAACAATCTCCCCAAAACAAACCAAATGTTATGCAGCGCTCTTACGATAAACTTTGATTGATTTTTCAGATTGAAAATAGGTACTTTATTCTCATAAAGTCTAAAAATGGTATTTGTGACATAAGTATTAATCCATGAAGTTTTTCTATAGGTACAAAAACCAAATCTTCATTTCCTGTTGCTGCGACCCATTTTTTACACCTGAAAATAAGATAACTAGGTATACAGCGTTACATCTAAAATACTATCCATTTTTGAGGGACAGTTCAGAATCGATAATGTTTTTGATATAGGTACAAAAAAAAAATTATCCGATGCACAAAATATTTAATTTCAGAATGAGATACATCGTGTAAAAAATTTAAATATTCTGGAAGTGTTAGTGATTTATTATGGTAATATCAAGGAGAAAGCTGCTAAGATTTTCGCGCTTTAAGCGCCACAAGTACTTCAAGCGCTTTTTCACAATTCGTACGAAATTAAAAGCAAATTCACGTTAAAACGTTAAATTGCGATGCAAAACCCAGTGACCTTTTATATTATAATAAAAACATTGAAGATGAATGAATGTAATAAACTATTCAAGCGACTCGTTTCTAAGTCCGACTACACTTATTCTGATAGGTATTTTAATTATTGCACGGGAACAAGCATACACATTTTTTAATAAGAGACAACCGTGGCCATAAACACCATAGATATTATAGGTGTGTCGTTGTACAATGGCTCAAGTGTAAGTTCTAGTAGGCTACCGGCTACCTTACCCCATAGGTGTTGTCTCCCTACCCGGACATGCTTTATAGTTTTTCATTCGCTGATATTGCCGAAATGTCGAATTGGCCTAACACTCCTAACACTAACACTACCGAATAGCAACCATGACATCTGTGATGTTTTTAGGCCACGATTATTTCTTACCATCAGGAGAGCCATGTGTTTGTAGGTTATAGCATAGAAAATGTTGTTATTTTTTAATCTCGTTCGTTTATAACTTAGGCCCTATACCCTGGCCTCCGCGATCGCGGATCGCCCGATTTGACCGTTATGGATTTTTATCTGTGGAGACTGGAGTACAATAAAAAGATGTGTATATGTTCAAGAGGCACATAGTTATTAGGACCTTAAAATAAAATAACTAATGCCTTAGATTAAGTTAAAAGTATGAAAGGGACACACTCAACTTATTAAAAAAACAGTTTAAGAAAACGTGCAAGTGTAATTAACAATAATTGGATATTAAATAATGACTTTCAACAATACAAACATTATTTTGGTTAGAGTGTTAGCCTAGATTCAATTTAAATTGGGCGCGAAATGCATGCCGCGATGTTGGGAGTTCATTAACCTATTTTGTTCTAAATGCAATCGAAGTCTTTTTATGGACTATTTTAAATGAATCTTTGTACATGAAAGTATTACAATTTGACAACGATTTTTAATTTATTTTAGTTTTAACTTTATCTTTTATATTTTGAAATTTAGATGTTTACAAATAATTATCCCTGTACCTATATTAGCTGTAGTTTGTAATTCCTTCACGTACAAATGTACTTACTTTTTATCTTCATTAATTTAAGTAAGTACCTACTTTGTTGATTATTCAATAACCTTTACCTGCCCACTTAATAACTATGTCACGTTTTGGTTCAGCGGTTTAAATAGCCGGTAAATTTGCACATGGTTTAAATTTCTGGCCATAGGAAAGCGATGAACCTATAACATCTATGGTGTCATTGTCAGTAGAGGCGTGTGCTTGTTTGTATTGTTGTTGGCAGCACTATTTTTATTTTACAAACTACCTAATAAGTTATAAAACTATATATCTAACTTTTTCTTCTAGTGAGTGGGTGTAAGTCTATTTAAAATAATTAAAAGACATGATTACAGGACTCACCGATCTTTATCTAGAAGAAATTTTGCTTTTCTCCATCTGACCAACTAGATTTCGTTAAGCATATTTCACATTTAAAGTGAGCCATTTTCTTCAAGTTTTTACTAAAAAGCTGTTATGTAGTTGCTATGATTGTAACTGTGAGTTTTAATTTTAGTTTAGTTGCGATTTTATATATATTTTTTTACAAAATTTAAAAATAATAAATACCAAGTACAAAGCGCGGTAAATTTAACTCAATATGACAAGGTAGCAGTGATTGGCCACTTGACAATTGACAACTGACACATTCAGATGCATTCAGAGTTTAGCGGGATATAACCCATTTGACTTTGAAAGTAAGTCGAAAGGTATACAGATCTAGCCACTCACACGTCCATCGATACTTTACTATCCAAAAAAAGGTAGTTGTACGTCCAACAATACTTTAGTATCACTAGCTACAAATTTTATAAAACCGTCATCTATCGATAATATACCTACATTACTTTTTGCGTGTTTGAGTTGTGGAGTCAATAACTGACGAACTGCTTTACCAAATAATTATGAGATGGCAGTGTAAGACGACTCGACAAATAAAAACAAACGTTTATATTCAGACCACTCACGCGTTGGTCAAGTGTTTTTGAAGGGCCAGCGATTTTGTCGCAAGTACGTTAGTTTTATTCACTGGTTCATAGATTATTATTACATTAAAATAAACTAGATGATTTGTGCTTTATAATTAAGTATTCATATCTCAGGTTTAAGAATAAAATCAAGTCATATTTTGATTTCAAAATATAGCTGTTTCGAAAAAAATTACGTAGGAGCGGCCATTGTTGTTATTGACCAAATTTTAGTTACTGCTACGTAGTTTTTCAGTGAAATATGAATTGATAGTTTGTCATAAACATAATAATACACTGTGAAAACAGAAATATACAATATTCATGGAAGATTCCATAAAAATGTCATTGTATTCCTCAGGTGTTTAGGTTTGCATAGATTACTATCCACGGACGGAACTAAAATTGTTCCAATTAAGGCTGTGTACAAACAACAAAATATGATTGCAATATTTTTTTCGTTTCGTGTAGTGGTGTTTCTTTGCCTGTGTGACATAAGGAATAATGTTATGTTTATTAATTATTGTCGACTTTTGCTATAATTTTTGACTTTTCTTGGTGGTTTCATCTCACTTTATTTTCCTTGTGGTGGTTTAATAACATAATTCAACAATACAGAAACACAGATGATACATCAAATACTAGGCCTAGACTGGAACATCACCATTTTCCTGTAAAACCTGGCTTTAAACAAAGTCGATGTTGGCAATGCACCAGCGAAGTGCCTAGAATGTAATATAAATTTATGCAAAGGTGGCTGTTTAATGGCGTACCACACATAATTGGTTGATTTTTTATTTATTTTTACAGTAACAAAGATCACACATTTTTTTATTTACTAAGGATTATTAAATAAAACACGACATTTATATTATTATTGGTGTTTATTTTGAAACCCTACCTAGAAAACACCATAACAGTCTTTTTTTAGGTTGCGTAAATAAGTCTGATAGAGTCCTTAAGCGGCCATCTTACTTATATTGAGTTTGCGAGCGAGTCGAAAGCGCTTGGGACCATCGCAATAACATTATGAAGAGAGGTGTTTTGTTTCGATTAATTTAACTACTAAGAGTTAATTATTCATAAAGATTCATGCATCATTTTAAAGGAAAAAACGTCTAGTTTGTTGTGCCATTGTTTAACTGGTGAAATAAATAATATTTTTTCGTTGTGGTGTAAATGAATACAAAATTCATGTTATTTCAACTTCAAGTTCAATATTTATACCTATTTTTAATACATTAAATTAAATTTTCAGACCTTAAAAAATATTTAGATTTAATATGTAGTCTTCTATAAAATTTTCGTAGTATTTTTATTTACTCTAGGTATTATAGTTAAGAAGTAATAAAAGTTTTTTGATACACCATGCGAGCGCGATACCAACCGAATCAGCGCCACGCGTAGTTGGACGGACAACGGTATAATAGGTATTAGGTCCGGACGTGTGAGTGGCT
>NJDC01003776.1:288278-343954 GCA_002245475.1 Calephelis virginiensis
GTTTGAGTTTATAAAGATGCTCGTCTTTCCAGAGGAGGTTATCCTTAAGGTTCTGCATGTTTGACACCTTTACATCATGGCTTTGAATGCAAACTATTCCTTTTCTAATAACTAACCTTCAAACTCACTTTATAACCTAGAAGACATTTGCAGTATGCACCCTTTAAATGTGAGAAATAAACTCACTAAACTTGTTTACATGCGCTGAAAATATCTGATGGTTACATTCATTAATTAGTATAAGACTGACTGACTGACTGTAGGTAATTATTTTAGTAGATATTTTTATTCTTGTTTTTATATTGGGACTATATTCATTTCGAATATACTAGTTCCCTGTTAATTACATTTATTTATTTTTAAATACCAGGTAACTTATTGATGCAGAGATATTATACCAATCATAGATTTAGAGATTTTTGATGTTGTTCGCACTGTGTCCATAAAGTTTGCCACATACGCCCGGAATGATTCCCTACGGATAAATCTCAACGCAATTTCAAACGTAGAAAATCGAAACAAATCTATGGACGTACCTACCTCATACGTCGGAAATTTTATGGTACTGAATTTGTGTGGATTGTCAAAACGGGAATCTGAGATTTTGTGGTAGACTCTTTGAATTTTGTACTTTCTTAAGAAGATTTTGGTACCTACTTGTTTAAGGTCTGGCACTTAAGTACGTTCGGAATAATTTCGTATGGAAAAATCAAAACGCTATTTAGAACATATTAACTCTACATTAGTCTATGGTTTTACCACATAGGTACAGTTAATAATTTTTCCGTACGCAATTTGAATGGTTTTGGGCCAGTCACATACATTCGAAATGACAGTTGCCGAAATACGTTTGGACAAATCGAAACAAATTTACGTCCATAGATAATTCATACGAATTCCATACGAAAAATAACTGATACGTAATATGTGGTAGGTCCATAGAGTCCTATTAAGTTGTTGCGTTCGAAAAATTTTAGGAACAGAGTTCCGTAACAAAATTCTTAAGGTATGTGGCGGACCTTGTGTAGGCCAAATTTCGTGTCGACTTTTCGAAACATTATTCCGTAAAGGACTTCTGAACATAAGTATGTGGCGGACCTAAGATAAATTTCTGCATCACTTCGTTAATATTGTTCTTGGTAATGGTAATAATGTCGGAAGCATCGGCTATTGGCTAGTGTAATAGGTACATATTTCCTATTAGGCTATCATAACATTTATAAAATCTGAAGAGCCAAATGTTGAATAATTTTATATCATATTATGTACCTTTCTTTCATATTTTGTCGAAACATTATTTAAATGTATTAAAACATAAATTTTTGACTCAGTTTCGGTCTGTTACCCACAGGAGAGAAAAACGTTGAACTATAATATTGACCATAAAGTGACGACTCGTCAACGTAAATGGCTCCTGTAGTGCTTTAACCACCAGGAGAGTCGTTGACGTGATACTGTCATAGGCCATAAAAAGATACCAATGTCGCATAAATATGCATAAAAATGACTATAATTCTAATTACGATAGCTACTTCATACAGGGCGCGGTGACTAAGTCTACCCCACGATCAATGCTATTCTAAATAGCCAACCTTGACCCTTTTACTTATACACCTATTAATACTGGGCATAATTTTAACCAACCGCGGGGCTCGTTTATTAAAATTTGTTCCAGTATCCATTTAAGTATTTTTATGTATTGTATCGTTGACTAACACCCATAACACAAGCATATAATTTTATTTTATTTTTAAGCATATGCTTATGTTGGGATTAGATCAATTAGAGTAGTAGTTTGTCCAGGGGGTAATAATTTTAATATATCGACAACAGAAAAGTTAAAGTTCATGTGCTTCATATTTTAGATTGTTATGAGTATTCAAATTATCTATATTTGATATTTTCCATCGTCGGCGCTCGGTAAAACTTCATATTTTTAAATGAAGAAACACTTGTTACGTAACATATCACTTCTAACTTATTATTTTTTTATATAGCCTACTGGTTTCGCTTATGACAGCATCATCAGGGCTAAAACTTAAACTACTAAACAAATTCAAATTTTCGGTCCGTCGATTATGTTGATGTTTTATATTATGTTTATATCTTGCGTATTCCTGCCGCCGTAATGACGGTGTTTGGATCGTGTCGGCCCCAAGGGTTGGGTGTCCGCTAGATTTGCACATTAGGCTTGAAACCCTGGCCACAGAACAGCGATGCACCTATAACATCTGTGGTGTCTGTAGGCCAAAATTGTCTCTTATTATTGGAAGAGCCGTGTTCTTGTAAAAAAACCGTTTAACCCTGTGGCTTCCAAACTATGCGACCCGAATGTCCTTTGCTTCGCGACACTTAATGCATAAACATATTCATCGCAATCAGATGAGGATTACTTGTGCCGGAAGAGGAAAAGATTTAGGCCGTGACAACAAAAACATATCGAATCTCTAAAATGTATTCTTGATAATATGGTAAAGATTAGTAAAACATATGTAGGTACGCTCGAGTGCCTCTCTTCGAATAGTAATTACTAGTTTTGATGTCATTTTATAAAACATTTTTGAATAACAGTATTTTAAACTTTGACCTCACAATGACAGTGAAATAATTCGGTTACTTTGAAAGGATTGTTTTTGTTTAAGCCGATGGTTTCTGAAATCTATTAAAAAAAAAAACGAAAAAAAAACTGCGTGTAATATTTTTCTTACTAGTTTTTCTTATAAACTGCCACTTCTGGGAATGTTATCTACTACTAGGTCGATTTGTATCTAATCTATTAGACATTCTTAACACATAAGTGGCGGATGAACTTTCTTGTGTGTATGTCACTGAACTCCTTAACGACTCGAGCGATATTGATTAATTTTTTTGTGTATGTCCTAAGGGATGCGAGAAAGAATGCTTTAGATTCACAATTTGGCCTACTGGAAAATGTGTTTTTATTATTTTTTTATTTGTAAGTCTTTGTTTTTGGAGTGTTTAACATTGGATCCTACAGACTGCGCTACTATCGGAGCAACAAATATTATGTAGTATGAACGACATGTAACGTTTTTTAACCGACTCTAAAAACGGAGTGGTTCTCAAATCGATTTTTTTTCTAAATTTGTTATGCGATTACTCGGTCAATTACGAACCGTTTTTAATGTCCTTTATTTAAAAGCAGGTCATTATTTCGATGTGGTTCCATTTTAATTTTATTATGATCTGTCTTGTAGTTTTTGAGTTATTGTTAATAATGCAAACATTTTTATTGATACTAAAAAAATATAAAATGGAGTTGGTTTTTGCAGTTTTACTGCGCTTAATTACGAAATATTGTGACATATACTATCGCTATGGCGCCACAATTTAAAACTATTCTACCTATTGGTTAGACGTCATGTGATATTATAAAGATGATTCAATTATTTAATTTGTCATTCTAGAAGCCCGAGTTTCAGCCCAAATCTTTTAAAACATTTAAACGAAAATTAGAGCTGACGATTTTTTAATGAATTATTTTGTATGAAAAAGCCCATTCGTTTTATGTAATGTCATTGTAATATATCTTGCTCTAAGATCCAAACTTAAGTTGAGCTTCAGCGAGCTGGTATTAGGATGAATCATATAAGTTTAGTATATTCGGAAATACATTGTCTGAAAACATCCTGATAGAACAATATTTTTTTATTTAAAAAAAATGATTTTTCATTAAACACTGCAATATTAATATAATAATAAAATTATATACTGACTTAAGACATATAGAACATGTATAGAATGACTACAAGTTGGGTTCCCTGTTATTTACTTAAGTTGCCAATATATAAACAGATATGTTAATGATAATTACGTTTACGGGATTGGGTAATAAAAAAACAATATATGTCCAGTTTTATTGCTATCACGTTGACATAGGGTTGTCATTGAATAACCATTTTTTAAATGAATAAATAAATGTTTCAATATGATTCCTAATATGTTAAATTTAATATAAATTATGTTCCATTCTATTATCAATTTGTTATAGGTCGATGTAAGTTCGGATCTTTTACTTGAGTACTGTCAGACTAAGGTGTGTAAAATCTCGTAAGTCTATTTGGAGTCATCCATAAAACTGTCACAGGTTTGGGAAGAGCTTTTTCTGTTACACCGTCATATTATGGTAAACATAGAGCAAACTAACGGCACCCTATGATGACCAGTTAGACGCCAACGAATAAACTAAACACTGTCTTAAATTGACATTCAACCATTATTAATTAACATTATATCGTGGATGACGTGGCAACATGTTATTGGTTGAAAATCCAACTTGACACAGTGCTCAGTAAAACATAACGTGTTTAACGGTTTTACTGTAAAAAAAGAAAAAACAAGATATTGGTGGATTTATAATTATTACTATGTTATATATAAAACTGCTCTTAAATTTGGTGTAAATATTGGCAACAAACTAATCCGACGAAATAGTGTGTAAATATTTAATCAAATTAAAGAAAATGTAATTTTTTAATAATATAAATAATTCGAAATGATTTCGGTGAATAACGGACAATTTTATTATGAAATCGAACAGCAAACTTACTCTGATAATTTATGTATTATTCTATTGCAGTTTTAATACGTTAACTAGGCCACATTGATGTTTCATATACCCGGTTCCTATATTCTAGAAACGAGTAATTTTGTTTACGGATGGTAGTATTTCGTACGATTAGTAAGATTGCTAACAACAGTCACTTGTTTTTTTTAACTCGGAACATTTTTTGAAAATACGAGTAACGTTTCGTTATTTTTAAGCAAACTATGAATGGATAAACTTATGGATTACGTTCCGTTGATTATATGAACCGGACATTAATAACCTTAACTATTGTTCATTTTCATACACCTATAATTTTCCGCATTATCATTTATCTAACGCTACCATCAAATAATGTATTGTGGTTTTCAATTGGTGGAAGTTGGTGGAGGTAGTAGATTCAAAATTTTATTTTAAACCTAACAGCAATATGGTTTTTTTTATAAAAAAATGATATTGATGAAGTCTGAGGTAAATATACTATAAAAAAAAATTAACTGTGTTTACTTTGTTTCATAATAAACTATTTAGTTGTTGTGTTGTTATAAGTGATCCAAGGGGATTGCTAGTTTTTTGTGATCATGAGTTATCAGAAAACGTTGTCATACTAATGGAAGTTAAATAACTGGGTTTTGGGGTGAAGGCAAGCGAGCTTAATTTTGTTTGTCGTAGGCATTGGTGGTCTCTTACCTAGACCCACCTTGTTATTCGCTTATAAAAAATATGTGATGAACATAGATTTAGGTCGGTATGTTTGTTAAATCTATCTCGACATTTATCTATGTACTTGTTGGCTAGCGTTGACTAAAAGCCATATCACATAAATAATATAGTTCATAATTTATTTGTTCAAAAGTAAAATTTTCATTTTATCAAGTCAGTAGAAAATCGATAAACGTATCCAAAGTTACCGTTATGGTCTTTGAACGTTAGTAATATTCGTAGAAACAGACAAACACGTTAACCGTTTTATTGATAAACAAATACTGATGTTAGAGTAAAGTTAAGTTGATGTTATCTATCTATTATCGACCGCCTCGTTGGTCGAGTGGCTAGCGTACACGCCTAACTACAACGACCAACCGCAAGGCTCGGATCAATTCCCGACGGGAGCAGGCATTTGTGTGATGAATATTTAGATGTCTGTATTTCCGGGTCTAAGTATTTATTAAATTTATTATGATATCTATTTAAGTAATTCTATGTATTACCAGAGATTAGTTTGGTATTACTATTGTTGACTAACACATATAATTTGCTTACTTTATGTTAGATTCAATTTGTATAACTTGTCTAGGAATATTTATTTATTACTTATTTATTATAGTGTGTATTGCAGTGCAATAAAGACTATACCAATTTGAAATTTGGACTACTTCAGTTCATGTTTATTAATAAGAAGTTAGTTGGTACGCAAAATTGCTTTAGATGTGAAATAGAAGTACAGTGGTTATGTCCTGAGTTATTTGACATATCTAATATGTCCCAACTGTTGTTTTTATTTCATAGGAAAAATCTAGTTCCCATCTTAAAAGGTTAAGGCAATATTCTGTTAATCGTTAGCTTTGATAGGATATTATGTCAAATGTCATAAAGAACATAAAGATTGATAATGCATTTTACATTTTTCAGAAACCAGTAGAAGAATGGCCGATATGCGACTGCCTGATCTCGTTTCACTCTAAAGGCTTCCCTCTAGACAAGGCTATTCAGTATGAAAAACTACGGAAGCCGTATGTGATCAACAATTTACACATGCAATACGATATACAGGTAACTAATATAGATTTTAAAGTTCTTGACCGCGGCACTTGGTGAATTTCCTTTATGTAAATATATTTTTACAATTCAAAGAAAAGTAGGAGGTTTGGTGGGTTAGGCGGCCTGAATTTCTACCATCAGAAAATCCGTCTGCTTGTTTGCCTGCCATTATCTTAAAAAAAAGTTCTAAGTTTGAAGTCTAGATATTCGTGTAATAAAATTGAATATTTGATTAATAAGGCAAATACTTCGAACTGCGATACTTGCGGTATTATCGAGGATGTGCAACACTTGCTTACTTGCAACAGTCTTGATTCGGTCCTCATCCAGAGCAGATCTTACTATATCGACCGGTTCCCTTTCTGCTCTATTTGTTTATTCAATATTCAGTGTGTAAAGTGAAGTGTAAATCATTCTAAATCTTTAATTAAATAAATCTAAGTATTAAATAAAATCTTATTTTAAGAAGGCTCCCGCTGGAGCCCTTAATCGTAATGTTTAAACATTATATTATATACAAGTAAGAACTGTTCATAGTTATTTTGCTTTTTACACAATTTTTTTATAGTATTGAAAGGCAAACAAGTGTAGTTTTCGATGTGAAGAAAAACATGTTGCTAATAGAGGTGATAGATGTGTATTTACAATTAAAGGTTGGGATGCCAACTTTACTCTTTTCAACTTTTATTAATTTATTTAGTCGGCGGTGATCACTTTTCTATCAGGTGACCCACTTGCTCGTTTGCCTCCTCTCGTATAAAAAAAACTCTCCTGGCGTAAAACTGACGTAAAAGCGTTTATAATGATAAAGGCATAAAATCATGTCGAATAGAAAAAGAAAAAAAAAAGAAAAATGCTCTTACATTAGAATAATAATTTTAAAATATATTTTTTTCAGGATCGCCGGAAAGTGTACGCAATTTTGGAAGGCGAGGGAATTGAAATACCGCGTTATGCAGTTTTAGACAGAGATTCGCCAGATCCAAAACGTACCTAATATTTTTAACTTTTGTATTTTTTATGTGGTAAAACAGAGAATAAGGACACGGCTCTCCTGATGGTAAGAGATAACCGCAGCCTATAGACACCAAAGATGTTGTAGGGCGTGGTGCTAAGGCGATTTTACAAGACTACTAGCTACATTACTTTCCGAACCAGAAAATGAGACTGCCATTATGGCGGCAGGAATAGGTACGACGGTGTCCTACCCGGACAAGCAACACGGCACTCTACCACTGCTGGTCTTGTTGGTTTTGACATATTTAATCTTTGAAGGCAAATGGTCTATTCTGCAACGGAGACCTGGATCAATGCGGGGGAATATATTCAGAAAAACACTCTAAAACTATATTCCTAAGATATCTATATATTAATACGTGATGCCAAAACTTTGGACCCCTTTTTACGAAAATTGCGCGGACACAGGAGCATAAAATTTGGCACAGTTATAGTTTATGTGTAGGAGAAGTGCAGAACGCTAATATGTTTCAATAACAATGCTTATAAAGTACATTAAATCAATAAATGAAATATTACCCACATTACTTGCAATGCATTACATTGCATTTGACACACACACACAAACAAATATATTGATGATAACGATATAAAATCACGGATGGCGCAATAAAAAGTTTGGAAACAAAGTAGTTGGTCTTGAGAAATGAAGATGGCGTTCTTATCAACAAGATATTAAAATTTGTTATGGTCGAATTTTGACTTACGGGCGACCACTAATAATATAATAGTGTATATTTATTTGATTTTATCACTTTCACAACTAAAGCATAAGTGGCCTAAATCCCGACCTGGTACTATTTAGGTTAGGTATAACATATTGGATTGACTGATCATGTATTTCCTAGATCATGAATTAGTTGAGTCCGAAGACCACGTCGAGGTGAACGGGGTGGTGTTCAATAAGCCATTCGTAGAGAAACCAGTGTCTGCGGAGGACCACAACATATACATTTACTACCCCACTTCAGCTGGGGGTGGCAGTCAGAGGCTATTTAGAAAGGTGAGTTATGTTTAAGGTTTTGGAACGCAAAACAATACAATTTTAATCACTACATAGTATAAAATAAAGTCCCTATGTCCTTTTGTATGCCTAAATCTTTAAAACAACGCAACGGATTTTGATGCGGTTTTTTTAATGGATAAAGTGATTGAAGAGTAAGGTTTATATTTATACCCGTGCGAAGCATGGGCGGGCTAGTTATTTATATTTAAGGCACACCCATTAATTCCGCGAGACGTTTTTAATAATTTTCCGACCCTTCGCTGTCCCTTGAGAGATTTGTCTCTTCATCCATTCCCAGGTACAACTTATCAATTTTCAAAATGTTGGTGTAAAAATTTTTCGAAACAGAACTATTTGCTTAATATTTTTTTATTTAACATTATGTAACGCACTAAAATCATAATATATAAGCAGTTCCGGCGAACTTCGTGGAACACAGTTTGTGTGGGGAAATTAAAAAAAAAATATTTTTTTAGTTTCAGTGGAATGGGGTAAAATGTATCCTATGTTCGTCTTTTGGTTCTGAGCTTCCTCCCCGTAAATTTTCAGCGAAAATTCAGCCATACTTGAGCTATAAATAGTGTAACTAAAACGCGTTTCTTTAGTATAGATAAACATTATAGTATACGATTGGACCTTTTTTAAGTGAAGAACTAAATTTAGAACTACTTTCTCAGTTTTTTATCTGTTTATTGCGGAAAAAAATGGATATATTTACGGACGCCCCTACGTCCTTGCTAATATCAGACGAGATTTGGTTTGATCTCCC
Source organism: Calephelis virginiensis (assembly GCA_002245475.1). Classification (NCBI taxonomy): domain Eukaryota; kingdom Metazoa; phylum Arthropoda; class Insecta; order Lepidoptera; family Riodinidae; genus Calephelis; species Calephelis virginiensis. Next base: position 297,399 of record NJDC01003776.1, read on the forward strand.
GCTTTAACACCTCATTTAAATAATGGACTAAGGTCCACGACTTGACAAGAGTTATGCAAAATTGTCACAAAGTATTTAAAGTTTATTGCTATAAAAATAAAATGAAAAGAGTTAGGCAGGGTACAATTTACAATCATGGCTCCTGACAACTTATCCAATTCCAAGCCAAGTTGCATCTTTTAGAAATTGAAAAAAAAAAAACTTTTTGAGATACCAGACCCGCGACTCGAATCAGATGAAGTATCACCTGATTCCAGGGTCGGGCATTTTATTAAAATTAGATTTAAGATATTCCTTAATCATATACTTCTAACAATAAAATAGCAAGCATTTAATACAATAAGTATAATGCAAGCAGACAGATTTTTTTAGGGTAAAAATACATATTATGTACTGTAAACAATAAAGGTGATAAAAGGTGCGTTGCTAAGTTGAGGTCGGGGTTTTTAACCCTTGAATGATAAAAATTGCCGACTTCATTCTTACTAAAACGCGAAAGTGGCCAGTACTCAATAAATTCGAATATATACAAGCACATTAATTCGTCTATTTGATAGTTTTTATTTAATTAATCTATTCATTCGAATTTTCATTCCTTATACTTTCAGATTGGAAGCAGAAGTAGTATATACTCGCCGGAATCGAGAGTTAGAAAGACTGGATCTTTTATTTATGAAGACTTCATGCCCACCGATGGTAATAATTTTCAAATATAGTTTTTTTACTATTTTTGCTTTTATAATCGAAACTTGGTGGAGTTCCATTGTACATCTTTTTTGTTAAAGACACTTGTTGTCCTTTCTCATTTTAACACCAACACTTTATTTCGAACCCACTCTCTCCCGGATCTCACTGTTATGAATGCGGTCAGCGAGCATTACACCACAGATTTTCCGTAGCGCTCTCATTTCGACAGCACTTATCCTACTTTCATGCTTTTTCTGACCCACTCAACTCTCGCTTCCATACAACAACGAAGCACAGAATTATGCAGAACGTGTCTGGCTTTTTGACTCAAAACCTCGCTTTGATACGAGTAATAGATAGTAAAAATTAGGTTGTGATAGGTACGGATGTGAAGGTGTACACCGTGGGCCCGGACTACGCGCATGCGGAGGCCCGCAAGAGCCCCGCACTCGACGGGAAGGTGGAGCGTGACTCTGAGGGCAAAGAGATCAGATACCCCGTCATACTTTCCAACCAGGAGAAACTCATCTCCAGGAAAGTGTGCCTTGCCTTCAAACAAACTGTTTGTGGATTCGATTTGCTGAGGTAATAAATATTACATCGATACTTATCTTGTTATGTAAGTCGATGTTTATATGTGTGTTCCTTATTAATTCCGAAATGGCTAGACCGATTTAAATGAAGTTTATATAAAATTTTCTGAGTTAGTTTGTAGTTTAGTAGCGATTGGATCGATTTAAATTTTATTATTTTATGTAATATAAAAGAATCGCCTCTGTGGTCTAGCGGTTCAGGTGTTGGACTTGACTGCATGAGGACCCAGGTTCGAATCCCGGGTCGGGCAACAAAATGAAAATTTGATTTTTACAATTTTCTAACTAAAAAAATGTTGCTCGGGATTGGATATGTGCCCGGTTGGCGATAGAGACTACCACCACCTATCACATTGTGGGACTTAATGTCTTCGGCTAGTCGTGGGTACCCTGATTGTGCCTCTGCCTACCTCTTAGGGGATATGGGCGTGAAGATACTTTTTTTTATGCAAGAATATTAGAAATGGATCTTTTATTCAAATTATTTATGAATCCGTAAATAAATAAAATATTTATGTTCTAAAAGCACAAGTGTATGTTTATATCGCGATCGTTGTCACGTTTAAACTGAACTGATTTTAATGAATTTGAATATGGAAATAATACAGATGGAAAGTGAGATAGGCCACTTTTGAAGCTGGTGGGGCTGCTGCGGACACTTGAGTATTTTTTTTTATTAAAACGGTAAAAATATATTGTATTTAAATTGTATAAAATGTGCATGTTTTTTTTTTATTTTCTGGGTGTTATTAAAAAGTCATGTTCACTTTATTTTAGAATTATATACTATTTATGTTTGACTATCTCATTGGGGGTGAATCCCTTATATGACCGATTATTCCCAAAGTTCGGATTCGATTAGTGTGATAACTATGTCTGAGTGTTTATTAAATTTATTTCGGTACCTGTTCAAGTTATAAGTATCGTTGGTTATATCCGTATCAGAAGTGTAAAATTTGCTTACTTTGGAGATAGACCAGTAGGTGTTTTTTGTCCCAATTTATTAATATTGATAATTTGTCGATAGAGCGAACGGCAAGTCGTTCGTGTGCGACGTGAACGGGTTCTCGTTCGTGAAGAACTCCAACAAGTACTACGACGACTGCGCCAAGATCCTCGGCAACATGATCCTGCGCGAGCTGGCGCCCACGCTGCACATCCCGTGGTCGGTGCCCTTCCAGCTGGACGACCCCCCCATCGTGCCCACCACCTTCGGCAAGATGATGGAGCTGCGCTGTGTGGTGGCCGTGGTGCGCCACGGGGACCGCACGCCCAAGCAGAAGATGAAGGTCGAGGTGCGCCATCCCAGGTACCCCCATGTGGGCCTCGCGGGCCACACAATACTATATTTTACGGGTGTTTGATTTGTTAAAAGTTGTTTGTCCGCGACTTCAAAGCGTAGTTACGATCGTCATACAAACTGTAATACCCTATTACAGTCGATCGGGGATTTACTTATTTAAAAAAAAAAACTCATGCTTAAACTCAAACTTAAGCTATACGCCTATCAAATTTCATCAGAATCTGTGCATCGGTTTAGCTTTGAAAGAGCAATAGACAGATAGACAGACAGTCGCATTAACCCATTCAGTGCCTTAGATGCAAATTCGCGTCCTAGCAAACTTTTTTCCGACGCCATGGACGCGCATTCGCGTCCTTTTGTGACTTGTCTTGTTTTTCCTCATTTCAAGAGTAAATAATCTGAAATTTAATGTATACATACATCTAAATTTAAAGTTAGGCTGCGTTCAGACGACACGCGCATGACAAGCGCACGCCACGCTCGCCATCACCAGCGTCGAACACGCTTTGATTTTTTTTCGACATAATTTGAGCCCTATTGTCACACCAATATTCTCAAATAGCAATAACCAAATCAATCCGCCCACGCCACGCGCTCGCCAAACGCGCGCCACGCGCCCGCCAAGCGCTTGCCACGCGCGCACCCCGTGCGCCCTCTGCGCACGCGCCTTGGGCCCGCGCTTCAGCTAGTGTTGTATTGACTGTTACTAGTAGCAAAAGCGGGTGTGAGGTGTGCGCGATGCATTGCGCGTGCTGAAGGCGGGTTTAGGGCGGACTCAACGCTCGGCGCGGGTCATCTAAACACACCCTTAACAGTCTCAAAGCGGCTCCCTGATATAACATGAAATTTTAAGACTATTTAAATCATTGATTTGACGCATCATGCCTTGGACGGATAATCGCGTCCGGTACGATAAAATAAAACAGGAGTGACAAACTGTTCAGCACGATTTATTTTGTATAAAAATACTCAATATTAATCTGTTTGGCGAAGGCACTGTAATTATAATAATAAAAAAAGGATCGTGGTTGTGAAAAGATATGTGCGCCCAAACAGATAAAAATATTTTGATCTCCAAACGAACCGATTTTTTTGCATTACTATATATCTTTGATCAGCATCAAATCTTAATAGTTAATTAGATACAAACTAGCCGAAATGTGTGCATCTCAAATCTATTATGGAGGGTACTCGGTCAATATTTTTGTGGACAATTTTTGTGCTTGTGGCACTGTCCTTAAACTTCTTTTGAGGCTCAAAAATTCCATCAGATGATGTATGAGTAAAACGCGTCTGAATTTTTTGTTACAACTAGTAATAGACATTTAATCAATCAAATTTAACTTTGTCTCCATTCTACACGAATATAATTTAAAAGTATGAAGCCATTTGGGAAGAAAATAGCAATTTTCGATAAAAGTTAAGTTCAATGTGCCGAAAACGCGAATTCGCGTCCAAGTTACTTTATTGGAGGGCCGTTGACGCGATATCGAGTCCAAGTATCGTTACCGCGTTTAGCACAAGGCATTCGGTACAAGTTCATAGTATCGGCTAAGGCAATGAATGGGTTAAAAAATGTTGGCGTATTAGTATGGATAACATGCCTATTGCATATAGTGTAAGGTAAGCAAAAAGACCTGCTAACTTGTTTTTATCTGTTTTATGATCGTTCAAATTGGGGTGGGCGAATCCATTTTAAAAATATATTCAAATATGTAAAAATAATATGACCTATGAATAGTTCATGCAATTTAAAACACCTTTTACGAAAGCACTGTCTAAAACGAAACTTTTAATGTAGCTATCAAGCAATACTCCCACGTGGTGCATACAATGGCCAGGCATGTGATGTCACACGCTGGACCAACGTAGTGGTGCTTAATACCTATAAAAACCTATAAAAATCTTAATACTTAACTTTTTATAGGTAAAATGTGATTTTGAAATTGAGATAAAAATAGGAGAGTAAATCTTTCACCGATGGGTTTATTAACAACAAATCCATTTCATTTTAAATAGGAATAAAATAATGTCAAATACCTTATTATTGTTTCTAAAAATAACTTTCAGATTTTTTGAAATATTCGAAAAGTACGACGGATACAAACGCGGACATGTAAAGTTAAAAAAACCGAAGCAGCTTCAAGAAATCTTGGACATTGCACGCGCTCTCCTGGCGGACATCCACACTCGCCACGCTGACCCGGAGATCGAAGAGAAGCAAGGGAAACTCGAACAGCTTAAGAGTGTCTTGGAAATGTAAGTTCATAATTCATTGTTATAAACAACTATTACCTGTGTATATATCAATTACTGGTAATCAAATCCTAAGTGTGCAAAAAATACTTCCGTGGTTCCGAATTCAAGAAACGTTGATTATCCCTGTTTTGCACTCAAAGGTCAATGACCGATTTTTCCTTGGCTTTCTAAATGGACTTTATCTGCATTCAATATCTTAAGTTGGAGAATCCGTATATGGAAAGAAATGATTTTTTTTTGTTGGACCAAATTACAAATTATATAGAAACTGAAGCGGTAGATGAAGTAGTGGCATTTTTCTAGCCGTGTCTTAGCGAGGTACTATCAGATGTCAGACTAATGAAATAACCTGGATAATCAGACAGACGAAAAATATCTTAGCAATAAAACTATCACGGCTATCTCTATTTGTAGACGGGTTATTGAAATTGATTGTTATGGGTAGACTTCTAAAGTTTAATTAATAAACATATACTAAAGTACCTCAAGGTTGAAACTGGTATTATTAGTCTTCATTACAAATTGATATAGACTATGATATCAGTTTAGTTTTACTCTTACTTTAGTCTGTGTTTATTTTTAAGACGGCTAGTCTGTCTGATAATTCAGCTATCTTAATTACTTCTACCACTGAACTATGGAAATAAGAATATAAACATTTTGTTGACGTGTCTACATATATCTAAAACCGCAAAATATTTGTGTAATAAATGTATGTATTGAGTGAGAGTACGTTGGACAGGTACGGGCACTTCTCGGGCATCAACCGCAAGGTGCAGATGAAGTACCAGCCGCGGGGCCGGCCGCGCGGCTCCAGCTCCGACGACGGTAACCCCCGCGCCGCACACCACCTCCACGGTCCGCACACACACCTGCCTACCCCACCCTTCTACACTAAACTTTCCATTCAAAAAGCTGCATATTATGTCGGCCAATAATACACACACACACACACACACACACACAAACGACATTCATGTACGCAAACGGCCTGCACCGACACTACTACATACCGCTCTCTTTTTTTTTCTTTGTGTAGGTTTTGGCCTTCACGTTAGTATTTTGCCATTAGTGTAGTAAAATTTGCATCAAATTTTATATCAATTTTAATCAATTATAATTAGTCATGTCATAAGTCGTCAGTAAGTCATATCAGGCTCTTGGGTAAAGCGGTGGCCTCATTACTCAAGTTCATGCAATGAGATTTACCGGCAACAAGGAAATACACGATATGCTAATTTCTACATGATTATTTCATTTGTGCACTTTCACTGAATAAAATTGTACAAAATGCCACCAAAATTAATTAATTTCACTCAACGAACACGAAAACACGAATTTAATAATTATGAAAAAACTTCGTACCATATTTTCTCTCGATGGCGACAGAACTCCAAGATGGCGCTCTCGACTATCGTACTACACTGTAACAATAAAACACACAATTACATCTCCACTTCCGACCAATGTCCAAAACGGGTTCCACACACATGTTTTTAATCTTTCTCGTTTAGCGCACACATGAGGACTTGAAGGTTTCAAATTTTTACATAACTTAATTACATGCACGTATTCACGCACGCATCACGCACACCCGTACGCATTTCACCCTTCGCTTACAACCATACAAACCACCAAGTAATTTTATTCGTCCACACTAATCTTATTTAAATACAGTAGCAATAAATGATCTAGCCACAAACAACTCTATACCCTCGACATTTAACGATATATTCAAACTTCTTTTTTATTGTATGAACGTAATGAAAGAAGAAGTGTACCCTTTTATTTGAAATCGAAATTAAAAATGAGTGAATTGGTTCATCCTTTATATATTTTTTAAATCGAGAACTAGCTTTCGAATCTTTCGGAAATTAGAAGTCTTCGTGCTAGGAATATGATATTCTAAAAGATCTTTATAATCTCTCATAAAAAATCATCTATTAATTACTAATGTTTTAATCAGTTTTATCATGCCTCTCGTACCAATTGATTCAACAAGCCAATATTAAGTTCTTATGAGACATCGTGTTTATGTTACGTCATTGTGATCACCTTGGTTTTTTCAGCGTAAGCTCATAAGGCAGGAAGCCCTGTTTAATTTTTTTTGTTAATAAACAAAGGTTCAAGTAAGAGTATATTTAAGTTGATGTTATAGTCTGTATCTCAGTGTAATAAAGACTATAGTACCAGATTAAACACTCCAAGGTTCAATCTGTTTCTTTAGTCTATGTTTGTTAATGAGACGGCAACAGTTCAGTTTTGTATCATATGTGAAGTGTGTAGTGTGTAGGTAAGGTGTGGTGTGGTTGCAGTAGGGTGCGAGGCCGAGCCGTCCTTGGTGCTGATCCTCAAGTGGGGCGGGGAGCTGACGCCGGCGGGGCGCGTGCAGGCCGAGGAGCTGGGCCGCATGTTCCGGTGCATGTACCCCGGGGGACAGGGCCGACACATTCCCGGTACCCGCGTATATTACTGACGATACTTTTATACAGATTATTCTTTATTTTTATGATAATTCAGAGATATTTATTTGTTTGAATAATGTATCATAATATGTAATTCGTAAAAATATCTCTTTATGTTAAAAGGCAACTGAGTCGCCGCTTTTTTATGGCAGCTACTGTATCTTCTGTCATGGAATTCGACTTGCTGACGATGGACGGTAGGAAATGGTAACGCGGTGCTGCAAGACCGGACAAGTTGCTGCACAACAGTCTTTCCCCTAGTTAAATCAGCAACCTCAATTGCTAGTTTTTAACTAGCGGGCGATGAGGTCGTCACATCCGGATTGGTTTACGTTGTATCTATGAAACTTGTTTTAGGTGAAGGAGGAACTCAAGGACTAGGCCTGCTTCGTCTGCATTCTACTTTTCGTCACGACCTGAAGATATACGCCTCTGACGAGGGTCGGGTGCAGATGACTGCTGCGGCCTTCGCCAAAGGGTTGCTGGCTTTGGAAGGGGAACTCACGCCTATCCTCGTACAAATGGTCAAATCGGCCAACACTAACGGATTGTTGGATAACGATTGCGATTCGTCTAAAGTCCAAAACATGTAAGCATTAATTATAATATATAATATTCCTTCCTTATACCTATATTTTTATTTTCTTGAGTGACTTTCAAATATTTTTTTATCTTGCTTCATTTATTTTTTAATTGGCTATTGCATATAAAAGAAATTAGAAGATACTTAAAAAGCAAGTTACTAAATTAATTAATACCGGATTTTTTGCTATTGTATATGTGTATTTACGTATCAATGTATAAAATACGTACCTCCTTACTAATGTAACTTCTTTTTTGCCAACAAAAAATGAAGTTACACACTAGATCAATGGGCGTGCAAGTTTATCTAGTAAGGGGATATTATGTATCTGTCTACAAATTGGTGTAATTCGCTAGTGCTAAAATACTTGTAATTGTTACTTTTCTTTGTGTCGCAAAGGTTTTGTTTTAAATAAGTGAGTGTGAAATGATAATTGAAATGAATTAAAAAAAGATGTATGCTGAATATCTTGATTAAAAATTTGTTTGAACCAGAAATGGTCAGCAGTTGTTAATACATAGGTAGCATTACTATAAGAAATAATGTGGTTTCTTGCTGATGAAATATGATACTGCATAGTGGTCTAAGATCCGAACCAAAGTCAACCTTCACCGAGCTGATAATAGAATGAAATGTATTTTATAATAAATTTAGTATATCACAGAATATAAAAAATGGGTTGCCTAAAAAAATCCTGGACAGAGCATTTTAAATATTTTTTTTAAAATGATTTTTCATGAAATGTTGCAACATTATGATATTAAGAATATATTATTCTGACGTAAAATATAAAACATCTAGAACGTGCAGACGTTATATATCAACGTAAGCGCTGTTTTATTGTGAACACATTGAAACAGGATTGCCTGCAAAAAAATCGGTCCTAATGTAGGTTGCCGAATTTCAAAGATTTAAATTTCAACGCGTGTGGAAGTGAGTGACAGAGAGTTACGAGATAAGTTACAGTGTAATAATAAAGGACCCAACATTGCCGTGGTGTCTGGTGGGACGCTGAATACAAGAAAGTGCGCATGCTCGGTACGTACACTATGGAGGCACTACCCGCTAGTGGCTTATTACTTACAATTTATATTGTACTGAAAACACATGTTAATGTGTATCGTTGTGATAAAAAAATGGCAAAAAAATATTTTTTGTGTGGCCAGATGACCTTTTAAGTGATTTTCCTGATAAATATTTTAAAAATTGTTAGTTGAAGCTATCTTTTCGTAAAAAAAGAAATTAAAATATCATGAAGTTGAACTAACTAAAACAGCACTCGATTTTGTTAGTTACCATACCACGTGTTACAAAAAGTCACTGTTTTAAATAATAAATACAATGAAGAATTTAAATTTTTCTTTAAAAGTATACAGTAAGTACATAATGTATGATGCTCTTTATTATTATCTAACTGAATTCGAAATCGCACAATTTGAACGTTCGTTGAATTCATTTCGATCAAATAAACAATTTGGAAAAAAGTTTTTCTTAAGTACCTCTTGCTTTCCACACGCGTTGAAATTTAAATCTTTAAAATTCGGCAACCTACATTAGGACCGATTTTTTTGCAGGCAACCCTGTATCAGTGTGTTCGCAATGAAACAGCGCTTACGTTGATATAAAATTTATTCTATTATCCAATCAGTGAAAGTAACTGATATCGACATACCTGTTTATACCTGGCAACCCAGTAGATTGTCCAGGTAAATAATGGGCAACCCAACGTCTGCACATTCTAGATGTTTCATAATTTACGTCAGAATAATATTTTCTTATTATCATGATGTAGCAACATTTCATGAAAAATCTTTTTTAAAAAATAATTTAAAATACTCTGTCCAGGTTTTTTTTAGGTAACCCATTTTTAATATATATTGTGATACACTACATTTATTATAAAATACATTTCCATCTATTATCAGCTCGGTGAAGGTCGACTTAGGTTCGGATCTTCTACTATAGTATTTTAGGACATCTTATTCAAAATTAATTGCTCCTTTTAATCTCAAAAACCTCTAATCATTGTTTGCTACTATGCAATTCACCTTGAGGCAGTCCAATTCGCACGTAACCGTTTTGTATACAAAATTTGTAGTCATTTGTTTTTCTAAAATTTGATGACAGTAAGAGTAATAAAATTACAATATTCATGACATATGAGAAGCTATAAACATTTAACAACTTGTTAATTTAAGAACAAACTTAAAGCAATCTATGAAACCAGATGTGGGGTAGTCATGAAATGAAAGTAAAAGCAATAAAAAAGTAAAATCAAATGCTTACATTAGATAACATCCTAGTTAGTATGACCGTTCGGGTGGGTGTCCCCAGGGCGAAGGCCCGACTGCACGCGGCGCTGCAGGCGGAGCACGAGTTCACGGCGGAGGAGCGCGCGCGGGTCAATCCCGGCAACTCGCTCAGCATCGCCGCCGCCATGGACTTCGTCAAGCATCCCGTGCGCTGTTGCGCGCACGTGCACGCGCTCATCCAGCAGCTCGTGCGCATTGTGCTCACCAAGCGGGATGACCCCAAGACCAGAGGTCACTTGTTTGCATATACTAGCTCCCACCAATTCTTCTGCTATGCAAGTTATTTAACCTGACTGGTTGAAATTTGTATACCGAAATATTATCGTACCTGCTTAATGTACATATAAAATCGTTTAAATCGTTTTCTAAAAGATAGTGCCCACTTGGACGGGCCGGGATTGGGTGCATCGCAGCACAATAATCTACCTAAATCGCTTGCATACATTTTGTATGAAGTAACGACCACTGTACCGGGGCGCATTGGCGTGGATTTTTCTGCGGCGGATTTCCGCGGGGCACCCTGCGCGCATTCCCCAATGAGGCCTACAATGACCAAAGATCCGATATCACTATGGAGAATGTAGCGCTAATGGAATTCTAATGCTCAAGTTTCCATACTTTCCATACTTGACGATCCGTATGACAACTACTAGAGGCGCCACTTTACATACTTGACGACTTTAATGTCAAGTCGCCTCTCTATTTTTTTAATCTACTCTTGGTATTGAGTAACAAAAATGCGCTGATGCGATGCGGCCCGGACGCCTCAGGTTTGCAATGCTTTGCGCCCCTACCCGGTATATTTCGCCGCGTCAACAGTGGGCGCTATCCTTAAAAGTGCGACCAACAATACTCTCATACAAGATTTTTAAAAATGAAGTTTTTTTGAATATATTTTCTTATAATGATGACTTTCCCGATAGTAAAAGATAACCTTTATTTACACATTCCACACATATTTATGTCAAATCAGAGCGAGCTGCTGGACAGTGTTCTACGCTTACTAAGGAGTTTTTATGTCGGTAACCTTAATAACAGACTTCCATAAGCGAACGATTGACTCGTCACATTCCGATTCTGAAAAATCTACTTACATTTTTCAGATACCATTTTATACCACGGAGAAACGTGGGAGCTGATGGGAAGGCGGTGGGGGAAAATAGAAAAGGACTTTTGTACTAAAAACAAAACGTACGACATCTCCAAAATCCCGGACATCTACGACTGCATTAAATATGACCTTCAGCACAACCAACACACACTACAATTTGACCAAGCCGAGGAGTTGTATATATACGCCAAGAATTTAGCAGATATTGTTATACCCCAGGTATTACCTGTACTAGTACTTTGTGTAAATTTTGTCTGATTATGTAAAATAACATTATTTTTCTCGTATTTGCTCCTTTCTGTCTTCTACATTTGTTTTGTCTGTTTCCGGTCCCCCTCCCCATTGATCTAACTCGAACCTGTGCTGGTCCTAATTTCATATATTTGCCAGTCGCAGCTCTTACCCTTATTAGTTTCAGCTTCTACTCGTGTCAGGTCCAGGCTCCTCCCAGTGTTGGCCTTGATCTCTTCTCCTAGTTGATTTTGGTGTCCTCCCCATGTTGGTCCTGATCCCGATTCCTACCCGTGTCCAATGCTGTCCTAGCATCTACCTGGTCTTCTCCTCATGTTAATCCCAATCCTTTCACCTTGGTCCTGGTCTTCTCGATCCTAACTCTTCCTCTTGTAAAACCCAAGTTCCTTTTCGTGTTGGTCTCATGCTTAATCTCGTGGTGGTCTTCTCACATTTTCTAAAATGAACATGTATTTTAGGAATACGGGTTGACCGTCCAAGAAAAATTAACAATAGGCCAAGGAATCTGCACCCCTTTGCTGAAGAAAATCAGAGCAGACCTACAAAGAAACATCGAAGAGTCGGGTGAAGAAAATGTGAATAGACTGAATCCGAGGTATCATTTCCCAAAGATATCCATGTTAGTGTCCCCAAACAATATTTTGACTGTGTCGTACATGATTAATCTAGGGCGGCAACAAAAACATTAGATCACTGTCGCATCGCTCAGCATATCTAATAAAACTAATATGCAAAATTGTTTTGAAGATTAAATTCAAAAAGTACAAAATCGACGCTAATTCGGCGACAGTGAAGAAATGAGACTATCGTGGTAATTACACATGGAAACGTCACTTAGGTCCATCACGTACGTTCGGAATTATGTTTCGAAAATTCGAAATGAAATATCGTCTTTAGCATTTTTCTAACAAATTCCGTACGGAAATTCACGGATATATCTGGTAGGTCTATAAATGTATTTTGATTTTTTGAGCAACTTTACGGCATTATTCCTAACGTATGTGACGGACTTGATCCTCACACATATACGCTCGCTCTCTCTCCCTAGTAAAAAATACATCAATATAAAATAAAAACTTTTAACACTGATTTCATGCTCCTCTCAAATTTTGACAATTATCAGTTTTTGGCTATTAAATGTTAAATAACAACGTTTTCAAAAAATATGAATATGAACTATTTTCTTCTCCTAGTTCTACTCCAGTCCAGCTAGTCACGCAATTACCATTGACACTATATTTAAAAGGCGTCTTCATCTACCATATCCATGATATAAAAGTTAAAACAAAAAAAACAAAGGTATTATTTAAAAAACACCTTATCTTTTGCTGTTGCGACAGTTTTTGCTACCCTTTTATCGTGTCTCTAGATTTCATTCCAGCTCTTGGTTGGCAACGTTCTACTCTCTTATCACAATGGTGACGTTTTGTTAAACAATTTAATCTTTTTTAAAAGTGAAATAAATAAAAAACATATATTATCTTCTAGACATCCATTAAGAGTCAATGCTACCATTCTAACAAAATAAGTGCTACAAATTCCTAAATTTTGTAAGTTAAAAAAAACACAACACCGAAAAGGTTTTATGCTTAATATTTTAATAATATCACATTATATTCTCTCTTATGTTCTAAATAGTATATTATATTTATGTTTTTAACATTTGCATGCCTTAAAATCCTTTGATCCCTTTTAAAGTTGTACAAGAAATTATGTAAATTTCGAAAAATATTTTTTTAATTTTTTTGTGTTGTGGATGCACCACTGTTGCCGAAAATGCGTTGATTAGAACTGCAGACGTCTATTTTGCTTTTATTAATCATATCTCACTTTATTTTATGTTTTATAAATAGGCCTTTTCTTTGCACGTGTATCTGTTACTGTTCCAAAATCGTGTTTTATGTTTATCTTCTTAAGCAAAAGGGCTTTTTGCTTAAAGTTATATCAAGGAATATTTTATTACTGCAATATGACTGTTACAAAGTTCGTTATTTTACAAAGATACTCGACCACAGTATACACCCTCCTTAGATATTTCGACACCTCCTTAGTATAATGAGTCAACTAACATTATAGTGATTTGATACTAAATCGTTTACATTTCAATGAAATTAAATATTTAAATTAAGCGATGGCTTTTTAATACCGTTTGGAAGATTTTCCTACAAGGTATTTAATGATTTTACTATTTTTTTTGTACATGTTCTGGGTATCCCATGGGAACCAATAGTAAAATAGTTTACGTACCAATTATGTTTATGTTGTACATCAAAATCTGTGGATTACACCAGAATATTGTGATGGTCATTTTTATTAGTAGGTAACTAATAAAAATGAATAGTATGTAGGATTTTTTGTATCAATATTTAAATGTTAAAATTAATTAATATTTTACATTATACTAGTAAATTCCTTTTTATGTGGTTTAAACTTTTAACGACTTTACTGTTTTAACGGATGCTGAAATTTATTTAATATACGTGAAGTTATCTCGTTAGTTATTGTTTTATTACTTTATTTCAGTGGTACCATTAAGATCATTGGATATTATGTATGTTTTTTATGTAAAAACAATTACCTGAATTTATTAGATGTGTACTTAGGAGGTATCGATTTCATCGGTCATATTAATTTCATTTTATTGAGGTACTTTTTTCCCTTGATATATATTATTTAATGTTTCTAATGACATTAAATTTGTACATATCGCTGCTTTAAAATTTCTTAAGAAGGTTTCATGAAGTTAAAAAGTGTGGTATCTATATATTGACTAGCTGCTACGGCGAACTTCGTCCCACCCGTTCAGTTTGTATGGGAAAAGTTATAATATTTTTCATAGTTTAATCACAGTGAAACCGGATAAAACGTATCCTTTATTTGACTCCTGATTCTAAACTACCTCCATATTAATTTTCAGCTAAATACGTTCTGCCGTTCTTAAGCAATTAATAGTGTAACTAACACGACTTTCTTTTTATATATAGATTACAATACCCATAAATGCCTGCTGGTGTATAGTGCGATTATTTGAGTAAATAGACTTTGCATGGCATGTAGATTTCTTGTCAGTCAATTTATATTTTTTTAAATAGCATGTGCGAAGAAAAGAATAACTAAATGTTGTTTATCTTGATTATTTACTCATACTAAAACTATTTGAGCACTTATAATAGAGTTAAGATTAATTGTAATCTAAGGCTTAAACACAGTTTCTTTGTGACGCGAATCAATATAAATTCTGACGACTAGAGATTTAAATGAAAGACTGGTTAACTATGCATATGTTATTGATACTTTAAGTAGGTGAATTAAATGGACTAAATATAACTCTGCCTCCACACAATGGGCCATGATGGCTCATGACAGACGTTCACGATTGTGTAGAGAGCGTAATCGCCTGTGAGCGGCCATGATGGATTGTAATCGAGCGTGATCGCCGTTGTGTCGGTTTTTCGGACAATCATCAAAGGGAATTCGGGCCATGATCGACGGCGCGTCCACACGATCGTCGATATTTGTCGGTAGTGTATTATTGGGGCTCTTGCATTTAAACTTTTTAATATTCTGGATTTCTTATTAAGATATTTAGAATATCGCATACAATAAATTTTATATTTATCACTGTGTCTATACTTTTTAAGGGTTAAGTAGACGTTAACAACAAAAAGTAGTGAGTAGTATAGTTTCGGTCAACTTAGTATTATTTACCTAATCTAAATTGTTGGTAGGTTAAAATTTATTTGACGAGTTTTTTTTACGGATAAATCCAACAACATTTTGCTCGGCTCGAAACTCTTTAACACTAGCCTTGTAGTTCCGTGAAAACAGATTAGCGGTAAGACAAATTTATTCTCCCGGGCAATTATAAAAATGGTTTACAACTTTTTCATTGATTTTGAAAATATACAGTCGTGGTCAACTAATTAGGGAAACTCTTTGGTTAATTTATTTTTTATTTTCCAACGAGTCTAAACCATATTTCGTATCTCTTACATGTAAGTATAATTAGTCATTTATGTGCCTGATTATACAAACAATAACAACTTCTTAAACATTAAACCTCTTTACAGTATAGCTGATAGATTATCGTAGTGCTATTTGTTCAAATAATGCTGGCTGGCCATTTAATTAGGGACACTGAGAAATTGCGTTCTATTTTCAAAATTTGAATCTTAATACTTTTTTACTTCTTCTCTTATTGTTTCGTGGTAGTTTTGGCGGCAATCCGGATATTTATTTTAAGTTTTGAAACATATTTTGAAGAAAAATGGGTAAAAATAAAAGTTGCGATCCAACACTACGAAAAATTATCATGAAGTTTGTTGTCGAGCATGGTTGGCCATACCGAAGGATAGGAGAACATTTAAATTGTTCAAAAACTATGGTATACAATGCAGTGCAATATGTCAGATACAATAACACAGATTTAAATGTGCCCAGAACAAAAATATCGAGATAAACTCCGCAAGAAGATAGAATGATAACCAGGTTAGCTGAGAAAGATCCGTTTCTAGGCTCTATTTTAATTAAACACGAAGTGTTTGGGACAGACGAAAGAGCTGGTGTTTCAGCGAGGACCGTTCGACGACGTCTGGCAGAAGCAGGGTTGTTCGGAAGAGTGGCTCGCATAGTACCGTTGTTGAAGAAAGAACATAGAAATGCTCGTTTGGCGTTTGCACGTAAATATGGACATTGGACCTACGCCCAATGGCAACATGTATTATTCTCTGACGAGACCAAGGTTAGTTTGATTTCTTCAGATGGGCGTCCAGTAAAAGCGGAAATTAATCCAAGATTCACAAAAAAGCAGGTGAAACATGGCGGTGGAAACATTAAAATGTGGGGTTAATTTTCTGGACGTGGAGTGGGACCTGTGAGGAAAGTTCAGGGTAACTTAGACCAACATCAATACAAGGCAATATTGGAGGAAACGATGCTTCCCTATGCCGAGGAGCATCTGCCTATTATATGGACGTTTCAGCATGATAACGACCCGAAACATACCACCCGTTCAGTCAAGTCGTTACTTACCAGTCAGTCAGTATCGGTGCTAGATTGGCCAGCAAATAGCCCGGACCTTAACCCAATCAAGCACCTTTGGCATGAAATTTAGAAAAAAGTAGCTACATATCGTACCACAACTTTAGATGAACTTAATGAAGCTTTTTGTGAGGCATGGGCGAACGTTCCTGTCGAAACATGCCAGAAACAGATAATGTCTATGCCACATCGGTGTCAAGCGGTAATTACTAACAAAGGTTTTGCTACTGGGTACTGATTTTACACGTAATAAAATGGAGCTGTTAAAGATATTGTAATACTGCAGATTATTAGTTTTGTTTAACTCTATTTTTAATTATAGTTTACTGTCCTTAATTAAATGTGCAGCTACAGAATTATACCTTAAAATTGAATACATGTTCAGCCTTTGATATTAAATCCGTTTTTCTATTTATTTATTCTTTTATTTACAGCCATTTAAAGCATAATAATCGGACCAAATTATGCAAATAATAGTTACTGAGAAATCAATAGGGTTTTATATTTGTATGTACACAACCGGTTATTGTTCTTCACTATCTTCCCTAATTCGTCCCTAATTAGTTGACCACAACTGTATGTACAGGAGTAGAATCTGCAGATTTCTCCTTTTTTTAGTCGGTTAAAAACTGATATAAGCTAGTCAAGTCGAAATATGTTGGAATATAATAGGATTGATAGGCTACGTACGTTAGAGTTAAGGGTTTCGGCTTTATGTGTGTTATGATTATGAACAAAATATTATGATAAAACATTCAAACATACTAATGTATTTATACATAAAACTCAGAATAAAATTAATAAAATATAGTTGTTACGGACTTGTACTTATTCAAAATTTATAGTCTAAATTTAACATTCCATCTTTAGTATTGCAGTCAGCGTTAGATCGTTAGAGAGGCAGCCTACATTAGACATTGATAGACGATTCATCTTGAAAATAAGTAGCAAATATAGCGTGATATTGTAGTTTATAATTTGTAACAATATTTCACAAAATTTTAAGTTACAACACAATGTGGAAAGAATGGAAAAGGTCAAAAGACACTAAAAAACATTAGACATACAATACGCAATTTTATTTGCAATTTAAAAAACTTAAATCATGTTCTAACTTTTTTTTAAATCTTGTGTCATATGTAAACTTAAAGTTTTTCGATAGCTACTAATGCGACCAACAACCGTTGCACCCACATTGTGGATGTTTGCTTAGAATTAAAGTAACGGATACTTCTTTCAAGGTCTGTCAAGCGCAATCATAGGCAGTCTTCATTCAATTCATAACTAACATTCAGTAAATGATATCAGTACGTTACTTAAAATATCACCGTCTTTAAATTCTGAAGTCTCATAAAACCGACTGACGACGGTAAATCAAGTCAGCATTGATTTGATTACTTTTGAATAGACATCTTTTTTTTGCTATAGACTTAGGCTAGATTTCACAATTTAATTTTAACGAGATCAACGTAAAAACATGTTGAGACTATTGCCAAGAGCATCAGTCACAACAATTCTAGTTTACAAACATTTTGTTGCTGAAAACATTTGTAAATATTTTATTGTTAAACTATTTTAAATAGTAAGCAGATACGTAAAAAATGAGAATGTTGTCAATATTAATTTTAATTGCAGTAGCTTATCAACAGAATCATAACGTTAGTAACTTAGTTCTACTAAACTTGATTTTCAATTCAATATGGTCGGTAAAATCAGCCTTTAGTGGGCAACAAAACAGTGCTATCTTCTGATTACTACAGTTACTACAAAATTGTAATCTGATTTTGTACACCATAATAATGTTCGGTTGGTTCATAAATATAAACTGCATTGCATTAATTACTGCGGTAATATTTTTTTTCTTACAAATCATCAATCAAACAAAATGATTTTGCAAGTCATAATATTGCTTGCTCAATTCTGACAATAACATTTTTTAACTATCTGCAGTAGCGGGGCTCTATGACACATGTATTTTTTTAATTAAAACAGAAATACCAACTTTATTTTGAAAAAATAAGTTATGCAAAAGCTCCAACATTACCCTACTGGAAATAGCTACCATAAAATTTTGTAACTAAATTTAAATAGGTCGAGTCGTCCGTCTCGTACGGCTGCCAATGCACAAATGAGTAATGCTCGATTGTGTGGACAGTAGCGCAATCATAGAGGTGATCCATGCACATTCTATCACGGGCCATCATGGCCCATTGTGAAGAGGCGGGCTAAGAATATAATTTATAACGGTGGCTTCTCAGTGTGCGTCATATCGCATTAACGCGACCAATCCGCATCGACCGCGACGCATTGTGTGATTGAACTCCACAGTATGAAAGCCAAGTCTTATTCTTAATATTTTCCTTGTGAGCGGTGCAACGATTTTCGTGGTCGTAGGCTAAACGTAGTGGTCGACAAAATCAAGTCCTTCGAGCCGGACATTTCTCAAAAAGGACCAAATTGTGGGGAGTGATTTCATGTTGTACTAGCTTGCTTTTTATTGTCAAAATAAGACAAGTGGCTATGCGCAGATGTTAAATGCAAGTAACTATGGAATTATGTCGTTTATTGTTTTGTGGCTGAAAAAATAAGAAATCAGTAGTTTGTTTTGTGTTGGATAGGTTACCTTTGTATAATGGTGTATAAAGATGTGTTATGTAGCTACTAATAAAAAAATGTTAAAAAATAAATCAGTACCACATGTGGGTGTTTTGGGTATGTACGTGTGGTGTGCGTGTGCGCAGGTATAGCCATGGCGTGTCGAGTCCGGGCCGACACGTGCGAACGCGACTGTACTTCACCAGTGAGAGCCACGTGCACTCCCTGCTCACAGTGCTCCGATACGGCGGTCTGCTGGACGTACGTATATTTAAATGAGATATGAAATTTATAGACTATAATGATGATTACAGGAGGCCTTCTTTATAAAACATAGCTTATTGTTTGACCCTGCCGTCGAAGTGCACCCTTGCCCCTTCTCGTCGTTATGATTAAGATAGTCTCATGTTTTAAAATACGAGCCTTCCAATACTAGATGCTTTAACGTCTTCACTATTATTAAACAAAAATTTAAATGTTATGTCAATGATATCTTTGATATAATATATTATTTAACTATCAAAAAATCATGTCTTAGTTCCTTTCTTACATAATCTAAGTCAACAACGGGATTATTAGAAATTTAATGTTGTTTATTATTTTAAATAAGTGATCAAAATTGCAAAGAATTTTTATTTTCTTTGAAAATCATTATGATAGTCGCATAATTATTTACGTTAATTTGCAACTTAATCTCTTTTATTATTGGTTTAGGTGTATTAAATCCATTACTGTAAGAAATCGATTCATAAAATGCCAATTTTATTATTATATAACTGTGTATATTTATTTCTTACTTACGACATTTATCATGATAATTATCAGAATATATTTTATTTAGATAATTATCACTTAGACACCTGCTTTAAATTATTATCATTAATGTGCTTGATTTGTACTTTGTAACTTTGTTCTTTGATTTTTAGGTTCGTTAGGGGTTATATATCTGAGTTGCTTACTGAACATAATATAAAGGAATAAATCATTATTTGTAAATTTATGTTACTTAAAAATCAATACATGAACTATTGTACGCAGATATTAAAAGATGAGCAATGGCGTCGAGCAATGGAGTACGTGTCTATGGTCTCTGAGCTGAACTATATGTCACAGATTGTGGTCATGCTATACGAAGATCCCACTAAAGATCCTTATTCAGAAGAAAGGTAATTATTGCAATCTTTAAGTAAGTAATAAGAAAAGTATCAGCACAGATAAATGTTGGCTTAGAAGTCGAAGCCGATAAACATGTGATCTAAGACTTTCTGTCTCCTTTGTGACGAAGTTATCATATTTCACCCGCAAGCGAGAAAAATAGTATTTTTTTACACTTTTAGGAACAAGAAAAAGCCTAGCTTGAGTTTTTTGTTGGATCTTGTAAGTGAATAGTTGTGGTACTTACTTTCATTTTTGCTCTTGATAGCAAGGGTTGTGTTATTATCAAATAAGATGGAACCATAATTGAAAGCATCGGGCAGATCATTTATGTAAATTAAAAAAGTAATAGCCCAAAAACGCTACCTTGTAGTACACCAAAGTCATTAACAATATACTATATTATTTTTATTATTATGGTATTATCAACACGCTGCGTTCTTTTTTCTAAATAGCTTTTTAATCATTTTAGTGATTTTCCTCTAATGCCATATCTCTCAAGTTTTGTGAACAAAATTTTATTATGTAATATAAAATCAAACTCATATCTAAAAATACAGACAATAGATACTTTTTGTTATTAAGATATACGTTTACTTTTTATTCTATGCATACAATGCATGCAGGTAGCTTTTTATGAATCCATATTGATTAGTTTTTTTATAGGTTAAAATGGAGTAAACAGTTGTGAAGTTTTGAAATGTAGATGACTAGAATTAAAGTTACAGGTTAATAATTCTTAGAAAGCATGCAACTAAATTTATTACTCTTTGTAAGTATGGGAATATCGATTATTTAAATAATAACTGACGTTTTACTTTGCAACACTTTAAAATACCTTTATATTGTTCTATGCTTTGGATAGCCATTTTTGTTTTTTATTGACTTATTTGAATTTTCGGAAAACATAATTCATAAAATAATATTTTATGGATTCATAAAACTTTTTAATAATTTCTTGTCCATAGAGACTCTGCATCAAACCAGAAGCTACGTTTCGATATGTAATGTAAGACTGGCGTAATATTTATGTGTATATTTTGTACAGATAAACCAAGAATATGAGTATCGGAAAAAACTTTATCTAATTTGCTAGCAATTACATCTAAACATGCATAGCATAGGTTTTAAAATACGATGAACACATGATTATGTTTTAAAGTATTTATTGAATTTTTGTTAATATTGGTAAATTCCAATCTTAACATAAAACAATTTTCTTCTTAGAAATTTACGTAATGTTTTCTAATTTGTTAAGAAATATTTCCATATTTGGACTTGGTGTAAGATGTATACTAAGTACTATTAAATTATAGTTTATTATCTCAACTGCACAGCATTTAAAGGAAAACGGTATGCGTCTTTGTAAATAAAGAGTTTTATTCTGAAAATCTTAACTCACTAATATACTGTTGCCACCTCGACGCTCGTGCTGGTTAGTGCAAGAGAAATAAGAAGTTGTACAGTATCCATCAAGTTTAAAAACGAAACGATGAAACAAAAAAGAGACATACGCATAAATTCAAAGGATTTAAATTCAGAGAAAATGCGATGTTACGTCTCAATATGTTGAAGCCAACTTTTTTTAAAGGTTTTACTTGTATAGAAATGTGAATTAAATATACCCTGTTCCTATAATCAAAAATCGTAACCTGTTAATATAGCCATTCGTAGTTAATGTAAAGGTAATGAGATGTAATAGTTCCACCAAATAATTAAAATATTTAAGTTGCGACGAACGACCTTAGACATTTTATCGACGGACTTTTTAGAGGTTGCGATACGTACAATAAAACCTTTACTCATTACCATTACCCTTTGCCTACCCAGTAAGGGACTTGGCGTGAAGATATGTAAAACTACCATTCGTATGCATCACGACTCCATGAATATAGGAACTGGGCATGTTAGGCGTGTTGCGTAAGCACTGTCTTGTGTCAGGTTCCACGTGGAGCTGCACTTCAGCCCGGGCGTGAACTGCTGCGTGCAGAAGAACCTGCCGCCGGGGCCCGGCTTCCGCCCGCACTCGAGGAACCACTCCACCGCCAACAACGAGGTAGCTTGCTTTTTTATATATCGCTTATAAACTGGCAGATGGTTGTCCTGTTGCAAAAAGACAACTGTATTACACATGTAAATAAATAATTCACGAGTTTTGCTTTTTTCTTTTTTTTTTGCTCGAAAAAATTAACCAATCAGTCAATGTATGTAACAAATTCTATTGTGATAGCCAGTAGAATTGAACACGTTTCCTAATATTGTGGCCCTAATATGGCGACGCATCAGTAATATTTAAGTTTTCTATATGCGACGTTAGTCTCACTCCCAGGAGAGCGTTCCCGCTCTTATAAAAATAATAGCTTCTTATTTGTCGTTGAACTGTTTGTAAGTGTAAAAAAGATACTGGTTTTAATTTTGTTGCCAACTCACTTCTAAATATTATTATGTTATTAAGTATGTTTTATTACCTTACCTATTCCTGCCGCCATAACGTCATGACGTGTTCCGGTTTGGAGGGTAAGGTAGCCGGTAAACTTACTTTTGCTCGAGGCCTAACATCCTGGCCTCAGGTTGACAACGCACCATTACCAGCTTTGGTGTCTCTAGGCGGCGTGAATTTCTTAACATCAGGAAATCCGTCTGCTTGTTTGCCTTCCAATGTCATAAAAAAAATAAAAAATACTAAACACAATCAACTACTCAAAATCACTGACTACTATATACTACTACAATCTGCTGTTGTTGTTGGTCCGGGCTCCTTTGCAAAGTAGACCATCTGCCTTTTTGCCAGGCAGCTCGTAAACGCCTTTTACGAGCTGTGTAGGCTTACCGTCACTAACGTCGTGGCATCTCACTAGGTGGTAGAGTTTCGCACCGACTTGCCTGGAATGATAACACCGCCTTATCTATTCCTGCCGCCATAACGTCAATGCTTGCCGTTGACGTGTTCCGGTTGGAGGGTAAGGTAGCCGTTATACTTACTTTTGCTCGAGGCCTAACATCCCAGCGTCATTACCACCTTTGGTGTCTCTAGGCGGCGTAAATTTCTTATCATCTGGAAATCCGCCTGATTGTTCGCCTTCCAGTACCATAAATTATCACCTCTGTGGTCTAGCTGTCCGGCGTTGGACTTCACTTCTTGAAGTCCCGGGTTCGACCTCCAGGTCGGGCAACAAAAAAATAGAAAATGTGTATTTTAAATTTTCTAATAAAAACAACGTTACCCGGGATTGGATACGTGCTCGGTTGGCGATAGGCTTGTCACCTATCATATTGTTGGACTTAGTGTCTTCGGCTGGTCGTGGATGCCCTGGTTGCGCCTCTGCATGCCTTTTCGGATATATGGGCGTTAAGGTACTTTTTTAGTTTAAGTGATGCACAAAACAGTACAAGTGTTTATTTATTTAAAAATATGAACTATTCGTCAGAGCCCCTCCGATGAAGTGAAGTGTATAGAAGAGGAAGGCGAAGATGACCAAATGGCCAGTCAAGAAACTTTGCAACCGGTAATATTATTTTATACTTCTTAATTGTAGGGCAATAATTCAACAAGAAAAAACTTCATTTTTTTACTGTAAATTTAGATGTAAACTGAAATTATATATAGTAAACTAAAAGTTTCGAATATTGGATCGTTATTTTTTTATTTTATGGGTTTTTTGTTTTTAAAATATCTGTCTTATACACAGGATCTTCTAGACGAATTGGATAGTACATTTTCACCGCGAAGATTGTCAAAGTCAAAATTACGACCGTCAGACCCAATACCAATATGGTATGTATATCCATATGACTAAGCTTTAAATTTAAATAACTATAGCCTGTTTTTCAATCTCGGAGACTTAATTGACATTAGCGATGTTGTCAGTTTTTTGCGTATCGTAAATTGTGTCGTGTCATTATCGTAAAATATTAACAAAATTTATTACCGATTTTTACATGTTACGCTAAAAATCGGAACATGTCTATTTAGAACAAATAAATACACAATTAATATAATTCATAATTGTAGGTTCATAAATGACATTAAAGCTTCGTATTAATTTAAAAGCAAAAGATAGCGATAGTAATCGATGTGATAGTAAGAGATGACGGAAACGTATTCGCTGGATGCGTAAGGTATAGTGGGGGACACAAAAGTGATGTCAGCGCCCGCTGCGGACAATACAGAACTACGAGTGGCTCTTTATTATCTATGACCATAACAATAATACGTGTGTCAGTTTAATTAAATAAATAATAAATTCCTAGGTTGTCTTATCAAGAGAGTTAAAAAAAAAGTCGATAGTGATGTAGGGATGATTTATATTTTTATGTAGTTAACATGTACTGGCAGCTCCAAAAGTCTATACACAATTTTCACGTAATTTATGTACGGGCTCATGGAATTGATCGCGCCTTTCTAGCTATATTGAAATCCGAAACCTTAACAAGTTAGTCAGATTTCTAACTGCATAACCTGAAAAATTCTTTGAAATTATTAACATGTATTAACTAGTTGTATTTTATAGTCATATTTAAGATAGTATAGTTTTGGATTGTGCCAGTGTTGTCTGAAATAAATTTGATGTTATTGATTTGTATAATTTATATAAGGTGTTGGACATGGTATTATGCAATTTTCAGTAACTTGCATCATACGGTGAGCGGCCACGAAGCTTCGGAACTGGCCGCGAGACTTACGGAGGAGTTGCGAGCGAGAAGTCACACACCTACCGACCGGGACATCAGACAGGTAACGTACATTTGAGGAGATCATTGCAAAATCTTAGGCATTCTTGAAAAACGTGGCATTATTTTTTGAATAGGAGGGTCAATTAACTTTTCAGGAGCTAGCGTAATATTGGCAACTAATATTTTTTTGTGTTTCAGATGTCTTAGACATTCTTCAATTTTGTATAAAATAGCCCTGTTTTTTTTGGAAAAATCCTTGTTTGTTGATATCTATATCAATTATCCTAAATGTAATATAGCGACGTATCAGAACAAATACTGAGATTAATACATAATCTTTCCATCAAATAAGCTACCTGCTTTATTATAAAGAAATGTGCCCAAAATTATATTTTAGCAGTGCATAAAGAGAGAGCTTATTTGCTTTCTTATAACATATAAAATATACATAAGTGGAAGCATGGTGGTAACTTTGTTTGCAGTAATTTCACATAAGTGAACGTTTTCAGAGCGAGGAAAAGGAATCTAAGGAAGGGGAGGATCCTCAGCCGCGAGCGCGAAGCTACGATCAGCACAAGCAAGTGCACGATAACGGTAAGTGGTTCCCGGATGTGGTGATCGAATGCGGAATGTTGTGCCTGTGGTTTTATATATAACGCTATTTAAGTAGAGGTCGCCACTAGCATTATTTAGGGTATAGCTACATAACTTATTTACATGATACGTTATGTTGATCAGAATGTGCTATAGGTTCGCTAAGAGATGAAATGAAAATATTCTGTCTGCAGAATATGTGTCAGGAATAAATATCACTAAAAAAAATAACAAATTCACCTAAGTATCCTTGTTACGTATGTTAGTCAACGATCTAATACAGAGAAATACTAAAGTTGTTGCAACATTCATTATTTTACCTACTTATACATCAAACCAACTCAACTACACCGCAAATTTTATTACTTATATTTTTACACAAACGTCAAAACTGATTCGCTTGACAATTTGACTTAATGACAGTTTTAACGTTAAAATGATGTCTCTAGACCAGTTATGATAATGTTTATGTTCAACACACATTTGTCTGTCCATATCATAAATCAAACCCAAAACTCAGTGTCTTAAGAATAAAGATGGCTAAGTAATCATCAAACTAAATGGTTATGTTGGTATAGTAGGTACATCCATGCTTCCATATTAATACTGTAAATGCGAATGTTTGCTTGTTTGTTGAATCTTTCGCGCGACAACCAAGGCTTGGAACCGATACCAAAAGTTCAGGTTCTATACCTGTACTTAGCGGTTCTTGCCATTTAGGTACCTGGATAGCGCTTCCAAATTGGATACTTTTACCTAGCTAATACCTGTAAATACCTATAAATACCTGTACATAACAATGATACCCGATAAGTACAGGGGATCCGTTGCCAATTTTAACAAATCTGTCCAAAATGTTCAGAGATATCTTCGATTGAAGAAAAAATATTACGTAACATATTTAGTACCGGTTTGAAACACTTAAATATTAGTATCAATATTAAGTCTAGTACTGGTACTATCAGTACAGGTAACGCCTTTGGCATCTGTATGGCTCTAAAGCTGTTGCAAGCAGTTCCCAAAAATGCAAATATATACACAAAAAACAAGCAGTCGAACTGAGGATCTCCTTTTTTAGTGTCTGTTAAAAATGTAAAAATGCTAGTGGCGATTAAAATTATCTGTATAATATATAATAAGTCTGAAAGCTTCTTAATATACTAATAATCACTTAGTGATCATCTTTAGAAAACATGTGATTGTCCTTAAAGGCACAGTTCCAGGTGTACGTATTTCTTTTATAAAATTATCGGCGTACGCTGCCACTTTGAAATGGTAGCCCTTGAATGGGCGTTTTGATAACGAACATAAAAACCTTTACTGAACAAGTAGATTTAAATATAATACAAAGTTTTATTTATACAAGGGATTCTCATGACTAAATTATAGAATTTCATCATGCATCGTGAATGAATACAACAGAACATAGTATCTTATTTATGTATCTTATAAAAATCCACAGTGACCTTATATAAGATTGACTGTTATACTTATTAAATTTACAATTTATTTTCGAAGAATTTGTTACAGTTTCTAAGATCTTCAAAGGAGACGTGTATTACGTGAGAGTAAAGATGTTTTATCGGAATAGGTTTACCAGTATTACTTAAGACTTACACAAGTTTATAAAAATATATCATTTTGTTTTTGTATTATCCTTGAACATATAAATAAATGTGTTTATATAAACTTGTCTTAATAATTAAAACTGCATCCAGTATCATTTAGTTAAAGAGATTTTTTTTGAAGAAGGAATTAGGAATCAGGTTAATTTAAGAAGTTTCTAGTTTGATAAAAAATGAAATTCGTATTTTGAAGTTTGACTTACAATGACGAGGGAATAAAATTTTAATTATGATGTAAGTGGGGTGTTTTCTATTGCATTAAGTCATTGAATACTGGCTTTTAGTTCTCTATATTATGTAGCTACGATTATCGGTTGCTTTTTATGTTTTATTTTCGTAACTTTTCTTCTTTTTACATTGTAGTTGTTTAGTATTCATACATGTTACGTAATAATTATGCTTTTTGTCTAGTCCTACTTATACAATATAAACAACTCTTGTGGGATCAACTTTTATATAATGTATAAATATAAATTTCTTTTTCACATTAATTTAAAACAAGTTTTGTAATTCAGCAATATGCAAAATTAATAAGTACAATATTTTTTTTAATAATTGGTTATTAGATCGTTTAAATTGTTATATAACTTTTAAAATAAAAGCTTTGCATGATAAAAAGAATTAGTAGTTATGTTTTTATCTTTACAAATAAAATCAGTTGAGTACTCTCATTAACCCTTGACAAAATTTTTCATAGTAGTTACAGATCTCACAATTTATTTTGAATGTTTTGTGTATTTTTCACTTGTGTATTTGGAGTGTGTAGAAGGATCGCCACGTCGGCGCCTCGCCGAGTTGAGCTCATTCTGGCCGGCGATCTTGTGTGTGTTTGCGTTGTTTTCTTGCTCCTTGCGTGTGCTGGCGTTTGACAATTGTTTGAATATTGCATGCGACTAACGCAAACTAATCGACACGTAATGCGAGCGCCGATCTCATGGTCGCCACGATACTCTCCCGACCACGAGGGGTGGGCGCGGGAGTACCGCGGGACGTCGCGGCCGGCGCTCGACCGAACAGTCGTCAACCGTCGCACCGATCGGCCGCGGGTCATCGGTCTCTCGCGTCTATCTCACACCATCGGCACGCTTAGAGGCACAATTCTTTATATTTTATTTAAGTATGTGTATATTTATTTGTGCGTCTCTATCTGGAACGGTTCATTAATGCGTCCATTGTTTCTATCACCTCCCGTAACACTCCGCTCGCATCACGTAACCCTTTCGCCCCGGTCGCGTAACCGTACTAACCGTGCCCGCGTCGCCGCCGCTCGCGGTGGAGTCGCGTGCGGGCGGACGGACGCTGTAGCGTGTGGGCCGCAGGACGGCGCCAGCGGCACAGCATCGCCGGCCAGATGAGCTACCTGAAGATGTTGGGGCTGGGGGGACGCGGCAAGCTGCCCGCCGCCGCCGGACTCTTCAGCACCGCCGTCATCTCCGGCTCCAGCTCCGCGCCCAACCTGCGCGTCTGCATACCCTCCGCCGCGCACTCCTCACTCAACAGTACGCATCCACACTTTTATACCTTTACATTATCTGCCTAGTCTGCTTTTGAATCTAACTTGTAAATCATGAGTCGTTGTGCTCGAGTTCTGAGCAAAAGGGTTTACCATTAAGGAGGTCGAGAACCTTGTGGAGTTAAATAGGAAGAGTATGAAAGCCAACACTGGATTCCCCATCCAAACATTAGAAATAACAAGGATTCAAATTAGCGCTAGGATGATTTATAGCATAATCTTTACATAACTATGCAATATTATAAGTTTTAAAACCTTGTCTCGTTTCATTGATAAACAGTCTGATAATTAATTGTATACTGACACTTTAGCAGCGAAAACAATTACGCTGAACTAAAGTAAAATTGTGGTGCTTTTAGATACGTCCTAGATATATTTACAATTACCATATCATTATTACGTCAACCTCAATGAGAATGCTTTGCCATCTCATATCATTGCATCGTTTTATATTAAACTAAGAGGTTCAATACACATAGGTGCGTGACGTGCGACGTTTGAATAAAATCTGTATTCAAGAGTGTAGTGTAGGTACTTTTTTTTTTTACTAAAACCTATAATTGCAATTAAGTCTAACAATCCAATGAAATTTTATAAGAATCTGATTACTAAATCTATACCAAGACGTATAAATAAAATAGGATACAACCACAGCTCAAACAATAGCGAATGTGCTTTACTATCTTATCGTATTTCTTCTAGTATTGGGATATTTTTAATTCTGGGTTTTTGGTTATGCATAACTGAAAAAGTCCAGGGACACTTTAGAGAAAATACATTTTTTCTACTAATACTTCGCTCTCGGTGGCTGAAGTATTAGGCCTATTGCACAAGTGCAGTGGGAACAGTTAAGGTCTGTTTTTTCTTAGGAGTCCAATTTGGTAAACATCAATGGCGGAACAATGACATCAGGAAGCCGTAGACAATGAATAGGGTTGGGAATTATCAAAAGACCGAATGAACAAGAATGACATACTACCGTGAATGAATGATATTTATTGGTCAATACTAGTATAGTAATTTAGTAAATAGTAGTGCTATATTCATAGTAGTAATATTATATAAGGGAAAATGTGTTTGTTTATCATTCTTTCTTGCCAAAACATAATGGATAGTGTATATTCGGTAAGAAAATAATGGAAGTGTTGAATGACATAATTTCTTTTTGGGAAAACTGGTAATGAAAAACACGTTTAAAATCTGATCCACTGTGGTCGTTTTTCGTCGGACTTAGCTTCTTGAGGCCTCGGGTTCGATCCCCGGGTCGGGCGACAGGAAAAAAGTGGAAAGTGTTTGTGTGTATTGAGTTTTTTTTATTTTGATTGGACGTGTGCCCGGTTGGCGCTGGTTGTTGTAGTTGTTATTTTATTAGATAAGTAAATAACACATTACAAAAATATTACGAAAAGTTTTTTCGTGCTTAATACTATAATAACATCACATTTTGTATGAGAAAGTAAAAAACTGATCGAAAGACTAAGAAAGGTGGCACTACTTCAATTATAATTGAAAATAAGACACGTTATCTGCGTTTTATTATTTTTGTTTTAGCAAACTACAGTAGGACCTGAACTCGTAAAAGTCATTGTTTATTTTTGGAAACTTAATAGTCACTAATCATTGTTTATAGAAAAGTTAAAAACTGATCGAAACCTTACTTAAATTGAATGTGTTAAAATGGTAAATTCGAAACAGATTTTAGTGTTAAACGTTCTGCTTAGAGCGAAAGAATACTTCGAACCATTCATTTTGAATTTTGTGATGATTGGTGTAAAACTTCGATGTTTTTCGATTATGTGCAGTTTCGGACTTTAAAAAAAACAGACTATATAGGTTTACATTTGTTTTTGTGAAACTTCTTGCTACGTTTATTTTTCATTTTGAAACTCATTTCGAATGAATAATTAAAGCACCATTTAATAAATATAAATAAAGAAGTTCTTCTAGTTATTAGAACTATTCCATTACAAAAAAAAAAACACAAATCACAAAGTAAACGCAAATTCAAATGAGGTTAAGAATTTTAACACTTTAACACTCATAATATACAGGCGAGGCCACCAGACAAATGACAACAAACGATCTAAAACACCTGGCTACTCCTTTGAATCAAAAACTTGAAGACGATATATTTTTTTGTTTTTTAAAATACTATTATATTATTTTCTGTTAATCAACAGTTAATATCAAATAGATTGCAAAATTATAAAAATTAATTGATTTTGATTATGATTTTAATTATTTCTTGGAGTCGATTACTTAAAACCGATTGGAAGCCTTTATTTCGCAAAAAATTGCTTTCCACAAAACAACATTTTAAGATTTAAACTGTTTACAAAAGAATTACAAGCTATTTATCTTAATTTCAAAACTGTTTGTTGTTGCTAAAGAATCATTCAATTTACCATTCAAATGCGTTCATCATTGCCCATGTCTACAAATTTCATAGACAATCTAAAGTTCTATATGTCAAGTTCATATTGTGTTACTTATCTGTGCAAATAGATTTCAATTTCTAATATTTTTTTGCAAATTTTATGTGTTAAATGAATTCGAAACAGATTTCAGTGTTAAACATACAGTAACTAAGTTTTGAATATGTAAAACCAATAACATTTAGTTCAGTGCGTGAGATTAACCGAGAGATTATGTTTACCAAGTTGGACTCCTAAGGAAAAACAGACTTTAGTCATGACCCATCTAACGTAGGATCGCCTCTTACTAGCTTTTAGGAAGAGATGCAGATTGTCTATTCTACACAGATGGTCTATTCAGGAATCCGGATGAACGCGGGGATTCTTTAATGTTCTGTCCATAAACCTATATCTTAATACGTGATGCCAAAACTTTGGCATCCCCTTTTTACGAAAATTGCGCGGACGCAGGAGGATAAAATTTAACACACTTATAGTTGATGTGTAGGGGAAGTGCAGAACGCTAATAAGTTTCAATAATAACGCTTATAAAGTACATCAAATCAATAAACAAAACGTTACCAACACTACCCTGCAGCATTTGACACACACAAACAAATATATTAATGATAACGATAAAAGATCATAGATGGCGGACTAAAAAGTTTGGAAACAAAGTAGTTGGTCTTGAGAAATGAAAATGGCGTTCTTATCAACAAGATATTAAAATTTGTTATAGTCGAATTTCGACCAATGGGCGACCACTAGTACAATACAAATGTTCTCATCATAACACTGTATTTTTCCAAAACAACAGATTGAATGGTGAATTTTTTTATGCTTACGAATGTTTGATGCGTTTGTGAGTTCAACTAATTTTAAAGTTAGTCATCTTGTTGCTGAAAACATTTTGTGGATTTTCTCTATTGTTTTGTTATGTGGATCAGTGGTTCCAGTTCATGTAATTATCCGTCTTAGTCCGGTCCAGTGAGTAGAATACACCATCTGCTTCTCATTAGAGACGAGTACAGGTTAAAATATAGGTAATTGTCAACAAAGCCACTCGAATATCGAAAAACAAAAAAAAATTGAGTTCCGTGCAGCAACTTCTCCGGGGTAGGGAGCCACCGCCTAAACTATTACTGCACCTGTGATGACTCGTATATTCCGGTCTGGAGGGTAGTGTAGCCGGTAGATTTTCACAATAAGCTTTCCATCCCGGCCTCAGGCCAGCGACGCAGCTGTAACATCCATGTTGTCTATAGACCATGATTGTCTCTTATCACCAGGAGAGCTGTGTGCTTCTTCGCTGACTCTTACATGTACAAAGTATTTCCTTAAAAAAAATGGTGTTATAAGATTGACGTGTCTGCGTTTTTGTGCGTCTATCTGTGGCATCATAACTTTTAAACGGATTTTGATGCGTAATTTTTCAAGCTAACGTGTGGAGAATGTTCTTAAATCTTAGTTTTATCGAGGATTATGGTATTTTTATTTAATTTTTGTTTTTTAAAACCACATTTTTTCCAAAGCTCAAACGTGATACAGAATGCTGAACGTATTAGGCACGGCTTTAGTATAATTATCTATTTCTCTATATATTTTATAGCGAGTTAAAAATAGTTATATAAAGTTATATAATGAAGTTTTGTACGAAACGTGTTTCCGTAGTGTTCGTTACATTTTTCGTTGATATCTCATTGAGGGATTACTATAATTTAATAAAGTTAATTGTGGCCGAGTCACTGAAAATAAGGTTAAATAGCATTAGGGACATTACTTGGCGGAAAATTGCAATGCTTTAAATGAGACGTGGACAAAATCGCTGTGGGAGGGGTCACCCTTGTGGTATCGTTGTACATAATTAGTGTTATGTCAGCACTGGAGGGTTTCGGCGGCGTGCCTGCGGTGCGTCCGCTGGAGACGTTACACAACGCGCTGTCGCTGCGGCAGCTGGACGCCTTCCTCGAGCGGGTCACCGCGCCCGCGCACCCCACCACTCCCGCGCCCTTCGCCAACCCCGCCTCTGCTAAGCATCCTTCGCCTACTAATAGTAAGTTTATACACGGATCGTCACATGTCATTTGTATCACATCAAATAATACATGTAGATAAAAAGGAAGAATTCATACTTGTCATTACACTTGGTGGAATTCCATTTTATACACACTTTTAACTTGACATTACTTTTCAATGTAGTATTAAACTTAAGAATGAAATAGATTTATTTATCTTTAGTTTGTATATTGGAGAAGTACCGGTTTTTAGTGTGTAAAAAACTGACTAACTGGTAAAACAATACACATCCGAAATCACTGAAAAAAAATCATTGAATTTTGGCACACAAATAGTTATAAATGCATGGGTAACAGCTCTGAGAAATATTGTATAAATATTGGTCAATTTCTGGAAACTTATTGCTTATTTGTTATTAAAGATATTACTCTTTTTAAAATAAATAAATAGTGCCGCGCCGCTACAATCGGCAGTGACACAACTGCCGATTCTGGCGGCGCGGCATATTATTATGTGTTTAGACCAAATGTGTACAAGTTTATATTCAAATTTTTTTTGAGGAGCTCAGAAAATTCTGAGGAATTAAATAGTGTTGAAAAAGCAATACTCGGTAAATACCTAGAAACATTTATATGTTTGTTAACTGTCAACTAAGACTTACGATGTCACTATTAAAATAATTACAAAAATCGTTTCTGATTATGTTAGCTCCTGTTCCACTTTCGTTTGGTGTTTTGTGTAAAATTTGCAAAAAATCGTTAACAAACATTTCTTCAAACGTTTGTGCGCCACCTCGACTCAATACAATTTTTCATCTGTATTCAGAATTGTCAGTAATTGGTGCACCCAGTATTTTCTTTTCTGTTTCTTTTTTTTAATATGTCTTAACGCAAGCAAAAGTAGAACACGCGAAGTGCGGTCCATGTCTCACTAGAAACTGAATCGTTGGTTACCATCTTATCGTATGATGTCGTATCCGATGAAATGTTTGCGTTGCGACATCGCATCGCATTACTGTGCGACGTCGTTTTAGCGATGCGACGTCGTTTTTGCGATGCGACGTCGTTTTTGCGATGCGACGTCGCAACGCAGTGTTGTGGCCTGGCCCTTTCGGTCCATAATCTATATTCGAGGTGTATTCATCAATTTTAAATGATTTTCAGGTGTAGGGTGGAGTGGTCCCTCATCCCTGATGTCCTCGTCGGGAGAGTTACCGAGCGGTCTCTCCTCCGCGGGTCCATCTTCCCCTAATTCTAATTACGCTTCCAACTCGGAACATAAGAACAATCTCTCAGACAGGTATAAGGAATTTCATATATATGTAAGTGCACGCTCTATGGTGTTAATATCAGTTAGGAGTTCGTGTTTTAGTTGTCGTCACGTGGATTAAATATGTCTTCCGACTGTCTAAATTAAAAAAATATGTTTCAGTGTCAAAGTTAATCAGAGCTGTGTATAAAATTGTCGATAGCTTACTCAAGAATGCATTGGAATAAGCAAGGGATGCTTTGAAACTATTTTTAACACTGTATGAAGGAGAGTAAGAGTTATTGGCATATTAACAATGCGGAATACGTTTTTAAGATCGTGATATCGCTTATCGTCGCCATTTTGTTTTAAATGTACTAATTTTAAGCTTATTTAAGTTTTGTAGATATTTTTTGTCACTACCTCGCATAAATATTCATACCACTTCATATCGCATTCATTATTACGGCGGAATAATCTTATTAGACATCACAAAATGGGCTCACTTTTTGTAGTTGACGTTACAAATTCAAAAAAATCAATAAAACTACAAAATCTAAAATTGAAGATCAACATATACTGTTAGATAGGTAGGTAAATATGTATTATTAAGTACAGCTCAAAACCCCTCGTTACTTCTTGATCCAATTTTAATATATAACCATATCAGAAGTAAACTATTTGATTTATTTCTTTTCGCGTACTTTTCAAATAAAATGTAATTAGCACTATTGATCTATCAAGTGAAGTTCTAAATTAAACAAACGAATTTCTCCTTTTCGAAGGTAATAGAAAAAGTTTCTAACAAACACCATTTATGAGTTATGAATAATAAAATAATTATTCATGTAAAAGTATTAATAAGGAAATTAGTAAGTCCTAAAATAATCACGCTGGATGAAATTTAAGATGGTCACACAATCTCAAAAATATTAAAAAAAAATTTAAACTTAAAAAAATTTAAACACCTTATTTCGAACATGGCTATACTAGTTTATCAGATTAGTAAAATATATTATCAAAAATTTTAGTATAGAGACAAAAAAAATAATTAAGCTTAAAACATAAAAAATTAAAATATTTGACACACTTTTAAGCGCGTAAAGTTTGTTTTTATTTTACTAATAAAGAGGCAATAGCATCAAAATGAAATTTATGCAAAGTTATTAACATTTTTTTTTCTAAAACGTCTATGTCAACTACTAAATGTGAGCCCACACAGGGGAGGACACATGCATTTTAACATTCCAGTAGCAATTGGAGTAGAAATTTGGCGGGCAGGCTGCCCGGGTGGGAGGGCGAAGTCCCAGCGACCGCGCTCGAGCCTTCGCTGCGGGCCCCCACAGGTATGCGCTCTCTTTAGGACCCTGGGCGTCGTCCCTAGCGGATTAACCTTTTACCAGAATTGAATGAAATTAACGAATCACATACAATACCTAGGAAATCTAAATAAGTTCATATGTATGACGCAATTGTATATCTTGGTTGTGCTTTTAGCTGGAATGGAAGGTATACCTTGGATGTAGAAAGAAGAGTGTGTGCTGGAAATAGTGTAAACGGAGAGCTGGGTAAACTACTTCAGAGCGAGGTTTTGAGTCAAGGGGCTCGACTCGCTTTGCATAATTCTGTGCTTAACCCAACGTTGTTGTATGGTAGCGAGAGTTTGGTATGTTAGAAAAAGCATGAGAGTAGGATACATACAGTCGAAATGAGAGCGCTACGTAAATGTGTAATGCTCGCTGACCGCGTTAGTAATAGTGAGATCCGAGAAAGAGTGGGATGGAAAGAAAGTGTTTTTGTGAAATGACATAGGGCATTCTCCGCTGATTCGGTCATGTGGAAAGAATGACAGATGAAAGTTTGACAAAGCAGATATACAATGCGAATGTGAATAAATGTAGGTACTCGAGGAGACCTAGGTTAACATTCCACAATTAAATCGCTCAGGTGTTATCCGAAGGTAGTGTCGAAAGTCTCCGAAACCGGCGTGTTTGTATGAAATCTATAACATTTAGATTAAAGAAACCCTCTGCGATGGTTATTAAATATACCTAGTTTTATACAGTAAAAGTATTATCCGATCTTTCGTTTTAAATTTCCGGTTAAACCCTGAACATAGCTGATAAATCCAGCTGACGTAAACCATGAATGTGGAGGAAGCTAGTCAAGTCTGCTATGATCGTGAGGTTTGGCACTCAATACTTTCTGCCTACCCAGTGAGGGAACTGAGGTGAAGATATGTATGCATGCATTAATCCAATTCCAATGATTTTTTAAAAATTGAAGGGAACTCGAACGTTTAAGAGCTACATTGAAAGATTTGTGGTGACGGCTTAATATGTCTATTCTTGATATTTAAGAACCTAGTTATTTATATCAAATAATAAAATAGAATATTAATAAAATATAGTTATTGGTGCAAAAAAATACTTCATTTATTGTATTAAATTTCTACATAACTAATTACAAGTTTTTGCGGACTTCTATATTTCTCTTGCAATGTATTTGTTTATAGACAATTTTCTAAATTTTGCTCTTTAGTGTATGATTTTTTTGCTTTAATTTACAGTATTTTTATAAATAGTAAATAAAAATAAATATTCCAAGGCATAGTACGTCAAAGTATCTGAAGTATTTTTTTATGAATTACACAAATTTATCCAACTCAAAGAAAGCAAATTGTGTTCTGGGTTCATGATACTTTTATAAAGATTATTTTTTTATAAGTGTACAATACACCAAGACCCAGAAATACAGCCAAAAAATATTCATTACACAAATATCTGCGCCTGACGACAAATGAAACCGAGCCTCACGGATGATGGGAGGATGTAGGTATGTGTACTGTGTACGCTAATATGATATAATATAACAGCATAGGATTAACATTTCACTATAAGGTTAATAGAATGTTTAGTACGCGACGGCCTCAATCAGCGTGACACGACATTTCCTACGAAATTCACAAAATTCTTGTTTGCATTTCCTGTAATATACCCTATCGGAACACCAAAAGTCCCTATCACCAAAAATTGCACGATTATTCATCAAGGGCTCAAAGTTTTTGCAGATCCGAGCATGCTAGCAAAATTTTGTCCTTTCAGTTACTAATCTTCCTTAAGAAAATTTCCAGCACTGCTTGGCAAACTTTTGCAAATAGATCATGTACGCAATAATAACCCAAATCACAAAATATTAGGTGTAACTATTAAAAAATGTGTAACTAAAAAGTAATAATGTTTTTGATGATATAAATAGTATACTTAAAGCGTAAGCTTTGTTTTTTTATTGTCAGTGTTTTTAAAAAATAAGTACATTTTAGTCATTTTGACGCAGATGACTAACTTTTGGCTCTTTTGTGGGTTGGATTGTTTTCGCGAAACACGGTCTAAATATAGTGCAGTGCAATAAGGACGTTTCAACCTAGATTTTACATACTTGACGATACTCTAACTTGGATATAGGATATCGTTTATTTGAGTAAGAGAGAAATAAATATATATGGTATTTTTAGTTTTTAATTTGTATATTATGTGACTTTCATTTTCATTATTTTGGTCATAATTATTTTGTTTTATGAAAAAAATATCTTAAAACATATTTTTATTAACATTTTTTTTAAGTTTTTTTAAAGTGATTGTAATCGCAACATGAGGAAACTAAATCAACTTTAGCCGAAATTTTAATAAGTTATAGAAATAAAAACTTAAATTTTAACGATCAAGCGTGACTGAAAATGTCTAGATTAAAAAACATATATTTTATTTATGATTTTTTTAAATTAATTGAAACGGGAAGAAAAGCCTTATTCTTTTTGTGAAGTGATGGACACTCCATATTTTATAATCTCTTTTGAATAAACATTGCATGAGATTTTATGGTTTTTGCACTGCTCTCTACTATCCTTGATGTAAGCATGTTTCCTTTCAGAGCCAGAACAAACGGGAAAAGAATAAAATGTCGCTTTAAATGTTCACTGGGTTTCTGTAAATTTAACTTATGTGTAAGAAAGGTGTTCAGATGCACTTATGTTCCTATAAATGTTATAATATTAGATAAAGTTATTTTGTTACCTATTTTTCCAAGTAACTCGTAAGGGAGCGTCAGGATTTCAAACCAAAACTGACCATTTTAGTTTAACGATAACTCGCCCGATGTGGTATCATCGTTAAATTTTCCTGTCGCCATCAAGTCGGTGATCGCCATTGTTGTGTTTCGGTTTTGTAGGATGAGATATCCCATATACTTACTTAATCAAGAGGCTTAACAAGTCAGTTCCAAGTTGGCAAAGTACCATTAAAAGTATAGGAAACCAGTTTGGTAATTACAAATAAGTAACTTCGCAGCCATGACTTGGGACTAGGCTAGAACTCGCCTAGATTGGTAGATTATTCCTACTGCTATAGTATTGTCGTGTTCCGGTTTGGATTCTTAACATAATGTTGGCATTACCGTCTTTGTTGTCTATAGGCGACAAGTTACCATTAGGGGATCGGTCAAGTTCGCTACTATAAAGAAATAATGTAATGAAACATTTGTGTGTAGGTTCATCTATTAGTGGCGACGTGACGCCGGTGTCGGTGGCTTCGGACGTGGAGTTCAACAGCAACGAGGCCACCGCCGGATCCATCACGGACCACGACCTTCTGGTGAGGACTACAGTGATAATTTAGCAATGAATCAGAAGTAAATCTGCAGGACACCGATTCCGATTTCATTATTAAAAAAAATATCTTTACGCCCTTGTCTCCGAAACAATAGAGCACCCACGACTTGCCTACACACTAAGCCCACAATGTGATAGCCAGTCGCCATCCGGGCACCGTTATTTTTATTAGAAAATTGAAAAAAAAAATATATTTTTGTTTCTCGACCAGGAAACTTATGAATTTCAGTCCGACAATGGAGCGCTAGACTACAGAGACGATATTTTCACTAATACATCTTCAAAAAGAAAAGAATATGCATTATTAATTATAACTTAAAAACTTCTAAGACATAACTTATGGTGTCAGCTACCTTTTTGGAGATTTTTTTTTATTTTTATAATATTGGAAGGCAAACAAGCAGACGGATTTCCTGATGGTAAGAAATTCACGCCGCCTCTCTAGGCGGCGTGAATATATGCGTTCTGCACTTCTCCTACACATAAACTATAAGTGTGCCAAATTTTATGCTCCTGCGTCCGCGCAATTTTCGTAAAAAGGGGTCCAAAGTTTTGGCATCACGTATTAATATATAGATTTGTTTATATATATATGGAAGGCAAACAAGCAGACGGGTTTCCTGATGGTAAGAAATTCACGCCGCCTAGAGACACCAAAGTTGGTAATGGAGCATTGCCAACCTGAGGCCGGGATATTAGGCCTCGAGCAAAAGTAAGTAAAAATTACAATTATGTGTTGCTTATTTTAGAGCGCTGAAGGAGAAGATGATGAAGAAACCCTATCAGCAGACGCTTGTAGTTCTCCTATTAAGATGATAAGAAACGATCTCACCCCTGAAACCGATTTTAAGGGAACGTTGAGACAAAACAGCCAACCTTCCAACAACGTTCCTCTGGAATTGTACGGCCTAACGCCACAACAAACTAAAGAGACGTTTAACAAAGACATGCCGTCCAGCAGCAAGAATTATAACATGGAATCTGATTTCGATAATAAATGTACAAAAGACCGCGTCCAATACATTTACAATTTGGATTCAATCAATTCACAAAATAAGGAGTTTAGAAGCAAACACGAAATGCTTAATAATGGTAGCAGGAGATACAGTGATAGTGTGGCGCAGAAAAATAATGTTAGTACGAATTCTAGTAGGTTCACTACAACTTTGGTATCGGAGGATTTGTTAAAGGCAGGACCGTCCAATGAAGCTAAGTTGGAGAAAACGGAGAACTCTCTTGGTCCATTTGTTACGGAGGCCAAAAGTGTCAATATGAAACCAGGATTTCAAATAATCGACAAATAACACATGGATTACGTTTTGACTTTATTTTGAAACTTGTAGGGGTGAATTTAGAAGTAACACCGTATGATTTAGATAGGTATATTTGGTGATATAAATTAATCCTATCTATAGATAGATCCCATATTAAAGAGAATAATTTTACCCCAAATGACGCTGCAAACGTTTGACTTAAAATATGTGACTTTGATTGCGTTTGATGAAGTATTTATCACTATGGATCACTCAGTGATAATTTAAAAAAGCTCCCCAGAAAAGGTGAATGATACATGCTGTAAATGCTGTAATACTTCAAGCTTGAAGTTTTCGTGTAGTTAATTTGATCGTTATCGACGTAATGGAAATGTCAAATACGATTGACATTTTAAGAGGGACGTTCAAAATACGTCTGATTGAAAGGAAATGTATATTTTTGCGAAGCAAGACACACCAACATAATATATGTTTACGTCAAGTCAATTACGGGTTTGTATGTGTGTAAAGAAATTACATAGATTGTATTCACGTTTAACTGTTACTTATTATTTCATAGTTAATTTTTCGCAGAATGCTGTTAGTCAATTTAAAAGCACCAAAACTTTAACTTGAGGTTACTGAACTCATGGCAAAGTGAAATAAGGTTGACTCCAAACGCGTATTAAGCTAGGTGCCTTTTTACTTGTAAACTTTAGGTGACCGAGGGAAATGGGGATTGTTTTAAGAATCATGAATTTTTCGTTATTCTCATATATTTATTGAATGTTTTTACTAAAATTTGTGTTATAATTAGTAGTTTAATAACAGTATTTTCACGCTTGCGATAAATTGATACAAACTTTTTGTGAACTTAGAAGGTTAGTTAGCTCACAAATTTTGTCTTGACTATCTATGATCTGCCACTGGAGCTACATTCAAATACTTCAATATACTTGCTAACAATATCAATTCTGTTTTATTGATCACTTAGGATATAGTAGCTCAAGATTTTTTTATTTTATTTTAAATTCAACAAAGGCGTCGAATGCGATTTTTATATATTAAAGACTAAAAAGCAAAAATCACAAGTGTGAACGCCTGATAATATACCACTCTAATTATAAAGAAAAACAAGACTTAAAACTACAACCCATATTAAACCTGAATTGAAATTGAGAAAAAAGTATACTTAGGTACAAATGTTGCAGCAGGTATTAAACCCATAAAAAAAATAAGTTATTTATTGCATTAGCTATTATCTCGCGTTATTGCTTTTAGATTTGAGGCATTTTATGCGATTTTTGTTAGTATTATAGATTTAGAAAACAATATTGCGTTTTGTAATGTGCAATTAAGATGAAGGTGATAATTATTGAAAGGAAATCTGATACAATCCACTGGAATATTCCTAAATTTTTACTGTGATTAATTAATAAAATAATAACTCTAGACCCGACAGAATTATCGTCGTCGCATACAAATAGATATATATTCTTATAAAAGGTTTATATAATAAGTAATCTGATACATGTTGCACGCTATGGTAAATGTAGCTTTGATTATAACAAATATGTAGGACATATTGTATAATTAGGTAGGATTATTGGCCTTGAATTGTGATTTAAATACATAACACAATATATTTGATATTAGATAAAAATACTGTAGACTGCTTGTTTATGATGCTTTAGTTTAATAATTTAATTGAATGACTAAATAATTCGACATTTATGCTTTAGTTTGACGATTTAATTATAATAGTGGTTTTATAGTGCTATTAGATTAGTATCTGTACAAATATCCCGTTTTTAATACATAAATGTTGCCATTACAAAATATCGTTAATTAAATAATTATTTTGTCATATTAAATCAGTATGATTCAATCGCAGATTTTTGTTTATTTAATTTTAGACAATATTTACATTATATAATTGTTATTACTTAGACGACTAAATAATTAAATATATTGCTTTTGAAAATGGTTTGAGTTTTTTATTGAATGATAACTAGCCTAGCTGCAAGCTGCCTATGTGAGACCACGCCTTACCTCTGGGCATAAATATACTGTGGTTTGGGCGAGTAGGGTGCACGAAGCGGAGCTGAAAAGTTAACTGTACTCGCTGCTTATCAG
Organism: Calephelis virginiensis; assembly: GCA_002245475.1. Classification (NCBI taxonomy): domain Eukaryota; kingdom Metazoa; phylum Arthropoda; class Insecta; order Lepidoptera; family Riodinidae; genus Calephelis; species Calephelis virginiensis. Next base: position 339,893 of record NJDC01003776.1, read on the forward strand.
CGTTTTCATACAACCTTTCATCCTCCATTGTAGTCCTTTGAAGGGTGATTTTTTTTAAAGTAATATGTGAAAATACAAAATTGGCCTATTTGTTTTGCCGTAAAAGCTTAACAGACAGAGTAACTTTCATTCATTAATCAACCGACTTCCAAAAAAGGAGGTCCTCAATTCGGCCGGTATATTTTTTTTATGTATGTCGATCGATTTCACCGAGGTTTCTGATCATCGGATCGGAAAAAGTATTACGTAAATCGTTACGTAATACTTTTTCTGTTTGACGCGCAATAGTTTCGAATTGGTCTCATAAAAATTTGATTCAGGTAGGTATTATGAGTATTTTTTATCTACTTTCACCTAACCCGATGCCGTCGATAAATTTTTATCATAATTTTTATAATATTTTTTATCATATCAAATTAAATCAAATCTCGCAAGTAATTGTGACGAGATTACAGACACATCAGCATTCAGCAACATGCTATAAATATATTTAGTAAAGTTATATTATATGTAGCCTTATACCATGCTAGAAAAGATAGTTACTTGGTAAATGAAATCATCAGCAATCAACTAAAAAGTATTAAATAAAAATAATTGCGATAAAAAAACGAAACTAAAAAAATAAAAGATTTAATATTAATTATATACTACCTATTATATATAAGTGCTATTGAGTTTGAAGTGGGTGCCAAGCCAATTTAATACTTATAATTATTAGTTAATGGCTTGGCACCAACATCAAACAGACTAGTAAATAGCACTTAGTGGTAAATAATTAATATTAAATCTTTATTATTTTTTAGTTTCGAAGTCAGTTTTTTATTAACACAGTTATTTTTACATAATATTTTTATTGCTGATGATTTATTTTATATAAAACTTATAAGTAAATATCTTTATAGCATGGTATATATAATATAACCTTACTAAATATCTTTATAGCATGTTGCTAAATGCCAATGTGTCTGTAATCTTGTCACTAAGTGGATCAAATTTCCTTGGCAGATTTGGTTTTTTTAATAATGGCAGATTACATGCTCGTAGCTCAGCGACAACTGGCCAAGATTGCTTGACACCATATTCCTGCTGCCACGAAGTCTCCCACTCCCCACTCTCCCACTACTGTTATTTTTCGGACTGTTACGTTAATAAAATGTAATCTCTAGTAGCAAACTTACTAAATCCTATAAGTAAAAGTAAAATTTCAGTCTTAAGTTGAAAATTACAACTTTTGCTGTTTAGAAGCAACAAATATTTCTTGCCATCATTAAATTCATTTGTTTGCCATTTAATGTTCTAAGAACAAATTGATTCTTTGAGCAATTATTGGTCAAAAGTGCATTTCTTAAGCCACGATATTGTTCATGTGTTGCATGTGATCATGGTACATAAAACTTGTTCCGATAGGTAGTGCCATGTAGAACATAGTGAGAATAACATGAAACATCAACAACCTCGAGCATTTAACCTTATGAGAAAAAGTTATGGCACTATTTCACAAGCATATAATCCCAAGAAACTCCTAATAGTTTACCCAACTGCAAACGAAAAGTAAGTTAGCTTTTTGTTTAACCATCTACAATATCATGTGAGAGTTTTAATCATATTGGATTCTGTCCATTTGACCCTAAATTTTACAGAGCATAAATTTGTTTATCTTAATATGTTTTAACTTTAGTTTTTTGCATTTTTCCCAAGCTCATCAATTTTTACGAAAGCAAGTTTACACATCAAAATTCAAACCTTGGCAAAGACTAGGTTTTTACTTTTCATTCATTGGTTCATTTTAATTTTTTATTCCAAACTCCCATGTTTGCTAAGATTTAAATAAACATGAATGTTAAAAACACCATTTACCTGTACTAAATACTTACATTACAAACATTTCTATAACATTTTTACATCACACCAGTAGTCAAATTTTAGATGTTATAATTAACAACACATTTTTACAATTTACTTTTATTTAAATAAAATGTACTGTAGGCTCACAATGAACAATTAATACTAAACTTAACCTTAACTGAGTAAATGACCAGACTAACATCACATTCAAAAGCTAAAATGGAATGTAAAATTACCTATGATGTTTTTGTCTTTTTGTAAAACATTGAGAAAATATTATTAAAAATGCCCTTGTGTTCAATCCCAGGCCAAAGGAGAATGGTAGTTGTCATAATATATAGCAACAATATGTTGTTAACAGTTGATGATATCCAAGCCAAGAAGCATAGAGTGCTGATAGAAATAACATAATACTGAAAAGAAAACAACATTTTATAAAACTACTGACAGGCAGTAATTACGTATCCAGTTATCTACTACTGTTAATACTTTTTTTTTAAATAATTAAATACAAAAAAAACGTACAAATGTATTTTTTTGTATGCTATAAGACAGGGAACAAGAACTTGTCTCTCCTGACGTCAAGAGAGAACCATGCCTTAAACTCATCATCATCAGTAGTCTTGTTAGTTGCAACCCATTTAATCTATACTTATCTCATGAGCTGTCAAGCAGAGAGACATATTGTCTATTCTTATTCTATAGAGAGCCCATGTGATCACAGAATTAATTATATTTCAAGAACTCAGCTCCAAAATTCAGAAATTATTTTAAATTCTTCTATTAACTTTTAAATTGAAGGTATGACAAACTTACAACAGACAGGCTTGATGAAATAGCAAAAGTTAAAACCAAATTGCTTATTGCTTCATATTTTTATTTATAAAACTTAGCGTGTCAGTCATCAAAAATATTAGATCCCAAGTTTTGTTATAATAATTTATCTAAATACTAGCTGTTACCCGCGGCTTTGCTCGCGAAAAATTTAGATGTAAGCTATCCTATCTTTCAAGTTAGACCAAACTGCACACGGTGTCTAAATTTGATTAAAATTGGTTAAGTGGTTTAGGAGTCCATTGAGGACAAACGTGGCACGAGATTATATATATATTAAGATTAATTTTTGGAATATTCATCATCTCAATACCTGATTTTGTGTCTATATTAAAAAAATATGATATTCCAGATTCATGTACTCTTACACTAATAACTAGAAATGACAACATAATAACTATAAATAACAAATTTTAAATCATAAACTTACCACTAAGGGACTTTTCTCCCTTAAAGAATAATATGCACGCATTGACCGCAGAACTTCATTGTAATAACTAACAAGGTGTCGGCATGTATCTTCATACATTTTCTCTTTCTGGCCAGTCCAAGAATTAGGGCTGTACAAAGTATTGCAGATAATAGGACCAATGAAATCTATGAAATTAATTATGAGACCAGAAACTGCTAAAGCTGCAATGGTATTTAAATCCAAAAGCCAAAGAGTAAAAAAGAGAAGAGACACAGATCCAACTATAGCACAAGGATGCCACTGTTGTTCCCACAGAAATACAGACTTCAAAGGCAAAATTGCCATACGCCAGCCTTCAAGAAATCTTTTTAGTTTTGCAACTTGCTGCTCCTTAAAAATCATTGACAATGTTATTTTTATGGATTACAGAAAATGATATGTATTATGATGTGCTAAATAAAATACATTATAACAACATTAAACAAAAAGAAGTTCAAACATAAAACCTAAACAAAAGGTGCTTAAGTTTCTTAGTACCCACCCTATTTACTTACCTCGACTCCTTGATATTCATCACTTTTAAAAAGTGCGTAATCACCGGTTTCTTTCATTTTATTTTGTATTAAATTAGCTATGTAATGTAGTAAAAATACAACTTCAATACTGCAAGTAATCAATAACGTATCCCTCACCCAGACGAAAATTCGAATTTGCGTACGATTTTTCTTTGTTAAATTTTGACGTATGTCATGCGTATGTCTAATTATTGTTGTTTTTCAATTTTATCCCAGTCGGGGAAAGGCAAAGGATCTGTGTCCATACAGCCACGTCTTCCGTATTAAAAAATCTTTTTCTTTTTATATATTTTGAATTAATGTCTTCCATAATAATTCTTTATTTCAGTCATTAGTCACTATTTACACAGTCTTGTCTGGGTCTTGAGTAAAGCGGTGGTTTCGTTACACAAGCTC
>NJDC01003776.1:343980-355538 GCA_002245475.1 Calephelis virginiensis
TCAATTTTATCCCAGTCGGGGAAAGGCAAAGGATCTGTGTCCATACAGCCACGTCTTCCGTATTAAAAAATCTTTTTCTTTTTATATATTTTGAATTTATGTCTTCCATAATAATTCTTTATTTCAGTCATTAGTCACTATTTACACAGTCTTGTCTGGGTCTTGAGTAAAGCGGTGGTTTTGTTACACAAGCTCGTTTATGAGATTTGGCGGCAGCGAGGAAATTCACGATACAGTGATTTCTTCATGATTATTATTTCATTAGTGCACTTTCTTTGAACAAAATCAAACTAATTCCCCCCTAAATTAACCAATTTTACTCATATTTTACACTAAATTCAATAATTGTGAAAAAATTACGACCATCTTCAATCACGATGACGCCAAAACTCCTAAATCTTTTTCTTGTTGTGTATTTTCATTTCATGTCTTCCGTATTCATTCTTTATTTAAGTCATTGGTCACTAATTTACAAAGTCATGTCTGGTCTTGAGTAAAACGGTGGTTTCGTTACACAAGCTCGTCTATGAGATTAGGCGGCAGCGAGGAAATTGACGTTACACTAATTTTTTCATGATTATTTCATTTGTGCTTTTTCACTGAACAAAATTAAACTAATTCCCACCCAAATTAACCAATTTTACTCATGTTTTACACTCAATTCAATAATTGTGAAAAAAATACGACCATCTTCATTCACGATGGCGCCAAAACTCCGCGTATGTCTAATGAAATGACAATTGTATTTGTTTATAGTTAATTTGTCCCTTTGTGGGGCCGGTGAACGCCATGCTACCATGTCTTCCGTATTAATACTTTATTTCAGTCATTATTCGCTATTTACAAAGTCATGTCTGGGTCTTGAGTAAAGTGGTGGTTTCCTTACTCATCTCGTCTATGAGATTTGGCGGCAGCGAGGAAATTCATTCATTAGGTTTTGACAGTCGCGTTAGCATTTTGCCATTAGTCAAGTAGAAATTTGCATCAAAATTACCAAAATCCGAATTCAATTACAATTAGTCATAAGTCGTCAATGTCATGTCTAGAGATGCAAACAATATTTTTTTTATGACAATGGAAGGTAAACAAGCAGACGGATTTCCTGATGGTAAGAGATTCCAGCCGCCTAAAGACACCAAAGGTGGTAATGGTGCGTTGCCAACCTGAGACCGGGATGTTAAGCCTCGAGCAAAAGTAAGTTTACCGGCTACCTTACCCTCCGAACCGGAACACGTCATGACGTTATGGCGGCAGGAATAGGTAAGGCGGTGGTACCAATCCGGGCGAGTCGCTGCTGCTGCTGCTACTGCTAGTCAGATGTCACGGTGTTAGTGAAGGTAAGTCTGTGCTCGCCTTTTACGAGCTGCCTGGCAGGAAGGCAGATGGTCTATTCTACAAAGGAGCCCGGACCAACACGGGGGAAATATATCGATGTTTTAAGATATCGAGGTATCGTTCAAAAACATTGATGTTAAACGACAAGAAAACATCGATATGAACGATGTTCTGTTGCAGTGATCTCTCTCTTTGTAAGTTGATAATCTACATATAATCTTAGTCATTTGTTTTTTCTATTTTTGTTTGGCTTAAATTAAACAAGAGAACGAACTGCTGTATGTTTGGCGTCCATGTGCCGCTCCGTCGTTCGTGTTTGTGCATTTTAAACAAATATGTTCAAAACTCATTCTTTTTAAAGATGCAACTGCAAAAGCTAAAGTCTTGAGTGATGTGAACAACTATGTAAAAAAATATGTAAACTACGGTTACATCAGAGTCTTCTGACAAATCAGTAAAACAAAAGATTGATATATGGAGTTACCATAAATAATTAACATACGATAACATGAAAAACAAAACCCCCAACAAAATAAAAGCGGAATCAGAATTTCATGTTTGTGTCATCACCTGTTACGTCAATAAAAGGGAATCCTGTAAAAAAATTATTTCCCTAAAGTATCTTCACGCCCATGTCCCCAAAGTGGTAGGCAGAGGCACAACCAGGGCACCCACGACTAGCCAAAGATACTAAGTCGCACAATGTGATAGTTGGCAAGCCTATCGCCAACCGGGCACATATATTTTTTACACACATTATTTCTCTATTTGTATTTAAACTGGCTATGAAACATTTGCCAATAATAGTTACTTCAGTACCCAATCTGCGGTTATTTTCTGAAGCTGGAGCCGATTGAAGAAAGGAACCGATTGCTTGGCAGTAGACTGTCGAAATTATTGTTTTTGAATTCTATTATGAAAAACAATTAATAATTTATTTTATAACATAATAAATTTAATAATCTTTGTCTATCCAATTTCGTTATTCTTCCACTAATCATATACTGATACATTATATCTGTTTTATTTAAAGTATAAGTAGGTATGTGTCTGCAACTTTGATTACTAAAACGAATCTAGTTCAATATTTGTAGGAAGTCGCTTTTCCTTATTATATTACAGCCGTACGTCAACCATGCTAATATTTTATAAAACAACGTAAAAACATTGAAGTATCGTTCATAAACATCGATATTTTCGGCATCGATGTTTAATTTTTAAGAACATGAACGATATTGCATTCCTAATCATGTCAGGGTCTTGGGTAAAGCGGTGACCTCATTACTCAAGCTCATATAGTGGGATTTGATGGCAACGAGGAAATACGATACGCTAATTTCTTCATGAAAAAAAATGTACAAAATGCCACCAAAATTGACTAATTTTACTCAATATATACAGGAAATTCTAAAATTATGAAGAAACTTGGACCATCTCGATGGCGCCAATAACTCCAATTATTGTTTTAATAATTTGTTTCTTTCTGAGACAAGTTACGATCTTTAGGACATAGTACCACGTCTTAATCTTATCTTCTTCTTATCCTTATCTTAATCTTATTCTTATTCTTATCTTAATTCCTTTTCTTGTTCTCCAGTTTCTTATATTATAGACTGTCATGTCAGGACCTTGATTAAAGCGGTGCCCTTCTTATTCAAACTCATTTAGTAAGGTTTGGCAGCAATAAGGAAATACACGTTAAAATAATAACAATTTATTCATCACAAAATTTTTGTTATTTAAAATCATAGAAAATTATTTTCTATTTATAGTTGAGCTAGTTTCGTTAGTTTATAAAGTATTCGTTTTTTATTAAATATTATTCAGTTGTCGGACTTGACTGTGTGAGGGTTGACCGGGTTCGAATCTCGGGTCGGGCAACAAAAAGAAAAATTGGATTTTTCCAATTTTCTAATAAAAAAACGTTGCTCGGGATTGGAAATGTGCCCGGCTGGCGATAGGCTTGCCACCTATCACATTGTGGGACTTAGTGTCTTGGGCTAGTCGTGGGTGCCCTGGTTGTGCCCCTGTCTACCTCTTCGGGGATATGGGCGTGAAGATACTTAAAACGTAGTGATGTAGTGTTTGCCACAACAGTTACACTGCTTACGCGGAATTAGCAAAATAAAGGCTTATTTTACATCTGTTATAATGGATTTCCGCAAAGTAACGCCTGATTCAAAAAAATAAAAAAAACTTTACTGGCATTTTAAAAAAAAACTGAGTTTTAGTGACTTACGCCAATAAAACTGACCAAAGAGTATATAAATACTACGAAACTGACTTTACTGACCATTTGCCACCTCTGGAATTTATTATGAATGAATGAAGAATAGGTAATTACTACGTAGTAGATACGTTGCCTAATGTGCGTTAATCCCAGCTGGTGGTAGGTATTCATATGTGCTTCTTTACTAAGCTAAGGTGTTTTGTCATGCTAAATTTGCACATTTCAGTTCAATTAGTGATCCTTATCTGTACATTTCGGTAATTATTTTTTTATCTTACGGCTGAAATATGCTATCCGTAAATATTTAGGTAAATACTATTAAAACTAATAAATAAATCTATGTCGACTTAGTTCAACAGTATTTTTTTCATACAAATTACAGTTGCACGATTTCTTTTAGCCGCCCTCATCGAAGTCGGTTGTGACGGTTGTTCCGCATTCTCTGTACCTACACTCTGCACTTAGATATGTACAGTGTAACAATAGATACTTAGTATTGTATTACTATCTATTCTGAGTGAGTAACTACGTTGGATCAATGAGACATACGTAGGTCACACTATAAGTTTAGCGTAACCTAAAAAAACAACATGTTATGACCAAAATATTATGTTTATTGCTTTTCAAATTAATCTCCTTTACATTGTCAACATTTTTTCATGCGATCGATCCAGGCCGCCCTTTACGAAATTCGTCATGTAAAGAAACTCGACCTCTCTCAAATTCAGCAGACCATCGCCTCACGATGCTCAAACAAGGTGCTCCTCCCCCAAAAGCATTTTGGAGCCGAGCGGTACAGTCTTGCAGAGAAAGAGAACTTTTAAAATCATAAAAATCATCGCTCTTAAATATTTTCAACTTAATTCCATTTTCGTTGCGTACGTAGAACTTTGATGTGTGATAAAAAAAACAATAGAAAAATTATTTCCCGCCAATTGTTTTTTTTTATTACTAAGAAGATTGCAACGTTTTAAAAATATAACATTCGAAATTCAAATAGTTCCGATTAGCTGGAAGTGCAAAACTTTTAGTGTGCCCCATGTATTTATAACTAATTATAAAAACTAACCCAAGTATATATCCAAGGATAAGTTTTATTAGATTTAAATAAATCCAGTAGAAATCAAATTGTTAGAATATGCTTAAACTTATTAAAACTGATTAATGTTTTTATATTTATTAATCTAAATGGTAAAGTGTAAACCATCAAATAGAGAAACAATAAATTTGGGATAGATATAAAATATATTTTCAAAATGATAACAAGCTTATAAAAAAGTACAAAATAATATTAATATAAAATAAATGTTGTGATCTAATTAAATCAGTCGAACAATTAAATGTTTAATAATGGAATGGCTGCATTGCTTATGTCTTCACTCTACGGAAATATCTCTTGCCTGGTTTTTGTGCTTTCTCGTGTGTTAATGTCTGAAAATTAAAGCAATAAATCAATTATCATCCATGAGTTCAAATTGTTTGCATTAAATTGGTAGTTAACACTTCTAACAGCCTACGTTTTTTTTCTATGATGTTATCTGTTCCTTTGCAAAAATTATTATAAAGTAGGATCAGTTTATTGAAAGCACATACGAAAATAGTCACTCTTCAATTTATTTATTGAGCTTATTCATTTTGCTTATTATAGTATTTGTGAAAGTTTGTAAAAGAAATAGTATTAGTTTTATAAAAATGTGAATATATTTGTGAAACGCTTTAAAAATTCATTAATATCAAATATGCTTAATGCTAGAGATTTAGTGAGAGTTTTTAGGGGCCATCCACCTTAGTCAATCAATCTCAGTCACTTTTTTATTAGTCTAGTCAACATGTGCCTTTTAGGTAAAATTTTTTAGCTCGCCTCGGAAAATTCTGATCGAGGTGTCATTCGATTCATCATCGCATTTAGAAACTTTTTGAAAAATTTGGAGTTTTGATTGCAAAAATTACAAAAGTTATAAACAATTTAGTAAAAAAGAAATTTCAAAATTTTTGAAATTGGAAAAAAGATCCAAAAAGAGGAAGTAATTTCCTAAAAAAAGTCCTACTTCCCGGAACTCTAGGACCAAAATTTAATAGTTACAGGTTAATAGTTTAACAACCATCGTACTTTCAATAGTGATGTTCGTGCTACAAAAAATTGTTAATTAACTAATTGATAATTAATTGAAAAATAGCGATAAAAATTTTTGATCGCCGGATCTTTGTTCATTGATCTATCCTATAGGTGCCTTAATTTTTCCTTTCTTAATTATCATATTTAATAATTTTAAATAATATTTATTCATTAAAGGTCCAAAGCGGGCGGAGCTTACGCAAGCGAGAGTTTCCGTTTTCGATCGTATTTTCAACCCTCTAGAAAAATTATAACTATTAGTCCTAGAGTTCCGGGAGGTAAGACTCTTTTTTTAGGAAATTTCTTGCTGTTTATGGATCTTTTATCAAATTTCGAAAATTTTGAATAGTTTTTGAGATATTCGCAAAAAACAAAACCACCTTTTCTTTTTTTACTAAATTGTTTATAGCTTTTGTAGTTTTTGCAATCAAAACCCCAAATTTTTCAAAAAGTTTCTAAATGCGATACGAGGCGAGCTAAACATTTTGACCTAAAAGGCACATGTTGACTAGACTATATGTGGCAAAACAGTAAACTAGCACAAAGCTCTCCTGATCGTAAAATGACAGTGGCCTATAGACACCATAAATGTTGTAGTTGTTTTGCCATCTTATGGAAAGATTGTTAGGCTAATAGCACAAGTTTACTGTCTATCCTACCATCCGGATCGGAGTATGGCATCACAGAAGGAAAAGGTAAACCTGTAAAACTTGCAGCACGCAATTCTACCGCCAGTACTCTTGTTGGTAAAGACCAATTTCCCATTTGCTCTTCTCTTTTGAACTGCCACCTGCCAGGTACGAAGACAGATGGTCTATTCTACAGAGGAGAACTGGAAAGACTAGACTTGCATGGGGAAAGACTAGATGCTATCCTGCAAACTAGCTGGTAAGAGGCAGGTACAGGTTAAATGTAAATGTAAATGTCGGTAGTGACACCGAGAAGATTACTGGTGCTGAGCAGTAAGTTGTGAAAGTAGGGATCCACCATATTGACTATGCCCGCAGCTATGACAGCGTTATGTTCCAGTCCAAAAGATGACCGGTAAACACAGGACACTAATAAACAATATATTATAACATCTATAATGTCTATATTACAGAGTATAAGCAATGGTTCTCTTTAATATGCCAGAAAAAATAAAACAAATATGTAATAAAAATACTCACAATTACACATTCATCATCAGTAAATAAATAATGTCGTCCACATTTTTGGCCAGATTCTGGAATTACTGATTCAGTCACCACTTCATTGTCATTAACTATGGTTGTTGTGCTCTAAAATTAAAAGTAATTAGTTTAATATCTAAGTATTATTATTGTTGGTAGATTGAAAGATGCTTAAAAGTTCCAAGTTAATTTGTTAAGTGTTTAGCTTAGTTTATGTGTGAAAATTGCTTATAATCCCCATCTTTATCATTCAGTAATGTTAAAAATAAGCTTCATACGATTTTTTATTTAATGTATTATTCTCTCACCAGTAGGGTGCAAACTGCCTGCTTCACATCCAATTACAAGCATATAAAATAGACTATATTTCACAAACTCACAACTACATCAAAATTTTGTTATTTGTCTTAACCATATACTTTATTGTATTAAACTCACTTTGAAAAAAAATTTGTACACAGGACCAATAAACATCTGGATAACATGTGGATAATCTTATCAATTTTCTTTCATTTCCAACACTTTCTTTTTATTCTTGTCACAAGTTACATTCTGTAGATATTTTTTTTCTATGAAATTTTCTTATTTTATGACTGAATATTATGTACCTATTTAAGAATTCTAACATTAATTTCGATATTGTTATATCAAAGTTCTTATTGATATACCTTTTGATGAATTTTATTTCTTTTATATTTTGTAGTTAATAAAGTCATATATTATTGCTCACATGTTATTGATGCACATCAATTACTGCATTAGAGTGTTTATTTATTCATATCTATATACAAAAATCATTGGTTTACAAGATTGCAATGTAATAAATGTACTATTACAAAGAGAAGCCTTAACATCTTAACAATCCTAGAAGGTCAGGTGGACAATTTAAAAAAAATTCCTTCTAACTACTATTAGATTAAAAAACAATCAAATAGGGAAAAATTAATTAAAGTAAAATTATCTTCACGAACATATAGCAAAAGGGGTAGGCAGAAGTACAACCAGAATACCTGCAACGAGCTGAAGACACTAAGTCCCATTATGTGATAGGTAAAAAGCCTATCGCCATTTGGACACATAGCCAATCCTGGGCAACTTTGTTTCTATAAGAAAATTTGAAAAATACTTTTTCTTTTTGTTGCCCAACCTCGGGATCAAACCCTGGACCTTGTGAAGTCAAGTCCACCAACAGACAGTTAGACCAATGAAAATGCAAAATGGTTGGCACATTCTATAACAATTGAGCAATTACTCCGTACGATCACTCCGTACTAGTACTGTTTTTCGAATGTACTAGTTCGGTCTTTTAGTACTATTAGTTCAGTAGTACATTAGAAAAGGTTACGTCTTATGATTCCCATGTGGCTCACATAATGAATTGTATTTTGATTTTACTTTATACTTTGCAGACATAGGACTGTCATTCTAAAATGTTTATGAGAAGATTTATCTCCATTCGTAGTGTCATTTTTAGAATGACTTATTTAAAAATCAGAATGTTTACAACGATTGGTATTTTTCCATTTTTGTTATTTATTTATGTTATATTTACATTATGTAAAATGTGTTTCAAATATTTATTAACTTATTTACAATTAGCGGCCCGCCCCAGCTTCGCTCGGGATTAGATATAAACCTTCATCTTCAATCACTTTATCCATTAAAAAAAACGGAATCAAAATCCGTTTTAAAGATTTAAGCAAACAAAGGGACATAGGGACAGAGGAAGCAACTTTGTTTTGTACTATGTAGTGATATTTATCAAATTATTTCTATTATTCATCAAACTAATTAACTATGATCTCTATTTCAATAATAGTAAAAGTCAAAATAACATAAAAATAACATAATTTGTTATTCTCGTTCGATCACATCTGAAACACCGTGTCCAATAGCAGCGCGCGACAAACAATCTGTTCTTCTTATTCATATTTCATTGTCTTTGCTATGATTCCGTTCTTGAATAAACATTGCGAACGAGATGTACTAAATGAACGATTAATCATACGGTTACGGAATAGTTCGTTCTAGTACTGAGAACTGACTTAATTCTTATTAGTTCTTAGTACATGAACTAAGCTAGCCTAGTAGCCTCTTATCTTTGCCACCTTACTAAATTATTAAGTCATAAATGAAACAGAGTAGACCAGACTGTTTTAAGCCTTCGAGACTAAGTATATTATTTAACCCTTAACCACCTGCGAGCGGTCTCACAGACCGCAACGGTTTTTAAAATTCAAATATCTCCATGTGTGAGTGACGTGTGTCACAGCGCGTTCATCTACCTTTTCTGCTCACTTATTAGTTATCACGTTGGCTCAGGGTAAGTAAAAATACTTCGCCAGCGGTCTCCCTGACCGCACACCTAGGTGGTTGTGTGACTTTTTTGTGATTGTTTGTTTTAACTGTTTTAGTTTCAAAATGAACATGACGAAAAATAAAAATAAAACAAACGAAATACCGCCCCAGTTCAAATCGTCTAGGCAGCGACCAATAGATTCTTCCTTGTTTGGATTTACCAAAGATACGACTTTGTCATCTTACGTACCAAACAAAAACAAGACAGTGGTTTTGCTTTCAAGAATGCATCATACTGCGAGTATTTACCAAAGCACCAAAAAGTCTGAGATGATATTGTACTACAACCAAACAAAAATTGGCGTCGATTTACTCGATCAAAGATGCGCGAACTACTCTTCTCGTCGGACTCGAAAATGGCATTTGGCTTTCGAACGTTCGACATCTCTTCATATGTAATCAGCTGCAGTAACCAAGCTCAGAAGACTGAAAGTCGATTTAAATTCCTGAAAATGTTGGCTCAACAACTTACAAAACCGCATATGGAACGTCGCGAAAAAAATGATTGCGTTCCGAGGGACGTAAAGAAATCTATTTGTAAAATTGTAAAACTTTAAGCATTGCAATTTTGTTCATTTTTTCGTGTTTTGTTTATTTTTTTATTTGTTTCTCTTTTTAGTTTATTCAAATTATTAGAAATAAGGAAAAGAAGTAAAAAAAATAAGTTCCCATTGATAAAGATCTCTTTAACTGTGAGTAGTAATTTTTTGTGCCATAAATGTTACTTCACAAATGTTTTGCTACTTTTGTAAGACTATTATTTTAATGTTACTAATTTTTGGTGCTAAATTAATGGGTGTGAATATAAATATGGATTTTATTCAACCGAATGTCAATTAATAACCATAGCATTTAAAATAAATGCTTTTATCTATTAGTGGTCTCTCCAACTGCACATAGGTGGTTAAAAGACAATAATAGGTGCTAGGTAGGTAGGCTGAGGGTTAAACAAGAAATATTATTTTTATTACAAAGATAATAAGCTAACACAATCAAGGGTTACAATATTATGCTTTTCATTATTAATATTAATCAAAACCTACCTTGATGGTTGTGTTTGGCATCTTCTCTTCATACTCTTCACCTAATGTGAAAGAATATTCCACTGTTCTCAATAATGAAGAATTTTTGATGGTCAGCTTATTTCCATCTAAAGTAATTTCCATAAGTGGTGATGACATTGCCATCATTTTTCTGCCCATAAACGGAACTCCTGCAAATTAATTTATTAAATATAACAGTATAATTACTATAAAATATTTTAAGCTCTGTCATGTAAACTCAAGTGATGTGCTCTATGTGTGCACTATGAAAATAATGTTTTCAGAAAAATAAGATGTTTTATAATTGTCTCTTCATTATAAGGTTTCAATTTAAGTTATTATTTATACAGAGTACAAAGAAGAAGAAAAAATATTAGTCACATACATAACTCTTTTTTATTTATTAGTCAAGGCACAAAAATATGACATACCCTAAATAAATTTGTCTAACGCAAGAGACATAACATTTATAAATCTTTGCTCAAGAAAGAAAAAAAAGAGCTTACCAACAGCAATAAAATAATCATCAATATCTTCATTTTTGTAATGTTGGTATTTTCCAGAAATAGATGGCATCTTGATTCTAAAATAATATAATATTTATCATGAAAATCACCAAATTTTTATTCAAGTCAACTGTGCTAAAACATATAGGTTACCAATCAGTATTCAGTATAGTATTGAACCGTTATACTATCGTCAAGTATATTGAACGGCTCATTGTTGATAAGGGCGCTAATTATCACACGTATAGGAGTTTACAAGATAACAAGTTTTATCTGTGGGTATAAAACTAAGATCATATTTACATTTCGATACGGATTACGAACATAGATGAATATCTATACATTAATAATTAGAATACACATTACATGACCAGTAAATAAGAAATAAATTAATCAACTAACTCGTCGAGTTTAGCTCCAGCCTTGATGAATCCTATTTTTGAAGCAGGCACTTCACAGCGATACTGAAGTTTACAATATTAAATTTAATAACATTGATCCGTAAGGTTCACTTGAAGCCATAATTATCTTTAATGTATGCTTTAAGCAAAGTAACAATCCCGAGCTGATTTGTTATATTAGCAGATTCAAAAAGAACTTCAGAGCACCTACCTCTACGGGAGTAGCCTAAAATCTAGGCAAATTGCAAAACCACCACCTATGTAAACTACTTCTATACTTATTGCTGGAAAATCCTACTGCAATGTGAAAATTGCAATACGTAAGTCACCAGGTACAACAGCAATTAGTCGCAATAATTCACAATAATTACAATCTTTGATTGCAATTGATTTGTCG
>NJDC01003776.1:376410-424542 GCA_002245475.1 Calephelis virginiensis
GGTTATGAATGTGAAGGAAGCAAGACAGGTTTGTCAGGATCGTGAGGTCTGGCACTCGATACTCTCTGCCTACCCCGTAAGGGACTTGGCGTGAAGAAATGTATGTATGTGTACATATTTATGTTAGATGACAGAGGTAAGTGACCTCTTGTCGGGTAAGAAAAATTCTTTCGTTATGTTTTTTATAACTAATTATACTTATTGCTCAATACTGCTACGTTCTTTACTGTATTTATTCATTTTTTTGACTAGCATTTATGATAAAAAAAACGGACGAAGCATTAATTTAATAAGAACTATACACACGTACGTGGAATGCTAACCTAAGCCATCCTGTTACGAAATCCGATAATCATTCACATTCGTATTGTAGGTAGGTATATCTGTTTTTTTTAATCTTTCAATTGCCATTCTTTTCGCACAGCCGAACCAAACAAACAGAACCAAGTAGGTATGTCCTTTCTATGTTGCACCGAAACAATATTTCAATCCCTTTCTCTCTGAGCTCACTATTGCGAATGCGATCGGCGAGCGAAACACTTGGCTAGAGTTTCCGTAACGCTCTCATTTCGATCGCAAATTATCCTGTTTCATGCTGACATGATATACTCAAATCTCTTGTTCACAAAGTAGCAAAAATTTATACATATATTTTTTTTTTAATTTTGTTCATTACATTTTTTTTATTCTCATTTCTTTGATGTTTATAATTTTTTTATTAGAAAATGTTAACTATTATTAAACTATTTGTGAAAGAAGGGATATCATAATTTATTCATCAACAAAAGTATAGTTTCGTGAAAACGAGGATTTTTTTTCCATCGCGAGCTTATTCTTTGAAATATTTTAAACAAACCGTTCAGGGATGCTAATAACGAATAGTATGTTAACCGACAAATAGGCTAATTGGTGACTATTAATCTATTCTGACAAATAAATAAATATCACTGTTTTCGAATACATTTGTCTAGATCGCTTGTCTCAAAGCGAACGAGTTGAATAGTGTATATCTATTCTTCATGTTTTTTTACCTGTTGATTAGTTTAACGTACAGTTAAATTATGACTGGTAGAGGAGTAACTATATATTTAATTTTTTTAAAGTAAAGTTTTAACTTCTTGCGAGAAAGCATTTTATTATATATTTGATATCGGGCAAAGGTAGTATTTTGTATGCGTATAGCGCATTATTAGTATATAAATCGAATATAATTTACCTACTTAAAGGCTAAATTCTACGTTTCTGGGTCAAGTATACAAACTCTGAGTTAGTTACTAACAAAGGGTTAAATGGGTATATATTTGTCAGTTTAACCCGGTTTAAGTTAAACCAATGAGCGAGCAAGCTGCTCTTATTGTCTTTTTAATAAACAAAGGCTAAGGTGAGGGTATATTTAAGTTATTATTAACTGTATTGCATTGTAATAAATACTACAATACTAAGTTGAAACTTGGAGTTCTTGAATCTATGTTTACTGTTAAGATGGTTAGTATTTTACGAAATGTATTTTTGTTGGCCTTCCTAACACCGTAATGTATTTAGTGTAACTAGTTTCTGAGCACGCTTTCAAATGTTTTCATTTCTGAAGTATAATTGTTCTGACGCTCCAATTGGTACAATTAACTCCAGAAGGCGTTAATGTGCCGTGTGTGGTGTGCCGCTGTCCGGCTAGTTGCATAATAACTTTATTATAATTAGGGTTGCCATACATACTTTATGATAACGTATTGTGTGTAATTTCGGGTAATTATATCTCTTTATAGTCTTTACACTAATAAGAAAACCTAATAAGAAAAATGTCTGTACCAAACCGGAGTTTACTAGTATCTTTAAATGATGTCAAGATTTCAATCTATCAAATAAAAAAAGAATGTCCCGAATCGGAAACCTTTGTAAAAAGAAAGATAAAAATATAGGGTTGTTTCGCCAGATCGCGTCCACTTAGTGGAGTTTGCAGGTTTGAAATAAAATATAAAATGTTCTAGATCTAGTTTTGAATTAACTTATATTGTAACCCAGCCGTAGTATAGTCTATTTTAGGATGAAGCTAAGTTTTAGCCAAAATGTCTAGCGATTATTTTTTAAAAATTAAAATTATCGAAAGAAGGCGATTTCACCGTCACCGTCACCGTCACCGTCAGATCGCGTCCACCTATGGACCAGTTTGCGTCCACCAACTTATAAAGGGTTAAGGGGAGATTTTATTAAGAAAATGTATAGAAATGTTGGGTTTTAAGTCTTTCTTTATAAAATACATATGTTCACGCCTAGTCCCTTACTGGGTTGGCAGAGAATATCGAGTACCAAGTGTCACTAGCTTCCTTCACATTCATTAGGTATTTTTTTAATAAAACTCAAAACTTTTTTAATACAGCTGGTTGTGGAGACTATGATTGCAAGAGTTGACCCTGGGTTAAATTGCCCATGGAATGTCAACTTAGGTCTCCCCAGGTAACTAAGTACGTCCATCCAATTTTGCAATGTATGTCTGTACTGGCAGTCTTACATCTGCCATTCTTACAATATGAACATAACGGAACATGCCTTTACTCATTATTGTAACAAAATACTTATTTTTAATCTTACTCTTTCGCTGATTTTATTGTTAAGATTACCGTCAATCAAACTATCCCTGCAAAAAGCACTACCAGCATAAACAAATTTATTTATTTGTTCCAGCGGTACTACGTCTACTAAAACTCTTGAATACGTTCCGACTACATCTCTTTCATGTGCTATTTTGGTTTTATTTGCATTCAAATGTAGATACGCCTTTTTCTCGCCAATCGTCATTCATTAGTTCATTGCTGTTTGCAGCTCAGTTGATTTGGAGCCCAAAATTACATCGATTATTTATAGCAGGCAGGTCACCACTAGGTCATATAATTTTTCTCTTTTTCGCATCCACAATATCTTAATTTTAGAATACAGACATTTTAAAATCTTTAAAAGATTTTGTTAGATCTGCAGGTAGTCAATTTTCTCTTAGAGATTTCACATCGAGCACGTCCATTTTACAAAAATTTTTAGTTTCCTTCAATTTTTTTCCTAACTATTTTTACCTATCGTGTTCTCTCTTTCGTTCTTGATATTTTCTTTATCTTTATTAATTTCTAATGAAAACATTGTCATCCGGGATAGAACATGTGCCCGGTTTGCAATAGGTTTGCCATCTATCGCATTGTGAAACTAAGTATCTTAGGCTAATCGTGCGTGTTCTAGTTGCACCTTTGTCAACTTCTTTGTCTTTATGTACTTAAAATTTATATAACTGTTTGTGTATAAGTGGAAGAACGCAGAAACAGTTTGTGAAACATGTGAATATTTAATGCGCTCTACCGGCTACCACCTATCTATAGCTGTCTGATTTAATTTTATAAAACAGTTACTTAAGATTTAGTATTTAAATAAACAAGTGGACGCAAACTGGTATATAGTATAATCCGTCCATCCAGTTTGCGTCCAGGTAAATTTCGACATCTATATGTATTTCTATTAACATAATTATGTGGACGCAAATTGGCGATTTTAATAAGCATAATAAAAATGGTAAAAACAAAATAAAACCCCATCCTTTTAACATATTTCTTTATATTAAAATTAAGGATCAAGTTAGAAATAGTAAGATGAGTTCGCGTCCACCCTGGACGCAAACTGGCTAATTCGTAAAATTGGTATACCAGTTCGCGTTCACCTCATTTTAATTTTAAAAAATACAATAATCAATCAAAATCATCATTATTTTTATTCTTTTATTCATTTTCAAGGTCTAGGAACTAAGGCAATCTATAATTAAACTTAAAATACTGAAAAATTACGTATGAAGCGTAAAATTATGGCTATTTACACAACTTTTTTGTATAGCTAAGATTCATTATTTTTTTAAGAGGAAAAGTGAACAGTTATTTTGTCTGTGTATGTGTGTTTCTCATATATATCGTATTATAGGCAAAAAATACTTTTCATTTCCCTAGTTTATTAGTACGCTTATTTTTAAGGGTTTATTAAACGGTGTCCGCGAAATGGACGCGAATTGGGGGGTGGACGCGAGCAGGCGAACATACCCTATCTACCCGTTGAATTAATGGCTTCCAGTTTGAAATTAAACCGCCCTGTATTTTGACACTATGTACTTTTTCCTTAACTTTAAAATAACAGGTGGCAACCCTTATCACAATTCAATTTGAAATGAGTTTCTGGTGCGAATGAATCAGCGCGGCCTATCTTATCATTTGTTTTTGCAGTGTGTATTATCTTTATTTTCACAGCATACAGTCACCTTTATCGTCGTTTGTGGTAAGAATTAATGGTCTGAATGGTGCTAGCCGTCTTAATAATAAACATGGAGCAGAGTAGTCCAAGTCTTCATTACACTGTATTACAGTGTATATCTAATGTTTTCCAGGCCTCTATGAATAGACTGTTGTATTGGTCGTGGGCTTTCTTGATGAACTGGTATGGGATGGCTGGTAAGAACGAGAGTGGTAAAAATTGAACTTCAGTATTTCTGCAATAACATACCAATAATATTAGTACCATGCTAACTATTGTCGTGTTCCTGTCTATGGAGTGAGGCTTTACATAGAAGCCTTAATAACCCCGTATCAGATTGGCAAAGCAGCATTATCGTCTTTGGTGTCTATATGTTACGTGTATTCCTTTTCATCAGGTATCCTGATATTGCTTTAAGTTTGCATTCCCAAATGTAAAATAACAGTAAGACCAAAAAAAAAACAATTATTCCCGACAAGTCTACTTACGTCTTAGCGCAGTCTACTTACATCTTTTAAACAAAAAAATCCGCATCGAAATCGGTCTATTCATTCCAAAGTAATGATGCTACAATTAGACACACACACACACACACAAAAACACGCGCGCGTGCACGCACGCACGCACTCATCCTCATGCGTATTAGTGCGTTGCTTTCCTGTGGCTGGGGTGTTAGGCCTCATATGCAAGTTTACCCAACACCCCGGGCCGAAATATGATACTGCCGTTATAGCGGCAAAAATAAATAAGACGATTCCTAGCCGGGGAAACAAATAAAGTTATGTTAAAATTAAACAATGCAAGACCTGTATCAGTACCTACTCTGAAAATATTCTAGAAAAAATCATGTTCGTTTTGGGAAAGCACTGTCGTGCATCTAGATTAGGTGTCGTTTTGGGTTTAAGCTTGGATTTTTTTTTATTTTTTCTTAATTTGTAGTATAAATTTTGAATTATAAAAGTATAGGTTTTCCTTGGTTCCGTCGGTTTAACTTCGTCAAAATAAGTTTAGTGGTGGAGATATGTATATTCAATTTTATACAAATAGTAGAAGCTATTTGCTGGTATAATTTCCTCATTTAAATAGAATACCAACAAATAACAAATTTCCATAACGTATCATCTCATTTGTGACGCATAACAATATATGTATATGTAGATAAATGTCTATAATAGTTGATTTAGCAAAAAGTTGTTTTACTATTTTATTTTGTTTTACAGATTATTTTATTGAAAGAAATATTTAAAGTGGGTCCCCCTTATCACTTAGGAGGATGAAATATAAGTAACAACCTATTCTCAGACCTACCGAGTGTGCATATAGAATTTCATTAAATTATATCGGTTAAACGGCTAGTTTCGGATTAGTATGTTTACAAACATTGTGACACAAAATTTTTATATACCTACATATCAGTTATACTAGGTGGTATAGTTTTCACTGCCACACTGCCTCATCTATGTCTGATCTCCCACGAAAACGTCAGCCTGTCGAACTGACGAAAGCCGTTGTATATTTAAAATAAATCTTAGGAGGGTATCTAAAACCGGCTCGTATTTCTTATCGACTAGACCATCTGCTCTACTTTTAGGTAGCTTGTAAGAGGCGAGCAAAGGTCTAATAGGTTATTACCAACAATAGTACCTGTGGTAGGGTGCCGTGCTATAACTAGTCCGAGTAAAAATCACCGCTTAATCTATTCCTGCCACTACAATGACAACGCCTTGTTCCGGGCCGGAGGATAGGGTAGCCAGTAGACTTGCGTAATAAGCCTAACACCCCAGTCAAAAACAGCGATGCACCTGCAACATCTATGGTTTCTTTAGGACACGATTGTCACTTACCATCAGGAGAGCAGTGTGCAATTCCTATATGATTTCCTCATGTACTCGTAGATCCTAGCAAACAAATAATTCCATGGTGTATCATCTGATGACGCATCATGATAATAGTAGTACATTCACAAAGATGATGTAATCCACAACGTAGTACGCTCACTGCTCAACTAGTTCTGTCATTGTTGGGTTGTTCCATGTTTGTTGTAGACTGCGAGTCATGTTAAGGCCGGGTTCTATAATTAACGTGCCGTAATCATAAGTGTACTACTACTACTCGTAGCTAGTAAATGTAACCAGGCGTTACTAATTTATACTGTACGAGGTTGCATTACGGTTCAAACTCTTCTGGATGTGTCAAAAGAAAAATATTTTAAAAATAAACAAATTTGAAATTACAAATAATTAGGATGGAAAAAATATAAACGACCAAATGTTACAATACATAGGTACGTACATAAGTCTATGTGGGCTAGGAAAGTCCCTTGAAGGCCTGCCCAACTTCCTCCATATTTAAAAATGCCGGTTTCTGAGAATTTTGACGCCACCTTCGGATATACAGGAGCGATTTGCTCTCGAGTATCGACACCCATGCACACTCATATCGTGCATCATGTGGTTGTTAATTTTTCATCTGCCTTTTTAAATGACCGAACCAACGCATTCCAACTGTACCAAGGCGTAACTTATAGTTTCACAAAAATAATTATTTAAGTATACCTGCTACGAGCGACCGTAGTTAGATATTTTAACGATAGAACTCTTTCTGTCACTTCCAATACGGAGTTTTGTGCGCCATGGAGAGAAAAGATGGTCGAAGTTTTTTTATTGAATTTTGTGTTTATATTGAGTGAACTTAGTCAATTTTAGTGCCATTTTGTACAATTTTGTCCAGTGAAAGTTCACAAATGAAATAATCATGAATTAGCATATCGTGTATTTCCTCGTTGCCGCCAAATCTCACTATATGAGCTTGAGTAATGAGGCCACCGCTTTACTCAAGACCCTGACATGACTTATTGAAGACTTATGACTGATGAATAATTATAATTGAATACCGATTTTGGTAAATTTGATGCAAAATGAGGAAAATTTCTACTTGACTAATGGCAAAATACTAACATGAATGCCAAAACCTAAAGAAAAAAATCAATAACCTGTGTAAGTACTGCTGATAGTTATGGCGGTCGAGTTTTTTGTTGTTAAACATTTTCGCTTGTTTTTCCTTAAATCAAAATTTAACTTGTATTTAACAGCCCGGTTGTTGATGAAGGCTTATAGGATATTTACCGTCCCACTACAACGTTCAGACAGGGCTATTGTAGATACAGGATACAGGGACCTTATGTTCTTTATGAGCGTTGCCAATTATTATTATGGTGTAGTTGACTCGACCGTCTGAATTTGGTAAAACACCGACAGCAGCGCCATCTAATGGGTCCAGTTGTGTTTTGAAATTTTCCAGGAAGCTATTAAAACATTTACACAAATTCGGTCAAAGCCGGTCCAGGTTTTTATTTAAGATAATATGTAACGAGAGATAGCGATAGTTCGAAATTCTAAAAAGTGATCTAAATGTCGTAGGTTTATTATAAACTAGTGGTCGCCTATTGGTCGAAATTCGACCATAATAAATTTTAATATCTTGTCGATAAGAACGGCATCTTCATTTCTCAAGACCAACTACTTTGTGTGTGATCTTTTATCGTTATCATCAATATATTTGTTTGTGTGTCAAATGCATGGTAGTACGTGTAATGTTTTTTTTTAATTAATGCACTTTTTAAACATTATCATTAAAAATATTAGCGTTCTGTACTTCTCCTGCACTTAAACTATAAGTGTGCTAAATTTCATACTCCTCCGTCGGCGCAATTTTCGTAAAAAGGGGTCCAAAGTTTTTGCTTCACGTATTAACATATAGATTAACTAACTGCCTATTCCGGCTTCGCTCGGATGTTAATTTTTTTGGTTATAAATTGAGATGTAAGCTATCCTATCTTTCAAGTTGGATCAAACTGCACACGGTGTGCTAATTTGATTCAAATCGGTTTAGTAATTTAGGAGTCCATCGCGGACAAACAACGTGACACGTAATTTATACATATTAAGATTATTATTAGGTTTTTCGTATTTGGGCTTTCTTTTTTTCATATTTTACCTATGCGCCTACTTTATATATTTTTAGTTCATTTGTATTTATTTTTTATGTTTGTCATAATTTTGTGTTGAGTCATTTAAGGCTCGCCACATACATTTGGAAAATTGTTACGGAATTCTGTTTTGGAAAAAAAATCGAATGCAGTAAATCTAAACAAATCTCTAGAGCCACCACATATCTACATTCGGGATATTTCTCCTACGGAATTTAAGTTTATTTGTATGGGCGAAATTTTTGAAAACGGAATTCCGTAAAGAAATACCGCATTTATGTGGCGGACCCAAGATGTTTTCTCTATAAATTTGATAAAGAATCCGGACTTTTAAAATAGTGTCTAGAAAACTGGTTTGAATGTTAGCAAAATCCTAGCGCCTTGCAGCTAGCATGTGGGACGAGGGCACGGATGCGAGATCATATCTCACTGGAGTCAATGGACCCGCTCCCAGAGCTTCAAACTTATTTCAAAATTACTTATTACAATAAAACCCATTAATATTATAAAAGCGAAAGTGTATCAGATAAATCTGCAGGTGTTCCAAAGCTGTAAGATAATTTAAACCCACCAAATACCTTTCATTTTTAGGGAGACCCATATCAAATAATTTCAACTTTAATTTATATCTGAAGAAAAACATTTATTGGAAAATGTAAAGTATCGGTATTGTCTTTTTAATTTTGGGTTACTTTTTTATTTTTAAATTTAACACTTATTAATAAACATAGACTAAAGTTGGAGTAAAATTAAGTTCATATTACTATAATACATGTATCATAGTGTAAGATTTTTTCATTAGTTTCTCTTAAAAATTGCAGTTGCAACTTAAAAATAAGATAAAGTTTTGTGCGATAGAGTTGCTTTAAATAAGTGTGAAGAGTACTCGTATTACTACAACTCTGGTAGTGGATTGATATAAATTTGTCTTTAAACCTTGTGTTATCGCTGCCAAAACATGAAATGGCGTCAGATTTTAAAAATATCAGTTGTTGAAGTTGGCTGAACAAGCGTAATACATGCACCATGACACTGATGCGTCCTCAAAACACTGCCAATTTTTGTTCTACACTAGGAAGTAGCCGAGGCTTCGTTCGTGCTATATTGCTATGTATTCGGGGATACGGGCGTGAAAAAAAACTTTATTCGATAAAAAAAATCTATTTTAAGTATTATGGGAAAGCCCCTTTACTAGTGTGTTACCCTGTGTTACTGGGTACTCCGGGCTACCACCGAGATAAAAACATTAACTTTTATGATTAAACAATATACATTATACCATTTTTTTAAGTAGTGTGCGTGAGTTTGTGTGTGTATGCGCATAATAAATATAACAATAATAACAAATACTATTGAAAATAACAATAAATATATATTTTTAGAGTTTTTTTTTATTAAACATATAAAAAAGAAGAAATTTTATATAGGGTATGTGCATAAATAATAATAATTATAACAATGTGTATAATGAGGTATGGTGGTAGTATACATTTTAGATTAAAATAGGTAAGAGGGTTTATATTAAGTTTGTCATTAAACTTATTATAAAGATACATTTTTAATGATGTGTGCATATTTTAAAGTGTTAATCTTTGTCAATGAAAATGTATTAATTTTATATTGTCACATTTTAATTACCTTCATTTAATAATGTTCGTTTATCGATATCAGTTTATTACTATCATTCAATGCGCAAAAAAAATACGAAATTTATAGAAAAAATATGTAGTTTTTGAGACCGTCTTAATTATCCAAATTATGAAATGTATTTGCTTGTATTACGGATTTTAAAATACCGATATAAATTTAGTAAACTACCAGACCCAGCTATCCCAATTCATTCATTAAAATAAATCTCTTCCTGTCATAAATTGTATCCAAGTCCCGTTAATACTTGAGATTGTTAGGCATGTACGCCTCCCCTCGACCGAGGAGGTAGCCGAATATCTTCAATATACAGACACTTCTCCTATAATTCAACAATAAAGATGTAGTGATACAGCACGGAGTACGGAGATAAAGAGCAGTGACCTTTTTATATATCAAACGCTGTGGCCGCGTTTTGTGAATGTTTCCTACGCAGCACCAGACGCCGGGGGACACCAGACAACGGATGGCTTTTATTGCTGAATAGTTTTTAAACTAATCTCATTAAGTAGTGCTCTGACGTCTACCTATTTTAAACCAAGTCCAAAAAGGTTACCAATTTGTATGTTTCATATTTTATTAGTATTTTTTGTTACGCGATTACTCGGCTAATAACTGATTTTAATGGTTCTGTTTTGAAAGGCAGGTCATGATTCTGAAGTGGTCCCATATAGAGTTGGTCACGATCCAACTAGTAGTTTTTGAGATATACTTAATGCAATTTTTTTCCGGTCGGTATGTTGTTAAAATGTGAGTGATGCCACCTGAAAATCATTAGTTATCTTTCGAAAAATGAATTAGTAAATAGTGATGCTAATGAAATTATCGGTTTTTGGCAGTTTAACACGCTAATATTGTTTTTTGTTATACGAAAAATTGGTAACAACATTATTGTTTTTACATTATAGTCCTGTCTGTACATCGAAGATGTTCCAGCATAAAATGATGTAGAAATATCACTGTGACTCCTGTGCTACACACATTTTCTTGTTTTTCATTTGATTTGTCTTTTCATAATAAGAATGGGAAGGTAAACAAACTGATAAATTTCTTACTAGAAATAAACTTCGCCTTTATGTTCTAACATAGTGCGTTGAAAAGTTCCAATAAGTTCCAATGAAAAAAGTATTTTATATTTTCTAACGTCGGCGCTTGGTAAAACTTCCGAATGTTCATGTTTTTAAATGAAGAAACACTTGTACTCTTTTACGTACCACTTACAATTTATTATTTTATACGTAATCTAAAGATTTCGCTTATAGGAGTATTTTTATTCATAATAATACAATTAAATCTGTCATTTCATAAAATTTAAATTTACCCTTGAATACTAGTAAACTTTTAAACCAGATTAAATTATAATGTACCATTTTTATAGAATATTCAATTCTTTAAAATAGTACGTTTTTTATATAACCTACGATAAGCGAGCAATGAAAATTAGAAGTTGCAAGAAATTAAATTTCCCTTATTATTCTTTGAAAAATAGAAAAGTGTGATTCGGATTATCCAAATACTAATACATTTTAAATAGTGTATTTCGATTGGTAAACGGAACTTAAGTCTTTTTTTTAATTTCTTGAAACAAGAAATCTTAACATAGGTATATAAAATTCTTTTTATTTAAATGCTTAATTGATTCTTATGCCGGATATTGGTAGTTAAAAATTGCTAAACAATGAGTACGAAACGTAGAGACCGAATGAATTTATTTTGGTTTGACCATGATTTGTAGAACCCTAAACCTACTTCTTCTTTATGTTCATTTAAATAGTACTTCAAGTCACGTTTCTAGTATTGTAAAATGAAATGCTTCCAGTTTCCGACTTGACCATTAAAGTTTTTCGCTAGACTGAGTTTATTTAGATGCTCGAGCCTTGTGGGTAACAACATAACGAGCGAATCTAAATAACGAGGAACTTTCGCAACACGCGTTTTAATCTATTTTTTTATTATTACATTTTATTATGTTTGTTTTCAACTAGCGACCCGGTGAATTTCGTATTGTTTGACATTAACAGCTATTAACAGTTTGTATGGATTAAAGCATTGCTTTACCCATTTTATTTTGCTAGTTTTTCTTTCCTCGAGAATCTTCTGAAAATAACTAACGTAACAAAAAATAATTAGCAAACTTGACCCGTCCGTCCGATTGTGGTGAAAATGAAAAAGTTTACAACAAATAGCTGTCAAATGATGTGTTTTATATTTGCTATCTCCAGTGACCAACAGAAATGCAATAGAGATAGCAAACACATAGTCCCTGATAGTCAGATCGGCTACATGTATAATATTAGTATGGATACTGATAAAACAGAGCTGGGTTTGTTACGTTGTAAAGTAGTAAAACGATAAAGCCATATAATTTAACTAAGATGTAAAGTTGTGAAGTTAGAGCTTGTAGCGTTAGAAGCTTGGCCCTACGTGACCGTTCATAATATTAAATATTTCTTTATCTTTGAAAAAGTCTTTGGTGGTATTTGGTTTCTTATTGTAAATTGTAAGACAATTCAAAAAACTAGGTGATATAAAGCTGTGCAGAAGCCTTGATCGGTAATATCTCTTCACATATTCCTGACGATATAGCGTCAACGCTCGCGGTAGATTAGCCGGTAGACTTCTTATAGGTCTTATAGGTCATAGGAATAGGTCAGTAAAAAATTTAGATTTTTTAAACCATAACGTTTAAAGTATAAGAACTTGGTTGAGACTTTATGTCTACTGGTCTATATATAAATGGATCCTCATTTCGCATGGCTAAACTGATGACTTTTTTAATTGGTTTAATTTTGTTGGTTGGAAAAATTTAGGAAAAGCTCTACTTTATTTTTTCCGTACAAACTGTTGTTAACTGTAGTTGCTGTTTACAAGGTTTGCCGGGTCGGCTAGTTTTTAATAAATACACTATAGACATAATACCCTGAGAGTTTAATGATAACGTTTAAAGATAATTAATATAACGACGAAACGCTTTGAGAAAAGGGAGTAGGTACTTCGCTTCGCTTTACTCGGCTTGGAGGAGACACTTCCGTGTCCCCAGACCTAGACCCGATAAAAGATTTTCTGTTTTAGTTTACCAGGGGAGATATTTTCTGATTAATTTAAAGTATCTTCAACCCCAAATCCCCGAGGAGGTAGGCAGAGGCACAACTAGGACACCCACGAATAAAATAATTTGACTTCAAAGAAAGAGTGAATACGCAATTTCTAGCTTAGGACACTCATAACTTCGATCTCTTCTTCACTATCCATCAGGTGGGCTGAGTTTCATTGTACTAAGTTATTGATAATAAAAAAACCTGTCATCTAGTCTAAATATAAGTTAACACTTGTAATGTACGACATATTCTCAGACCTTTCAACTAGGTTTTAAAAAATAAAATATAAAACCGGTTTCGGTTGAGAACAACCATAGACACCGTGACACCAGACTGTTATAGAAGTTAATTGATTTCAGTATGATATAACTTAAACTATAACATCTCATAGCCACATTTTCATTAAGAAAAATAAAAAAAAAATAAGCAAATAAATTTTCCGATAGCAGAAAATACGCGACGCCTAGAAAGATTTTACGAATCTTTGAAATTTTTTGTCATATCTTGTAGGTTAAAACTAGACGGTAGAGTTCTCCAGACCTTTACCGAGATACCATCGTTAATAATCGATCCTAATATCTAATGAGTCTGAAGATTAATATTGTTTTTATGGGAGAAAACAGCAAACAAGATACTAAATATGTTAGAGATGATACGTTGCTGTTTCTGATTGTTGTGTTTAACCTAAAGTGCTAGTCGAACTGACATCTTACTCTCTTTAACTTAGGCTCGCCTTTTACGAGCTTCGAGGTAAAGAGGCAGTCTTATCTGTACTCTATATTACGCACATGGTATCCTTACTAACACGGGGACTATGATAACATTGAACATAATCAATGACCTAAGAGGATTGCAAATGACGTGTTCCAGAACACTTTGTGACACGTAAAAGGAAATTAAGCAAATGTATTCATTCCACTTTAGAAGCTTTGAAAGCGGGTTACGCTCCAATTCACAAATGAGGATGCTGCACTGCGACATTGACTTCATCTTTATCAATTTTCCGATCGGATGGTCTTATCTCATAGCTGTATATGTATGAAAAGTGTTTCCGGGAGTTATTCATAGATGAGTGCAAACATTTGAAAGAATGCTTTATACGCAAATCGTGCCAATAGTATGTATAATAAATAAAATAATAAATATGTCTGGACAAGTTAGACAAATTGAATCTAACCACAAGCATCATAACACAATTATATAAGCAAGTTATATGATTGTGTTATGGGTGTTAGTCAATGATTACGTAGAAATACATAATATATACCAGAATATATGAAATGCAGACACGCAGAAATGCAAATATATAAATGTTCATCACACAAATGCCGGCCCTTGTCGGGAATCAAACCTGAGTCTCATGGTTGGTCGATGGAACTAGGCGTGTACGCTAGACTCTCGACCAACGAGGCGGTCATTTTAATACATAGAGTAATTCAAGGGGAAGGTATGTAAGTATTATTTTATATTAGCACTTAGTAACATAGAAGTTTGTCCACCTATTCCCTATAATTTAAAACTCATGTTTTGGTATTAAATGATTAAGAACTCAGTAAAACAGCATAATCCGACTTTAATTACCATGCTATGTCGTCTTGATCAACAAACATATTTTATTAACTCGAAAACCTTTTAGCAAATCTTGATACAGTTTAAATACTTCTTTTGATGTCAAGTTATTATTCGATTTCGTAAAACCAGACTTTAATTAGTCAAAATTAGCCAAATGTCGTCATAATAAGTCATATCAACGTCTTTGGTAAGAGCTTTTTAGTAAGGCTTGGTTGGTTGTTATTTTTTTGTAGGCTGTCATTACTGCCTAAACTTATCGAGTGAGTTTTGAAGGATCGAGAAAATTCAGATACTTAAATTTCTTAGTGAATTTGTACTCTTTAACTGAACAAAGTTATTGCTACCAAGTTGAATAATTGTATTCAATATCTACACAAAATTCAATAATTACATAGAAACTGCGTCCACCTTATCTTTAGAGCACGCCAAAAAAACTCAACATTTATGTTATTTAATTAATTTATGTGTTTATAAATTATATAGATTGTCAAAAATGCATCATTTTGTTTAATTTTAACCTGTCCTACAAATAAAGCTGTTTCCCTGGTCATATCTAATATGTGATCTTTGTTCCCAGACAATGTCCGCCTACATTGATGACGCCACTACAGCGGATCATTTTGGACGAGGTGCAAATAGCATCGAAGAAATACCCCAACGAATTTGGATACGACTCCGACATGTCAGGTAATGCAATCTCATTTCGGCTTTATTCCAGCGATTCCAAATCTTCGTCCCGTAGAAATGTTGCTAGGGTTCCGCAGTTATTTATTATTAAAAGATTGGGAACCCGAGCTGTAGTTTACATGTAATATTAGGCTTATACAAGGGGTATGCAAAAGTTGATTTTGAGCCTAACTTTGAGTTTTTAAGCTGAGCGGAGGCTTCGCGAATACACTGATTGTCTTATTAGTTATTAACAAATATGGACTAACGTAGGATTAAAATTGAATTGATGTTATAGTCTGTATCACATTGTAGTAAAGACTACAAAACCATGTTGAACACTTAAGGCACTGTGTGTACGCAGTCAAAACCGCTCAGGTTTTTAAGGTCTAAGTGTGAGAATAGGGTCCGATTTCCTACTCATCATTTACCACTTCGCGTAGTTTTTAGGTCCTTGATAACTCCGTGTCATTAAACCACATTAAGAAGATATCAAAATGTTTGCAATAAATTTGGTTATTAATCGTTTGCATGCTGGAACGTGGATCCGCGCAATTCAGTTATACTGCCGTGGCATACCAAAGGTTAATTCTCATTCGGTAATAGAGATATTGTTACTTTAAATATTACGGACTGCATGTTAGTGTTGAAGATTAGTTTATACAAGCGGAGAGCTCATAAAAGCTGAATTGCTAGACAGACCAATATCCCCACAGAATTTGGCTCCCTCGGCGTAAGTCATACTTGCCCCATTATCATTTGCATAATACAGACTTGTTGATAAGTATGGAAATTACGTCTTTTTATATTAGAATATCATCATATTTACATTTTTTCCATTCAATAACTATCAAAAGCTGTTTATGTCAAAAAAGTAATTAAGTATCTTCACGCCATATCCCCGAAGAGGTAGAGGCACAAACATGGAACCAAAAATCTAAACTCCAAACTATGCTATTCTACATTACAGCACTGAATATTTGACTAATGCTAGGCATAGATTAATCAATGACTGATAGTGTAAATGATTTGATCTCTTTCTATGACGAAACAAACAAAATAG
This sequence comes from Calephelis virginiensis, assembly GCA_002245475.1. Lineage (NCBI taxonomy): Eukaryota > Metazoa > Arthropoda > Insecta > Lepidoptera > Riodinidae > Calephelis > Calephelis virginiensis. Next base: position 392,717 of record NJDC01003776.1, read on the forward strand.
AAGGAAAATCCCATTCCATTATTTTGTTTATTGGTCATGGGTGACTATGTGTTTGCCGCTCACACATAGAGTGTTCACAAATTTTGACCAAAAGTTCCATAAATTAAATCCTATCTTCCCGGATGCATCGAAACCCTACCCATTTCGTCGTGTCCTACCCATTTGGTTTTTTGTTTGGTTTGGTGTTTGTTTTTTGAAATGACTTTGCAGAAATGGCAAGTGAGTGAATAAACGTAAATTGTTACTCTAATTTTCTTTGACCTAGAATCTATACTTGTTATCATCGGTACTTGGTAGAATTCCATTGTATACACACCTTTTAAGGTAAACGCTTGTACTTTTCCACTATACACTTTATTTAACACTTTTTTATTTACAGTCTTTTTTATTACAATTATAGACTACCGGTTTAATTTTTTACAGCATCATCAGGGCTTTATAACTAAAGATAAATAGGTCTGTTTTATTTTAACGTATTTGGTTGTGTTTGTAATTTAGTGACGGTACTTAAATAAAAATGTTAATTGTAAACAAACTACAACGAAGTTATACCACAGCAAATTTTTTCCTCAAAAATAGGGATTACTGTTTCTTACATGTTTGATTAAAAAGTGTCGTTATAATAAAGATGATTCGTAATTCTTTGATCTGCTTTGTTATCAGTTTGATCATGACTCTGACTCCTGCATGTATTTTAAATATATTCAGATTAGATCAAACCTAAGTTAAAATGATCATTTATTTATTCTGAGCCCGACTCTAATATCTATTATAAGAGTTGCTTATGTTCGCCGCAAAGGCACATAGGAGATGGGCGTCCATTATACAAACTTCTACAGTAGCTGATTGAAAAATTCGTACTCGTTGACAGTAATGGTGTACAGTCAAATTTTAGTTGACATAAAGAAGCAATAATATGCATGTCTATTTAGAATATTAATGAAGCACGAATCCAGATGCTAGATATGTTTATCGTATTGGCAAGACAATGGTTATTGATTTTGCAAGATATGATATCATGTTACCTCCTTATCGCAGGCGGGGTTACATCATGCCTAAAAGATGTCGCTTCAGGGAATTCTGTCTAAGATCCTAATACTTTTACTAAAACATTATGTGCACGTCTACAGAATCTGTCCTTTCTGGAAGAGGTAAACGAGCACATGGTTCACCTGATAGTATTGATCTTCAAGTGATCACTACCGAGTACAGACCACGAACAATTGCAATGTATGCCGTGGGGTTGTCTAACTTTTGTAAATTATTAAGTTCTTTTGTTGAAGATCCCTAAGCTGTTTATTTTGTTGAGAAACGTCACGTAGTAATTCCACAGGGTTGTGGTAGCAGCAAAAATGTCTACGGAATGGTACTGTAGACAACCGCCACGTAATATGATGTGAATGAAAGTTAATGATCAGAGTTCTAACGCAAGGTCCGATTGTGAAACACAGCGTAGGTATTAGATTAAACAGTTCCTCGGAGCACTCTAAGACACTAATGACATAATGGGAATAATAATAGGGCTTTAATAGCCAATGTGTATGGATTTTGATTACTCGCAATGCATTTGTTTCAGAAATTTATTGGCTTAGGTTTTGTATGGTCCTTCGAGCCGGATCTATGAACAGCTACAATTTTTTTTATTTCGCTATAGACTTTTAAGGGATGACTGATTGTCATTGATTGTCCAAAGGCTAGGTGCACGTTAACTGTATCTACAAAACAATGATTGTTGACTTTATCAAATATTACGTCTTGTGTTATGATAGTTAAATCATATCTCTAACACATACCTTTTAAAGGCAATTTTGAAAAACTTCTATTGTGACCCGTGAGATATGGTAAATCATTAGAGTACGGCGGGGCTAGTTGAGCAATTTTTCACTTAAATGGATATTCTCCTCTTCTTCTCGTCAATGATGTCTCAATAAGTTGTTAAGCGGCTTGATAGATTTGTAATGTATTCTATAGCTATAGTGTCTATTGTAGTTTTTTTTTGTTAGAAGTCGAATTTAAGAGCTACAGCTATTTACATGCAGGAAGTCAACTACCACTATAGTTCTCTAGTATGAAATGGATATGTGTTCGGTTGGCCAAAGGTTTGTCACCAATCAGTAGTACCTTCGGCCAAACGCGAATTTCCTGATTGTACATCTGCCTACCTCTTTAGGGATATGTGAGTTAATATTCTTACCTATTGTTTACTAGCTATTTACTCGCAACTTCGTCAGCGTAGAAAAGTTTTCATAAAGTTTTATCCCCCCATTATAGACATTTGGGGTTGATTTTTGAAAGCAAAATAACCTATATTTGACATCGGGTCTTTAACTATATGCATATAATTTAATCAAACTCGGTCGAGCGGTTTAGCCGTGAAAGCGTAACTGAAAGACAGATAGACTTTCGTATGGACAATGTTGGTATGGATAAACAGACAATGGCTTTTTTTCAAAACATCTTGGCATCAAATGTGAAATTGGCCTTAAGCTTTAATATTCTTATATTAAAAAGGTAGGAATCTGTATGTTAAATTTATTTACGGTATCTGTAAAATGATGGATATTATATTAGCAAGATATTATGTTATCTCTTACTGCAGGCGCAGTTACATAGAAGGGGTCAGTGAAGGGTATTCTCTCAGATGTATATTGGTATTGTTATGTTAGCTGTATACGTTTATTATATGTTTTTAGACATAGTTCTCGTTATTTTATTAACTCCTTGATTGAAGTCCTAAAACGTGATGCTAAAAAGCCTTCCTAGAGAAGAAGATATTTTTCAAATATGTTTGCATTTCAAAATATAGAACATGTTTCTACTTCAAAATATGTCTTGCTAAATAAATTATGTCTAGAAATGAATTCTCATTTTTCTTGGTCATCGCATCACGTCTGAACACGTGGACCCATTTTAACCGACTTTAAAAAAAGGAGGAGGTTATATACATATTTGACTCCTATATTTTTTACGTATGTTAATCAATTTTTTCGTCGTTTCTGAACCGATTCCAAAAGTTCTGTTTTTAATTGAATGAGCTTACTTCCGAAGTGGTTCCATTGTCAACAAGTCTGAATCTGATGATGATTTGCCTCCATTTCTCTAGGAATGGAGGCAAATGATGATGTGATGACAAAATGATAATGATTTGCCTCCATTCCTAGAGAAATGGAGGCAAAACTTAATTTTTGTGTACATTTATGATTTGCTTATTAATATTCGAAGTCGTTTTTTAATAAAATATTATACTATGCTAATTCTTTTTTGTCGCCTAAATTATTTTCAGGAGAATGTTGATATGAAAAAAATACTGATAAATATTTCTGGACAAATAACTCGAATTGACGTAACTTCAGATTTTTTTTAAATAAAAAAAATCCTAAGTATTTTTATAGTATGTACGTGTTATAGATATAAGTAAACTATACCAAAACATCAAAAAATACTCCCAAATATATACTATGTAGGAATAAGTACTACCTAACTTTGGCTAATCATGGATACCCTAGTTAATTAAAAATCCTCGGGGTGAAACTTACTTATTTTCATTTCAGAATTTCCCCGGGCTTGTTTTCAAATTGTATCAGGTATGAAAAAATTATGATAATGATTATGATGATCACTTAACTATCACTGTTTTGAAATATATCGCTATTAGTGTCTGTCTGTTCTAAACCGGGGAACGGATTTCGATACCGTTTGGAGTATCATTTAAGTTTTTAGAGAATGTCGTCCGGAAGGTATATATCGTGTATAATGCATTCGTACAAAATTTATGAATGGTGTTGGAAGTCGATGTTTTGTAATCGGGTCGTCACACACCATTTCAAATGTTTGTGTTATTTATGACAATATCTTATTAGTCACCAGTTTTTTTTTTGTATGGATTTGGTCATGATATTTAAATCGTTTATGACCAAAAAAAGTTAGTCAAAATTATCTCCGTCGTGTTCCTATTTGGCGGATTTGTATTTTTGCTATGACTAATTGGAGTGACTTTTTCATAAAAAAAAAGTCACGTCTCATCAAAATCAAAATTCAACATTTTTTTATTGGGTTATGACTGGACGGAAACAAATAGACAAATATCCTGATGGTAAGAATTACACCTATATATACCAAAGTTGGTAATGGTGTGTTACCAAGCTGAAGCTGTTTTTTGCATTATGTAGTTCACCGGCTACTCAAACTTGAACATTGGAACATAACAATGGTAAGTGACATTATGGCGACAGGAATTGATAATGTGGTAATACCAGTCTGTGTCCTCCTCCTAAACCTCTACTACCTAGTTTTACTCATGGTGTTAGTGCCAAACGAATTAACTCTCGTTTAAGCTAAATTAAGCTTGGTATAAAACCAAGGGATGATCTAGCTTTTCCCCGTGTTGGTCAGGGCTCCTTTGCAGAATAGTCCATCTGCCTTCCTGTACATACCAGGCAGTTCGTAGAAGGGGAACATAGGCTTACCGTCACTAACACTGTGACATCTGACTAGGTGGTAGAATCTCACAGCGAATCGCTCGAATTAGTACCTTCGCCTTACCTATTCCTGCCGCTATAATGTCAGTGCTTGCCGTTGACGTAGCCAATAAACTTACTTTTGCTCTAGGCCTAACATCCCGGCCTAAGGTTGGCAACGCACCTTTGTAGTCTCTAGGGGGCATGAATTTCTTACCATCAGGAAATCCGTTTGCTTGTTTGCCTTCCAATATCATAAAAAAAAAACTTCTCCCTAGCCCGGCACCAACTTGGTTTCATCGTCGGTGTTGCTCACACCGCAATTACGAATGATTCTTAATAAATAATTAGTCATTGATATGTCCTTCAATTAAAGTAAAGTTATTCGTACACTACATTGACAGATTTTGGTGAGTTCTGGTTAAGTTTTTAGGCTCGCAAATTTTTTTTCAATAAAAAGAAATAAAAATGATAGTTATTTGATATCTTTCAGATCTATATCGACCTAGTTCTGATGCGATCTCGGATCTTTGAAAGATATCCATAAACTATCACATTATTTTTGTAGAAATCGGGTCAGTACGTCCTGTGATGTGTTCATAAAATTTATTCAATACACTTATATTTTAGTACTTAACAAGTGTTTTAGGTACTAGCCAAGTCAATAGACATTGTCCTGTACTAACAATAAATATTGTTTTTTTTTAAACAATTATTAACACAATAAAGAAATAATTAGCCAAATTGATGCACTCCTTCAGGGGCGATGCCATGACCTGGGAACCATTTTCTTAGGGCTCATTTTTATTTATATATTATAAGATTTGACATTAAAAAGTGTTTATTCTTTTCCTTTATTGCACAAACAAGCAATCACACAAAAAATAAGTAAGTGGAAATGTTATTCAGTGCTTAAATAGCGATGTGCTAATAACTCGATGGCTATTCAAAGTTCGCAAGTTATCAAGTTACTAAGTTTGATTTTAATTATGTGTCCAGTGTAGGTATTTTAAATAACAAGTTCATTTTAAATAAAAGAAAAATGTTTTTAATTACCTGGACCTTATATTACCTAGAACTAGTAAAATGTGGGATGATTTTGACGCTATCGATCGTCGTAGACTTTTCGTAATTTTTAAATTTCGTTTTGCTGTTGAGTGACACTAGTCAATTTTGGTGGCATTTTGTATAATTTTGTTCAATGAAAGTGCACAAATGAAATAATCATTCAGAAATTAGTGTATCGTGTACCTGTTTCCTCGTTGCCCCCAAATCTCATGGAATGAGCTTTAGTGATGAGGCCACCGCTTTACCCAAGAACCTGACATGACTATCTTAGACGACTTTTGACTCATTTTGAATTTTGACCCGATTTTGTTGAATCGGGTATCTTGATGCAAATTTGAATTTGAGTACTGGAAAATGGTATATGTTATCGCTGGTGCCAAAAACTAAAGAAAGAAATTCGTTTTTTATAAATTCCCGTGAGATGTTCGTTGACAATTTTAAATTTTTTGCTGTCGTTGAGAATCGTTCGAAACGATGACTAGAGACTTCACGCTACTTGCATAGATAAATAAAGATAAAGGAAATCCAAGATAAAATCTCATTAATGTACGTGATGCATGTAGATGAATGGCTAAGCATACTGATATAGCTACTTCGCAAATTAGATGTGCAAAACGTAAGTTGTAAGGTCTGACTGGGACACACCGTGAGAATTTAACGGTCCACCGCCTTACCTATTCCTTCCGCAAAATTACAATGATCGTCATTGTCGTGTTTCGGTTGGAGGGTAGGGTAGCTGGTTTACTTACTTACGCAGGAGGCTGACCATCCTAGCCTCAGGTTGACAACACACCATTACCACATTTGTTGTCTATAGGCGACGGCATTTCTTACCATCAGGAAATCCGTCTGCTTGTTGCCTCCCTATAACATAAAAAAACACTTCTGTTAAAACACACTATACACATGCAGCATATGCAAAGTGCAAACCGTTGTAAGGACTTAGTGGCACGTACCATATTTGGTCCCTGGTCGAATGCGCGAATGTAGTCCTAATCCGTCTTATTAATAAATGTGGACTAACGTAGGAGTAAAATTTAGTTGATGTTATAGTCTGTATCACACTGTAATAATGACTATAATTCCAGGCTGAACTTTGGAGTATTTTACTCGGCGTTTTACAATAAGACGAAATAAGTAAGCAAATTAATTTAGGTTATAGGTAGTTTTCGTTAAAAGAGATTCGGCGTAGCAATTGTGATACTCCTCAAGCGTAAGATTTTGTTAATGTTTTAAAAAGCTCCATTGCGCAGTATCAGATTAAAGTTATACCATTAGAAGATTGCCTGGAAGAGATAGCTGACGTAGCGATAAGGCCGTTTTTGTGTGTCTTGTAGTTTTAAGAATTACTTTTTTTTATCGCTAGCTTTAACCTGGTGAACATCGTATAGCTTCATATAAACAGCTACTAACAGTTTGTGTGGAGAAAAGTAAAGTATTGTTTTCCCATTTTTCCTGCAATTTTCCCGGTTTTCCTTGTCTCCTAACAACTTACACAGCAAAAACAGAATTAATTAAATTGGTCTATTCGTTCAGGCATGATGAAATGACCACTCTAAATGAGGATTTCGTTTTTCTTTATATAGATGAAATATATAAAATGAATATTGGTATTACTGTGTTTGTTACACAATGAAGAGTTATTGTATTGGTTGTGTCCGTGGGCGATGGTGATCATTTGCCATTGGGTGACCCACTTTAGCGTTTGCTTCCTTCTCTACAAAAAAACATTCATGTTATATTAATACCGTATTATATTAAATTAACTGGATCTGGACTAATAAATACCGTTATTTATTTATGCATCACTTATGCACTTATGTCCGAAAGCGAAAATTACTGTGTTAAATTTAAACACAGTTTGACTGCAAATTCGACTTTAATTTCTTTTATTAAATCTTACATCCATTAAGTTTTTTAAACCCACAGAATTTTATTGAACCTTCCGAAATTGCAAAAAACAACAAGATGATTTACTTACTTAAAAAAAACTATGTGTATATATAATAATAATGATATGATCTAGATTCTAGATAAAAAATGCACATTAATGAATATAACTGTATGTTTTTCAGGAAAATATAAAAAAATTAAAATTCTTTATTTTGTAACATGATTTGAAGTAACATACTCGTTCATAATCATAAAATTAAAAAATCAGTACCCACTACAAAAGCTATCTGTGATGTAGTTAAGAAACATCTCGATCACATTAGATGTCAAACAAAAAAAATCTAATCTATGTATGTATGTAAGTACTCCCTTATCGCTATATACATCGCTGCTATGAGTGCTATGATTCATTTATGCTAATAGCGTAATTGTATGAAGACATCTCGTCTCCAGCGATTAACCTATTATTATGTAAATTAGATATTATTGCGTGTGAATTATTATTCTTTCAACTATCAACAGCCACTAGCAAAGTCTGCGGTTTCATGTAGAAACACTACCTTGTCTAACTGTTACTATTACTCTCAGTACAACACTTATCTTTATTTTTTTCTAATAATAGAAGTCTACATGTCTACAATGAAACAAATATAATCGAATATGTTAGCACAAAAGTACTTCCTATTCAAATTTCTTACATATAAAGCACTTATCCCTTGCTCGGACTAAAGTTTTAAAGAAAAAAAAAATCAGCGCAGACAGTTCACCGCAATTCGACAATTACGGAAAGTTGTATCAGCAGGTGCAATAGTTCTCTTATAGTTCTTTTAAACAAGTTTTATTACAAATGCCTTCTGCTGAAAAAAAAATTTCGTGGACTCTGGCTTGTATTTATATAATAATGTCTTTGGCGGTATCTGTGTAATTTTACAGCAGCATAAGCCCATAAATCTCGTTTTATGTCAGTCGCCATATTACCATGGGTGTTGTAAAAAGTAAAAATTTGCACGGAACTGCATTCATTCATCCCAAAAATTCACTATTAAGCGTTGGTACAGTTAGAGCCCAAAGTCTATAATCATATACAACAGAAATCTTACCTATTCCTGCCGCCATAACGTCATGACGTGTTCCGGTTCGGAGGGTAAGGTAGCCGGTAAACTTACTTTTGCTCGAGGCTAACATCCCGGCCTCAGGTTGGCAACGCACCATTACCACCTTTGGTGTCTCTAGGCGGCGTGGATTTCTTAACATCAGGAAATCTGTCTGCTTGTTTGCCTTCAAATATCATAAAAAAAATCATATACAACGCGCTACTTATAACGATACTAATACTGTAATAAACTAGTACGCTACATAGTTGTTTGTCATTTATGTTTGTCAATTAGTGCCTATTTAATCATCGCCATATTTGCGCTAAGCTATATCTGTAGCGAGAGTGTGTCTGCTGGCTACTGAACTAATGTTAGGGGATATACAATAGTGCAAAAGTAGACTATGACACCTAATAGGGGCGCTTCGAATCGGCACAAAGAAGAGCGGTAATTTTGTAGTGTACATTATATCATTAATTTATAGTTAATAAGGGTTGTAGACGGTTGTAAACACTGTTTAATAATGGTACATTTAATTCGAAATCTAATATTAATCAGAAAATGGAAAAAATCCTCCAATGTACCTACCTCTGTTTAAAGACGTGTTTACGACCGTCTAAAATGAATAAGTTATCACTGACATTTTGGTCCAAATAAATATTACTCTCTTAATTATTAAAAAACAAAGAATCTTATTGAAAAAATACTTACCAGAATATGTCAATCTTGTGCGACAGTTCCATTATGAGCAATGATTAACTCATTATAAATTAACTTTTGGAATTGATTATACAATATTAAGAGACCAATATACGGCTGTGGATTTGCCTAGAAAATATTAAAAACTTGTTAAAATCATAATATGATCTGTGAATTAGACATATGATATTTTATTGTGTTCGATACATTCTTCTTACCCTGTAAGGGACTTGTCATTAATATATGTATGTATGTTCTATTTAATTTGTTTTTAACTGACTCCGAAAATGAAAAGGTTTGATGGTATGTTGTTTTTTGTATGTTAGTTATGCGATTAAACGACCAATAACGAATGAATTTTGATGGTTATTGTTTTGATAGAAGAAGGTATTAATTACTTTGTGGAAATCCATACTCAAATCCAAATAAAATTATTTAATTTGCAATTTCCCGCCAAAAAATTTATACGTATTATGGCGTGACAACACAGGCAAAATAGTGCGCTATGAATGAATTGGAATTACTGGAAGCTAAAACTCCCAAATATATCCAGTCAAATTCTCCTGATAATGCTTCGGTTACGAAGCGAAACGTACGTTGAGTTTTTAGTAGTGTGCGTGGTGTTGGTGCTTATAAAACAGTTTAGTGGTGTGTGTTGTGTAGAACTGGATATATTTGGGAGTTTTCGCTTCCAGCAAGTCTATTTCGTTCATAGCGTACTATTTTGCCTGTTTTGTCATGCCATAATAAGCATACATTTTTTGGCAGGAAATTGCAAATTAAATAATTTTATTTGGATTGGTTTTTGTTTTGGAAGTTAGGTCCTGATATGGGGTAGTTGTCCCAAATAAGTTTGATTTAAATCCGACTAGAAAAGAGAAAAAAAAATGTTTTCGTCCGTATCCTCGAAAAGGCAGGCAGTTCATCCAAGAAATAATTGCAGATGATGCTACGCTGATTTCGAATAAGCTAACAACCTTTTTTCTACAAAAATGACAATCGCTGTTGTTATAGTTAGAACCGCAGAAGTCATTGCGCGATTCTTCTACGTAAAAGTATCTTCACGCCCATGTCCCCGAAGAGGTAGGCAGAGGCACAACCAGGGCACCCACGACTAGCCGAAGATAGTCCCACAATGTGATAGGTGGCAAGCCTATCGCCAACCGGCGATTATTCTACGTACCATTTAAATTTTCTGTCTGTATGATTGTTGGACTTTGGGTTTTCACTGCAACTGCAACGATAGTGATTAAATTGTCTTTGTTTAACAAATACTCAAATTACATTAAAATCGTTGTCGTTGGTCCTTTGATTGTACCTCTTCCTGCATTTTCGGTGACATGGGCGCTAAGGTATTTACTAAAAGTTGCGGAAATCGTATGTCTCAGGCGTCAATTTCCAATTTCAATTATAAAAAGATACTTCGATTTTTAACTGCTAGCTTTTTTTATCAAAATAAATGGTATAATTAAATCTATGCTTATTGATCTAAGTGTATTTTCTTAAAAGATGCAATTGCCATGTTTTTGTTTCCTCGCAGCTTCATCCGATCCGCAAAAACTTTAGTTTTTTTGTTATTTAGAAACATTAGTCAGATATCAATTAAATACCTAAACAGAGGTTTTATGTTCCGGCTAAAATTATCTGTACATACTGATCACTTCAACTTAGTATAAAACAAAGTCGCTTCCTCTGTCTCTATGTCCCTTTGTACGCAACGGATTTTGATGCGGTTTTTTTAATTGATAAAGTGATTGAAGAGGAAGGTTTATATGTGTGTTTTTTACCTGTGCGACGCAAGGGCGGGCCACTAGTATATAATAAAATAGTAATGAAACTAAATATGTGCCTACACGAAGTGTTTTTCGGAAACAATAATTGCTACATAATATATTGCATACATAATAGAGTAGAACTCAAAACGAGGGCTATTCAATTTTTTGTCAGGGTGTCTGTTTGTGTGTTTACTTTAGCGCAAAAAACTACTAATCTGATTTTCATCAAATTTTGTGTAGTAGTAACTCCCGGTCCGGGTCAACATTTGGGATACAAGAAAATCTTTCGTTACTATCATTTACTACAAAAAGTCACTTCACTTGTATTAAAAGACGCAGGCAACGACTAAAATTTATTGTGTTTGGATGTTTCGATGCTAGTTTTTATGTCATGCTTCAAGAGATAAGTAGGTACATTTATTTAAAATGATAATGATTAAGTTTACTTTTCGCTAAAACTGTAACCTGTAAGTAGTTTTTATGACATTGGAAGGACAACAAGAAGACAAATAAATTATACAAATTGTTCCAACCCCAAAGTAAGTTAATTATATACTTGGTGTTGGACAACGATATTGATACATAGAAATACTTTTATCTTATATACCAGTATATAAAAGAAAGTCGTGTTAGCACTGTTTATAATGCAGTAATGGCTGAACCGATTTGGTTGAAAATTGATAGGGAGGTAGCTAAGAAGAAGGAGACAGACATAGGCTACGTTTTATCTTGTTCGACTGTGGAGAAACGAGGAAAAACAATATTTTAATTTTCCTCATACAACCTTAACGGGTGGAACGAAACAATTTATTCACAACACTTGTAAGTTTGCCGGAAAGTATAGCATAAGTTTAATAAACACACAGTCCCGGAAATTGATACCTCACAAAAATGCCTACTCCCGTCGGGAATCGAACCCGAGCCTCGCGGATGGTGGTTCGGTGAAGTTATTCGCTAACCCCTCGTCCAATGAAACGACCATATACTGATAGTAAAAACGTACACATTTATTGTTTTATTAAAACGGTGACTAAATACTCCAAAATGTAAGTTACGAATATATTATTATTTATACCGCTGCACCACAGACTATAATATCAAATTAAACCTTGGACTACCTACTTAAGTTTATGTTTATTAATAAAACAGGTAAAATTTGGGAATATACCTACATAAAAAAGGGTGATGTTGAAATGCCAGCTCTTGGTAAGATCGTAGGTTTAAAAAATATGTGATCCTTCTAAGTCCTACAATGTGAAAGATGGGAAACCTATTCCGTTCAACGTTGTTTTGAATAAAAAAATTATAATTATACATTTTCATTTCATTTTTTTTTCACATTTCTGTTTTTAGTCCGTTCCGGATCCGCAACCTCAAAGTGTTGACTTTAAACGAGAAACAACGAAAAGAGGACCATCAAAATGTCAAATTAATTACAAAAAAATATATCGAGGAATTTACAAATTCCTTCTGTTTGTAGTCGGTTAAAAATAGTATGCTAGACATAAGGCAATTCTCGTTTTGTGTCTTAATTTAAATTTGATGTAGTGCCACAGCCAATTCACTTCACAGTACTGCGGAGACTAATTAAACTTGCAGTAGTTCATCTAAAACTTCGTACAGTACAGAAACTCAACTGGTTATAGATAATAGGTATAATATGTCTGTGAATGCATAATGATTTGGTATGCAATTTTCGCCTTTGTCCATACAATGCTTCCACACGTTAAAACTATGTATGGGTTTGTAGCTTAGGAGACTGATAATCCCATTGCTCATCACTAGTATGATACGAGTATACTAGTTTGGACTCATGGATTGTTACGATAGTGCATTCGGCCACACTAGGACATTGAGTCCTGAACGCCTAATTCGGATCAGTACTCCCCTTTTGCAACCGCCATATCACTTCATCGGCGGTCTGGTACAAAAGTTTATCTGATGCATTACGATAACGGACGCAGCTACTTATTTGAGCTGTTTTAATCTGATCTTTGCTTGTTAAAGCTACACAGAATATCCATCTTCGTGACATGCAGTCTCTGCTTGTTAAGTTCGAGTTGCTACGTGCGCATGAACTTCAAAATAGTTTGACAAGTCTGTCCTTTCGTTTTGGGTACGCCGGTCATTTTATGCTATTTGGCTGAAGCCGCGGTAATTCGAGCTATTACAAGTATGTCGTGGTTAAAGTCAAATTTGTATAGTGCCTAAACAATAACCCGCTTACTAATTAAACTTACGCACTTGTTGATATGGTGTGTAACTTCACTTTTGCTAACAAAAAATGAAGTTACGCGCTAGATCAACGGGTGCGTAAATTTTATTAGTAAGGGGGTAAATGTATGGACGTATAGAGATGATGTGGTCTATGATAGATAAAGATCCACCTTCCTACACTAAGAGAGAAATAAATGGGGATCATTTGCATATTTTTCTTACCAGATGATTTGTCATTCCAGAATTTTTCGCTCTTCGACTAATGCAAGCAGTAACGGCACGTGTAAACGACGTGTGTATGCGGTACCTGGACAACTCCCGTTTGGACACCCTCCCTCCTCCCCCGCCGCCCGAAAAGAGGGAGTTCAGGACAGCCTCCTCAGCCACCAAAAACTCGCGGAGGGCTATGGAGGATCGGCACGTTGAAATTGGAAATCTAGAAGCACTTTTTGGTATAGAGGTGTGTATGTTAGCTTTATATTAAGATGTCTAAGAGATATATCACACAAACGCGGGCCGAACGGGAACACCGGGACTAGTAGGCCGAGAGCTCACAACTTGAGGGTAGTTAGTAAATAATTCAGAAAAATCAAAACATAGCCGTACCACCTGATCTAGTCGTACAACCACATCGTAAACCTCACCATAATAATAAACTATAGAGTAGCTACGTAATAACTCTATACACTGTTTACAAACATAACCAGAATCACGCACAAACAATTATAGCGTACACCCATTTGTTACTAAACAAACCATCAAATATTGGCGTAAGCCTGCTACTATGACAACACTACGTAAACACGTTACGGTGTTCGTGCTTACGCAAACGCCAAACCCTCGAATGGGAAAGGGGGGCTCCACCCCTCTTTACGCGAGTGCCGACCGAATAATGCACCCCCCGGACGACCCACATCCTGAACCCCAAGATCCTAATTGAATTAACAATTGCGACCTAGAAGTGTCTCTTTGTCAACCTATGACAGGGAGAGACTGTTACCAGTGGCGACCTCCGTACTAGACAGTGGTCCAAACACTGAGAGACGTGCACAAGGCATGTCTGCCGCAATATGGCGGCGCTAGGGTTTATATACACGTGGCAACGATGAACAGACCAATAAGAAACGAGTTACTTGCTAGAGCTCCACCTGTTGTGCTAATGAGACAACTTTATCCATTACTTCCCCACAAACGGACCAATAAGAAACAAGCTACGAGAATTCCAAAGCACCTGTGGCGCCAAACGTACTAATGACCACAATATCATAACTATACTTTGTTCATGACTTTCAGACGTTACACGCGGGTGCGCCGCTCGTTGTACCGACGATAATCGTGACTGACCTTAGATATAAGAAAATATACTAGCTCATGATCTTTCGACATAGACATATTTCGCACGTAAACACAAACGTGCTATCACAAACATGTGTCGTGGGGATTGGACGACCCCATCGACGCTAGTACAGCCAGATGAGATAGTTGTAGATACAGGACACTTGCGTCGCGCATGGATTGGTACTACTTGCTAACCTATACACCATGTTAGTTTTACCCGCCACTTTGTTTTCAACAGTTTGCTGTCAAGCGCTCTCTTTGCGCTGAGTAAAATTCTTGGATTCCCGAGACTGAACGTAACGCTCTCTGTCTGCATTTAAGCTTTTGTGGTGCTGGAAATAGGGGTGCGAATAAGAACTAAACTTGAGAGTTTGGAATTACTTCTCCTAAGTTGCCATAATTCAGATTTTATGTTTATCACGGTTACACGCTGACTCTAATTAAAACTTCAGCAGATGACTTGTACGTTCAAATGTTTATACTAGATTTCAAGTTACTCTCTCACTTTATATTGAGTGTTGCTAGTTCTGTAATTTTAAACGACAGAAACTTATTGTATTGGGAAAAAATGTGGGAAATTATTTTTTAAGCACATTGAAACGAGAAAAAAAAACAAATGAAATTGGACTACGAGTTAAGGCGCTATACGTCCAAATTTTGGAAACTTACCTTAAGAGCTTTGTGCACACATAAAAAGTTATTCTTAATTACCCGTTTGTAAAGGTCTAGTTTTGGATATTCGTGAGGACGATTCGGCATATAACGCCTTAATGAATTATAGCTTAATTAACATTTTGACTTTTACATCTCTCTCAAGGGAACTCATTTAGCAAACGAAATAACGAGATAAAAAATATAATTTTCTTTAGAACACAGATATCCTATCAGATATAATTCCGTTACGATCGGTATAGCAGATTAGGCGTGAATCGCGGTCGAGATACAAACAAATATTTTAAAATTGCTAAAATGTATTCGACTGTTAATTTTTAGTCGCCTGCAGCAATTTTTTTATAAATCCAATGTGCAGAATTCACTCCTTTACAGCCTTTAGCCATAAAAATAATTAAAAAAGAGGCCTAAAATCTGAGCCATGTTTGCTAACGCTAATGTTTGTTTGCAATAACATTTCAGTAGTCTATATCATAAGGGAATCCGTCAGCTTATTTACCTCCAAGCTATCCTATTTCCGGTAATTGTTGTTGGGTACCGCATAAGTACTTTTTAGCGAAAAATGATAAATTAATATGCACTTACTAAGACAACAAAGGGAAATCTTGTTACTCTTGGGATTAATGCACAATTTATTTCGTTTTATTTAATAGAAAATAACAGAATAGAATAACTCTTTATTGTGCACCAAAGTACATAAAAATAAATCCATTAAAACTAAAACTTTAAAACTAAGTGGTACACATAGGCGATCTTATCGCCAAAACAGCGATCTTTTTCAGGCAACCTTATTTTTATTATGGAGAAATAATCAAAGAAATGTTGCGCGATGGTGCTCTTAATATATGTGTAGTATATTTTGTGGTAATTAAACATTTAAATATATTTTAATAATCAAAATAATTTTGTGAGAGGTTTTTGTAAGTATTTGCAAGGGCTATTCCTAACAGTAGATTTGATGAGCCGTATTCAAGACGTGTTAATTTAGCCCGACCACGATTAGATAATGTTGGGAAGTATAGGAACACCTTCCACGTCCATCATCATATCAGCTCCATTATATTATAACATTTCATTGTATATTCAACTTAAGTGTTTACCTATACAAAACTAGCTCAATCGGTTGAGGATAGCTGCTTAAAACTTGAGTTGCAAAATTCCGTTTGGACCGACATACCCACCTACTTACTTACAAGTTACTTAAATGTTGTAAAAAGACAACTAAAAGGTGTCGATGGGTACGGATTTCTTTATTAATAACATTTCCGCTGCTAATAAACAGCTACAATTCATCTTATCTATTATTGCAAGAATGAGGTAGTTAACACACTGCACTGCGTTGTGTCGTGATGCAAATTTAAATTACCCATAAAATCAAGATTTTTCAATTTTAAGTTAAAATCCAGTCAATGCGATTTCCCCCGTAGCTTCGGGCACTAGAATGTATGTGTACTATTTCATAAAAAATACTCTAAACATTTCATATATCTCCTAAATCTTTCGAATTTCATTTGTAAATGACCTAAAGCACGCTTTATTCAAAAACGTATATTTACTTTCTTATGCTGGTGAAGGTAATCGGTATTATAAGGATCAAAATTCCGTAGCAAGAAACCCAGGGGGTAGCGGCGTATAGCGGTATATCGGATTTACGATCAAGGAAATGCATTAGAGAATACGTGCAGGATGCGTTCATGGCACAATAATTTCGCGTTTTCTACGTTCCCTCGTTTCTATTGTTTGTGTTTAGAATGTTATGTTAATGCTTTTATGTTTGGATGCTGATATGCAATATTGTGTCAATCCATTATACCTAACTCAAATTTGGGACTATTAATTTAGTGATAGGTAGTGTGCAATGTATTAAACATTTTCAAGAGTTTTAAGTAGGGTCTTATGTCATACAAATTGTATAACACACAAATAAAAAAAAGGATTTTTATCTGAACACAATTTTTTAAAAATGAGTGAAAGTGAAAAGGTGAAGTGAGAAATCACTAATTTGACTTTTTGTAGGTTAACACACTATTGCTTAACAGCATCCATTTGTGTATAATTGGTTTTGTGGTGTATAGGTTTAACTTACTTTCAGAAAATTCTTTCTTAAAAGCTTATTCTATTTAAGTGAGCCCATTTCACTTCACTTATGTTATGTTCACTTTGCACCTAGTTTGTCAGATTGATGTTTTATAACTGACCGTTCCCCGCAACTTTGTACATACAGTGAAGTGACTTTTCGTAGTTAGTGATGGGAACGAAAATGTTGACCTGGGTTGTCAGCTACTAGCTATAATTATAGCTAGTAGCTGATAACCAAGGTCAACATTTTGGGATACCTTTTACAACGGGAAAAATTGAAAAAAACTATTTAAACTAAATTATTATAATAATCCGTTCAGCAGTTTTTGTGTGAAACTGACCATACAAACCGACACAATGTATTATTAACCCTCGTTTCTGGTTCTGTATGGTGTATGCAATACGTACGTACGTACATTTATTGTTTGCTGCTCAAGTCGTTAATTTTAATGTTTAAAAATGTTACAATGCTTGAGTTGGTTTAAAAGTCTAGACATTTGCCCTGTATTTAACAAATCACTTTTGACTTTTAAAACATGCTAATAAAGTTCTGGGATTGGGGCCAAACCTTAACTCTAAAGTTAATTACACGGAATCCTAAAATCATTTTTTCATTGAAATGCAACAAAGATGTAACAAATTTGAAAAAAATAATTAATATCTAACATAAAAACTCTCAAGAGATGACGAAATATTATTGAAATTGTTAGTTGTATTTGATTGTGCCAAGGTCGCTGATTCTACCACGGTAAAACAATTGGTGATTCGTGGTGGTGATTTTAAAATTCCATTACGTCATGTCTTTTTAACGCAATGCCAACTATTTTTTAACCGGCTCTTAAAAGAGAGGTTCGCAATTCGGAATGTTTGTTGAGTGTTGCCTTAAACATTTTATTGTTTTTTTGTGTGCTTTCCGGTCAGTTCCATTTGAATTGGGTTAATATTTGATCGAATTTTGTTTAAATCGCAAAGAAAAAACGGTCACTGACCCTAAGTATTTTGTTAGTGCCGGTCGAAATTAAAAGTGTATTTTTTTATACAAGTATTGCTATAATGCTTTTATTTAAGTAGATCGCCTCTGTGGACTAACGGTCCGGCATCGGATTTTACTTCATGAGGTTCGATTCCCGGGTCGGGCAACAAAATAGAATATGTATATTTTCAATTTTCTTTTTAACATCACGTTGCCCGGGATTGGATATGTACCCGGTTGGCGGTAGGCTTGCCACCTATGACTTTGTGGGACTTAGTGTCTTCGGCTAGTCGTGGGTGCCCTGGTTGTGCCTCTGCCTACCGCTCCCTGATATGGGCGTGAAGATACTTACTTACTTATTTAAGTAGTAAGATCATCCAGGCGCTACAAACCTCTTTTATAACAATACTAGCTGCTACCTGCGGCTTCGCCCGCGTTTTCACAGAAACCCGGTGTGCGATCGGGATTAAAAATAGCCTATATGTTAATCCAGGTCACAATCTATCTATCTTCCAAATTTCAGACAAATCCGTTCAGCCATTCGAGCGTGAAAGAGTAACAAACATCCATACATACAAACTTTCGCATTTATAATATTAATCATCCTGAGTTGTGACGCCGGGCAAGGTACCTTAATCGTTTGTTAGCTCTGATTAGTTAGCGGACATTGTTACATAATTTTATTAATTCTTATCTGAAATTTTGTGCCTTGATTATTTCTCTGCCTAATATTAACCCCTCGGCGGAAAAAGAGGAGAGCAATTAGTTTTACGTGTCCCTACGTACGTGTGTCTGTCTGTCTTTGGCATGATAACACTTGAACGGGTGGATGGATTTCGATGCAGATTTTTTGGAAGTTGACTTGATAGAGATGGTTCTTAGCTACATTACATATAGGTTTTGTCGGGGTTATAGCCATTTCGTGATTAATGTGGAGTCATTCCATATGAAATCTTCTGAAAAAAAAATGTGTCTGCTGTCTCATTTTAGATTTTGGTGTAACTTTGAGAAACTCTTCTCTAGGGTCTCAATGAACAAAATTTACACGAGTTTGATTTTTACAAGCGTTTGTTTTCTTAGTTTAAGGGTAAATGAGGATAATTGGCTCGGACGAGTTCTTTGAATATAAGCAGTGTGCTGAAAATGAGTGTTTTTTAGTCATTTTTGGTGAATTTCAATTAACTCGAGCGTCTTAACTGTTGATAATTAAAAACTCATGCTCCGCGGGAATTAAGTATACATGTCATAGACAAAATTCAGCCACAAGTTGACTTGAGCTGCCCACTCTTCATAGAAGAAAACTTTGCTCCAAGTTTTGAAATTTAAAAAAATCCAATTTTCAGGTTATGAAGAGATCGTGTTGACTGCGAGATAAAAATCTGATACTCACAGAATCTATTGTTCTTACCTTCTCCTTTAAACAACTACATCACTTGTTTTATTATTTTAATTTTTAGTGCATGTGCGAGCCGTTTTTTTTTACTACTGTACTGTACTGTAAGCTATCCTATCTTTCAAGTTGGATCAAACTACAACCTGTGAAAATTCTATTCAAATCGGTTAAGTAGTTTAGGAGCTCATCGCGGCAAAACAATATTATGCACACAACAATATATAACAATACTAACTGTTACCCGCGGCTTCGCTCGCGAAAAATTTAGATGTAAGCTATCCTATCTTTCAAGTTAGACCAAACTGCACACGGTGTGTAAATTTGATTAAAATCGGTTAAGTGGTTTAGGAGTCCATTGAGGACAAACACTGTGACAGGAGATTTATATATATTAAGATATAGGGATTTATATATATTAAGAGAATATATAAATTGTGGTTGTTTTTTGCAATGATTCCACTGCGTTTGAATAATTGTATAATGTTTTCCCTAAATTGTGTTATTATTTCGGCGTAACAATAATTAATTGGTGCATTTATTGATGTAATCATTATCAACTGAGTCGTATTTTCCCGCATATGATATGCATCTTGTTGACCTCAAATAAATTTTGTTTTAGGCAAATTTAACTAAAAACATCTTTACTCCAAATCTTTGCGTGGAAGGCATAGAGTATCGAGTGCCAATTGTCAGGAAATCCGTTTGTAAATTACAAAATATATGTAGAAAAATTCGAGTAATTGATCTGATTCGAAAATATTTACTCAACTCGCTCAAATTGGTTTCGCCGCCTTATCTCTTCCTGCCAGTCACTGCTCGCTATTGTTGTGCTCCGTACGGAGAGGCAGGGCTGCCTATAGACTTGCAAATGTAACTTAAGACTCTGGGGCCATAATGTAATGGCGCACCAGTTACATCGTCGTCTATATGCGACAGCTGTATCATGTCATCAGGAAAGCTGCCTGCGTGTTGGCTAACTTATAATCTATAAAATTGTACGTGTTTGATGTTGCAGACAACAGAACCCACCAGTTTCTACGCAGTATACGATGGGCACGCCGGGTCGGCGGCGGCAACGTACTGCGCGGCGCATCTTCATCAGTACCTGGTAGAAAGCCCGCACTTCAGCAGAGACCTGCGGCGGGCCATGCACGATGCATTTCTTAGGACAGACGCTGAGTTTATTAGAAAAAGTAATCAAAAGGTAATATTTTGCATTTTCATAATCGATATAGTATGGTTTTACTGTGATTCGCGTTTGTTAAAGGCTCTACCTACATTATACTTGAGCTCTCCCTGGGATTTCGTACTCAAATACCAATTTTGTGTCAATGGTACCACATAGGAAGTACGCTCTTTCATTAAAAAATAAATATTTTCATAAATGACGAAGGAAGCAACTAAAAAACTAATTCTGTACATACCTACATGAAATATTTTTTGAAAATAATGATCGCTATTTTTTGTATACAGGATACAAAACCTAAACAGGTTTATTAATATTTTTGTCGGTTTTTCGGTATGTGTGTTCATGCAAAAACAGCTTTTTACCAAATTTTGTGTACATAGTAGTTGCTTATACTTGGGGTTAACCCGAAAATCTTTTGTTTTAATCACTAACAATTGTACAAAGTTGCGGACAACAGCTAGTATTACATAATTGTATAAAAAATATAAACATTGAACGTATTGATCTACTTAGATTGGTTATAAGGAGTTCAGAAATATATTTAAATGTTTAGCTTTCTTATAATATTATAATTGCTAGAAAGGCCATTAATTTTAATAAAATGTGTTTGATTTATGTATTATGTTTTTGTTTATTTTTAATTATAATTAACATGATGGAAATGTTTAAACCTTGCAATTTACAATAAAATTAATTAGTCGTAATTGGCAATTAACATATTCAGAAGTTAACTAACATACGTATATGTATTGAGAAATCTTCAGTAGTGAATTATTATTCCAATTATGAATATAATTCTAAAGCAGCGGTCGGCAACCTTTTCGCAAGCAAGGGCCACAAGTGGGCAAAATAAAGTAAAGGTAGGCCACACTTTTGATGTTGACCCTAGACACCAAATATACTTATGTATAATTGGTCACATCCCATAGCACAAATGAAAATAGGCGCAGAGAAGCGTGGTCTTAAGGCTTTATTTTGATATTTATAACTTATTTACAAAATGATAACGGGCCGCAGGTAAGACGTCGGCGGGCCGCAGGTTGCCGACCGCTGTTCTAAAGAAAAGGAAATGGACCGCGTTACGCAATGTGTAACCAACAAAATGTGACTTACGGTTACGAAATGGAAATTTAATTATATGTAAGACTCTCCATGATACATGTGTATTGTTGTTGTGTTTGACCGCCTCGTTGGTCGAGGGGCTAGCGTAAACACCGAACTCCACAGACCAACCGCGAGGCTTGGGTTCGATTCCCGACGGGGGCAATCGTTGACCCACCCATAACACAAACATACAGTTTGCTGACTTTGGGGTTAGATTCAAGTTGTATAACTTGGCCATTTTTTTTATATGCGATCAACGAACAAGCGCACTGGTGTCCTAATGGGGTATTATTTTTTATTTCGTTATATTGTTGATGTTTTTACTGCAATCAATTTCTTTTTTTTTCTCTGGTGTAGTACATATATTTATATGTACATATTTCTTCTGAATTAGTTGCGTACACTCATACAGACCGTGTTACCCGAAACGAACCAATATCGTTTCAGGTAACACGGTCTGTATGAGAGATCACCGACTTATCACAAATGTCACTTTATTGAATAAGACGATACTATAACAAACAAGTAAAATTCCCTGATGCTAAAACAAGTTGTTTATAGATATCTAAGATGTTATTGGCACGTTGCCAATTTAAAGCCGATATGGGTGTTAGCCTCTTGCGAACAGTATATTTGCCGGATATCCTGTAAGTCGACACGCCAATGGTGGACATTGACGTTAATGGCAGCAGCGTTTCTTCGTAAAATACGACTAACTAACGAAACGTTAGGTTTTTGAAACATGGAGTCGTTTTGAATGGAAAAAAATCTGTTTTATTTTTATTTAAACATGGAGACGTTTTAAATGGAAAAAAATCTTCTGCTGTTTTATTTTTATTATTTAATCTCCGTCCAGAATAATTTATTGAAACAGTGCCACCGCTCTTTATCAGTGACTTTTTTATGCATTTTTTTAAATAAGTATTTTAAATAAGATAGGTAACTAATCACATCTTGAAAAAAGTATTTTCAGATCCGTATTTCGAAAAAAATAGGCAAACTGCAACCAGGACAGCCACGACTACCCAAAGACACTAAGTTCCACAGTATGATAGGTGGTAAGGCGACAGGACAATCGGGCACTGAATCACATTTAGCCAAATTTATAAAATGGAACCAAATTTCCTTTTTGTTTGCTGACCCGGAAATCGAACCCGGGACCTCGTGAGGTCATGTCCGACACATGTGTTCATAAAACGGACTCCTCCAATCTTATTTTTATTTTCGGAATTGCTTAAGTGAGGATATGCTCGAGGTCTTGACTGTAACCGACTTCTCGACTCTACAGCTTCTGTAAAAAAATATTATATTTCGTGGAGTGTACTTGACCATCATGATGGGTCTTACAGTTTTCTTCTCTATAGCGTCAGCAGTGTTCGCTATTGTAATTTTCCGGTTTTAAGGATAAAACCAGATAAGGCAGTAAAATGTAAGTAATCTACCGGAACACGATTGCGGCAAATAGGTAGTGGGCAGGGATTTGTAAGGCGTTTATACCAATCTGGATAATCAATAAAGTATGAATTGAGGATAATGAGTGTCCGATATTGTTGCAGCGCACGTCGGGCGGCAGCACGGCGGTGGTGATAGCGGTGCGCGGCCGCAAGCTGGTGGCGGCCTGGGCGGGGGACTCGCTGGCGCTGCTGGCCAAGCGGATGCGGCTCATGCAGCTCGTGCATCCCCACAAACCTGACCGACCGGTAAGTCACGCTAACACAACTCTCTGGAACAAGAAACTGCGAATGTAGATACCAGAGTATGTTCAGAGTCCTTAGTCCTTACCATGAGTTTACGGCTTGTCAAGTTTACTATACTCGCTACCGTCTCTGTAAATTATTTGTATGAAAACTTTGAACATCGCTTCAGTCGGTAACTAAGAGAAACACCCTAAAGAGAAACATTTTTAGACCAAAAGTGTCATAGATATTTCCACACGTAACTTACCGAACGTAATCTGTACCAACTCATGGTAAAGGATCTCGAGTTTTGGCGCCGTCGAGAGAAAAGATGGTTGTAGTTTATTCACAATTATTGAATTTCCTGATGATGTTAAATGAAATTAGTCAATTTCGGTGGCATTTTTACAATTTTGTGGAGTGAAAGTGCACAAATGAAATAATGATGAAAAAATGAATCGATCGTATATTTTCACGTTCCCGCTAAATCTCTTTAAATGAGCCAAATTATTTAAATGAGGCGAACACTACTCAAGATCCTGACATGACTTTGATTTGACGACTTGAAACTAATTTTGGGTAACTTGATGCAAATTTTAACTTGACTAATGACAAATTCTAACGCTAACGCCAAAAGCTAAAGAAAAAGTATGAGCAGGGAATTTTATTAATGGAGCGTTGTAAGCAAAGCCACGATTTGAATCAGTTAATAATTTGTGCTTATTCCCCATGTTACTTTATAATAGCGAAAGTATTAAGTATGTTAGGAAAAGCACGCAGGTAAGATAAGTGTAGTCGAAATTAGAGCGCTACGGAAAATCTGAGGTGTTGAGCTCAGTGATTGCAATCGCACAAGTGAAATTAAGAGATATTGGGATTGAAAGAAAGTGTCTAAAATGAAAAAGGACGTGCCCCATTAGTTCGGTAATGTGGAAAGCATGACAGATGAAACAAACAAACTAGATATACAATGGGAATGTGTAGGTATAGGTGTAGGTAGGTGCGCGGGAAGATCAACATTGACTTTCGTTGTTCAATTAGCTCGGGTTTTATCTGATTTGGTGTCTAGATTATCCGAAACCTACGAGTTTGCTTGAAAAAAAATATTGAATTCTCTGTTGGGGTAGATAGACAGTGTTACTATTTCGACAGACTTGCCAAGCTGTGAAGGAAGCTTAGCATGTCTCGATGAAAAAAAAATGGAACACATGGAACTCGATGCTTCTGTCTATCTCAAAAAACCTGGCGTGATAATATGTAGGAACAAATAAGAAATCACGTAGATCATGAAAATACCTACCTACCAAAAAATGCCTCATGAAAAATGATGGCGAGCTTATTCTTTTTTAAGATTTTTTTATGATTCAAGGTACAAGCAGACTCTCTTGGTAGTAAAAGATCATCGTTGCTATAGAGACACCATAGATGCATAGATGCTGCACCATAGCCTGTGTATCTTACGGCCAGTTTCTCAGGCGTCGTGTGCTAGTCTACAGGCTACTTTGTCCTTTGGTATCTAACACAACATTAACGGGCACTGACACTATAGAGACAAGAATAGTTGAAGGGGTGGAATCAATTCAGCTCGACCTAATGTTTCTCTATTTGTATAATAACAAGTACACGCATGCGTGGAAAAGAAAAGAATTATTTTGTAAATTTTATCTTGTCTGTTATTCTCGGGGTCAAATTTAAATTGAAAGAAAGTGTATAGGTTTTTTAGTTTGCCGTCTTACACATAAGCCCTTGCATTTTTATCATTTACAGGGTGAAACATGTCATTTATTAAAAAATAATTTATAGTAAGCGTTTGCATTAAATTCGCGGTGTCCAAGCTTTGGATCAAAATAAAACACACATACTTTCCACATTTCTTTTATTGTAGTTGAAACTGCGAAATTTCCTTAATATTTTTATAGCGAGCACAGACGTAATGGCAACAAGTTATTAGTTAGATTAATTATGACAAAAAGAGCCTTTGTATATTGCTATAACATCTTGGAGGATTTGACGATCTAATGTAATGATTTCCAGTCGTGGTAGAGTGCGATGCTGCTACTTGTCCGAATAGGGATCCACGGCCTTACCTATTTCGACCGCCATAATGACAGTGTCATGTTCCAGTCAAAAGTCCTAACACCTAAATGCAATTTTTTCAAGAATAATTTCTTACCCTTTTTTTATTGGGGAAATTCATCATGGATACCCGCTACTTTCGGGGGAAGTGGCGGGTTATGTCAGACTCCTACTGATTAAAAACCCACGCTGTCCACCCCTTCGCCAGGTACCGGGGCTGCGGGAATGCTTTCGCACACATCCACAGCCCCAGCGGCACCAGATCTTTCGATCCCCTACAGTCAGTCCCTCTCAAATGGGGACCCCATATAGTCGGAAGTGGTGCATCGAGACACAGCGTGCACCACTTCGGGGTTCGAGTGGCGACAGGTACCCTCGTACCTGCCGCAACCCCTGCCCGCCCCGCTTCTCCGCAGGCCTGGAAACCGGCAACCCACGCAGGTCAGATGGCCCACCACCCTGTGTGCGCTCCCCATGTCCCCTCTTGGACAGAGAGGGGTACTGAGGAGCGCCCTCCCTGGTCCAAATTGGTTTCACCGAGGCCTCGACTCGACCCCAGTTACTCTGCCCCCCCGCCACGACAAGGCTCGGACCCTTGGGGGGGATAATTTCTTACCTAGTAAAATAGGATATTTGTTTTTGTGAGAGGTTAGCGAAGAAGCAGACGGATCTGCTGATGGTATGAGATGACCGTGGCGTGGCTTGGCGTTGGTTTAATGAAATGTAATACATTTTTTTAAAAATTTGTGGTAAAGCGTTAATATACTTGTAAAGTATATACAAAATGATGTCTTTATATGCTGACACATTGTATAATTGCTATGATATTGTTTAGAATCGTCGCGGTAAGACCCATAGTTGACTGTTATCGTTGTTGACAATTTTGTTATCGTTTTGACCGCCTCATTGGTCGAGGGTTTGGCGTATATATTATATGCTAATTGTTACCGATGAACCGCCAAGCAAGGGTTTGTAGCTCGATGGGGTTAGATATTTTTGTTATGAATATATAGCGGTTTTTATATTTGATCTTGGTTTTGTTTTTTTTTCGAAATGTCTACTGTTATGTACGTCTAAAAACTTTTACAACGTCACCGGGCTAGTGGGCGAGCAGAGTGCTCAGGCAGAGATTGAAGTATGGTTGGGGCCTGGGACCCCCCACCCTAAGAGTGGCTCCTGTGAGACCGTACCTCGGCTTAGGATCTTATCGTGGTTTGCGTCGGAGGATATCGTGGCTGTGAATTTGGTTTTGTATTACATTGTGTTTTATAAGTACTAGTATTGTTTACTACCACCCATAACAAACGCAAAGATGTAATTTGTTTACTTAATGGTTACTTTACTTAAGATTACTTTATGTGAGAGGTCAGCAAACAAGCATACCCTCTTCTGATTTTAAGAAATAACCGGGGACTATAGACACCATAGATGTTACAGGTGCATCGCTGTCTTGTTGCCGGGATGTGAAGCCTATTGTGCAAGTCTACCACCGGCTACCCTACCCTCCAGGACATGTAAGAGTCATTATGGTGGCAAGAATAAGTAGGGCGGTAGAAACCTACCCGGGCAAGTTGCTGCCATAGCAGTCCACCACCAGTGGTCTTGTTGGTGTCGACCTATATTTTAACCTGTGTTCGTCTCTTACGAGCTGCCTGGCAGAATGACAGATGGTCCGTTCTACTCAGCGGACCCGGATCACGAGGAAAATTAAAACTCACCTGTAGTCCGTGCGAGATTCGTAAGAATTTACTTTACTGCCGCGTTTACGCTTCGAATCTACAAATGTATGGGTTTGTTTAGTTCTGTGAACTGTCCGCTAGAGGCGCTGAGGATAATTCTATACAGATTTTGTATAGTTTAAACTCTAACGCGGTAGTAAAGTGCTACTGATAACAATAAAACACCAGTGATGTCTCTTAAATTTTTTCTGTTTGCTCCGACACTGTGTCGGTTCCTGGCTCTATTAAAGAGTGGAGGCTAACGAATAAAATTAGAATCTATAAGAAAATCCCTATGTAGGTACAATAAATGTTCGTAAGAGGCAAGCGTCGGTTCGTTTGTCACGGTGGTACGTGACCGTGACTAGGTGGCAGAGTTATACGACGATTTGTTCAGAAATGCCTCGTTCAGTTCCCGTCTGCCATTTTCGTGTTTTAGTAAGACACGGAGGTAGCCGATTAGACGACAAATTTACTTACACCGGAGTCTCTATTCCAGCAGTATCAAGGAACAACGCACTGTTGCCGTTTGGCGTTTACATGTGATTTGTAGATATATCAAAATTCATCCGCTTTTAGTGCGTTATTTACTAAATAAAACATAATGTGTGCTACATTTGTGAATCGACATATCGGTCATAGTATCTCGATAAATATTGTTCATCTAATGTGCAACTTCATAGACATTTTTTCCCTAGTACTGCACCATATGTATTGCTGGCGGCGGTGTTTTCAAAAATTACGATTCGGGGACCTTCAAAAAAGAGCTTGATTATTTTTCATAGGACGGCAACTTAACTTTGAGATTCCTAAAGGCTGTAGGATTACTCTTGAATATCAATTTCATGCTAATTGGACACTTGAATCGGATATGTCACGTCGCATAATGTATATAAATTCTACTAATGCATTTTTTAAATAGGAGACAAACGAACAAGCGGTTGGCCTGATGGAAAGTGATATCCGCTGCAAGAGTAGGGTTACTCTTGAATCTCGATTTCATCCAAATTGGAAATAGGAATTGGAAATGTCATTTTACTAAGAGTACCTGCCTAATCTTGAACGCAATACTAGCAAATTGACATTTAGTTGATAGTAAACAATAAAGTGTTTTACTGGATTCGTTGAATTTTTTTGGAACTTAATCTAAATATTTTTGCTAGTATTATTTTTGGAGTAGGTATACATGGTAAAATGACAAATCCAATTCCAACTTCCAAGTTCCATCAAAACAAGATTAAAGAGTAACTTCTACAGGCGGCGGAGATCACTTTCCATCCAGTGAACCGCTTGTTCATTTTTTTCATACAAAACGTAAGTACGTAACATTATACTTATCCGTATGCTTATACATATTCGTATTATATTTGATGCAATAAACGAATATAACTATGATCAGTTAGTTAACTTAGTCGTAATCGGGTTTTTAGCCAACAATGCGCTTGTCCCTATTATGATGGTGTTTTCAGAACGCGTTCATAAATCAAATAGCAGCACCGGTTGGAAAATAGGTGAGATGCATCTGCATTGTATAAAAAATAGGTTAAGTTCTCGTGTGTGACTAAGCTAAGTCGAGTGACGTATAATGAAAACGTGCGATCTTTTATGCCGTGCCACGTTACTTGTTCAAACGGGAGAGGTACGCTTTTCGAGGGGAACAATTGGTGCGTTTTGCATTTGTTAGACAAACACTTTTAGGGCATTTAACTTGAATGTAAAAGAAAAGTAAAAAAATATAACCCGTTACCTATGGCACCTAAAATGTTGACCCCAAGCTAAGATGATAAGTTTATTTAGTAATGTTATTTTTACACCGGAACACGACAATGGCGCGCACTGATACTATGGTGGCAGGAACACATACGATGGTAGTACCCCACAAGAATATTTCTATGACTATGTCTGCTTTGCTACACTATTTTATTAATACTGCAATATTGATTTCCAGACAATAGGGTAAAGGTCGCCTATGACCTTAAAATATAGTCTCTGATATGAGATGTTAAGCCTTTTGCGTAGTTGTGTTATTTTAAAACCCGTATACGAAAATGGCGAAAACTTATGCTTAGACGACGAGAAGGTCTTAATCACTAGATAATTTTGCTAGACTAACGGACAATGGGGACATGACTAAATACATTTTAAACTTATTATTTATACGTAGTAGAAAAAAAATATAATTTGAATGAATTGAAAAACTAAGTGATTTGTAATATTACCTGGTTTTTCAATTCATTAAAATAATAAATGCTGTTTTACGCAATTTTTGGATGGAAACTATTTAGAAATTAGTTTGTATTAAAACAAATAAGTTATTTCTTGTTTACCTTATAGATTCGAAAATTCAATGACTCTTTGACCGTCTCGTTGGTCGAGAGGTTAGCGTACACGCATAACGACAACGACCAACCACGTAGCTTGGGTTCGATTCCCAACAGTGACATTTGTGTGATGAAAATCTAAATGTCTGTATTTTTCGGTCTAAACGTCTGTATTTAATAAACACCCGTTTATTAAATTTATTCCGGTATTTATACAATTATTTCTATGTAATAGTATCGTTGACTAATACCCATAACACAAGCATATCATTTGGTTAATGTGGGGTTAGATCAATATGCGTATTTTTTCCTGGCATATTTGTTTACTATTGATTTTTGTTAAATAAATAAAACCTTAAATTGAAAATAGACTAGGACTTGATTAACTCGTAAGACCTTTGTCAATCCTATTTCCAAATAAGTATTTGATTTTGAATTCCTGACATTCAAATAATTTTAAAAGAAGAATAGTCGCCGACAGTTACGTAATTTGAATAACAGAAATAAATCACATAATACAATAATATCTAGTTAGACAGGAAAAAATTTGCGTTGGTGTATATGTGACAAATTGTAGCGACGAAGATTCGTTAATAAAAATATGTTGGCGTTTGTTATTTGTGGGATTTACGCTAAGTTTGAGTCACCGCTTTAAATTGTAGGCACAAAGCGAGTTTTATTCATGCTTTGAAAGTCATTCGTACAAATGACGAAAGCTTCGTAGTGCGAAATAGAAGTGAGACTGGTCTGAATCACGGTGTCATAGTTTTGTTTATTATGTCACCAACGTATCTTAACCTACATTGTTTTATATTATACTAGCAACCCATCCTAACTACGCACGGGTGGACAAACTTCTATGTCATTATTCATAAACCTTCCTCTTCAATCGCTCTATCTATTAAAGAAAACGTATCAAAATCTGTTGCTTAGTTTTAAGGACATACAAAAGAAAGCGACTTTGTTTTACTCGTGTACGTATAGGTACTGTGCAGTGACTGGATATGCACGACTTCGTGCCCGTGGAATTTTACAAAAATCTAAAACAAATGTAGCCTAAGTCTAAGTTCTTATTACATCATCTACCTGCCTTCAAACGACAAAGATTTGCCGGAACAGAGAGACAATAATTGTAAAAAATATTGTTTTAGTATACGTACCGTGTATGTAGCTAATAAAAAGCGGTTATTTTAATGTTATAATCACTCTTATTTCATTTGTATGTATGAAGG
Source organism: Calephelis virginiensis (assembly GCA_002245475.1). Classification (NCBI taxonomy): domain Eukaryota; kingdom Metazoa; phylum Arthropoda; class Insecta; order Lepidoptera; family Riodinidae; genus Calephelis; species Calephelis virginiensis. Next base: position 423,691 of record NJDC01003776.1, read on the forward strand.
TGATTGCGAACAAGCAGATGGCACTCCTGCTAGTAAGAGACATTTGTCGCCTATAAAAACTACAGATGTTACAGGTGCTTTATCTGTCGGCTACCCTACTCTCTGGCACGTTAGTTAGAGCCATTATAAAATGTGATTTCATTTGCAATGAAGAACCCATTTTAATAGTATTATATAAAATTGTATAGATCCCCGCCATGACGTGGGTAAAAGTTGAACTTTATGGACATGGACAACATTAATGCTATTAGTTCAAATTCATATTACAGAGGAAGTTATTAGATAGTGTGATTACCTGGCATTCGCAATAGCGAGATCCGAGAAATAGTGGGTTTAAAAGAAAGTATTGGTGTAAAAATGAGAACGGACAATGCTCTGTTGGTACGCTCATCTGGATAGGAGGTCTGATGAAACATTGACGAAAGCATAAAAACAATACGCCGTGGAAGAATGTAAATACCCGAGGAGACCTAGGTGGACATTCCATGATCAAATCGATCAAGACATGTCCTAAATATATGTATGTATGTTTGCAAATGAAAAAAAATAAGAAAATGTATAAACTAATGGCTTTCTTTGTATTAAGAAGTTGAGTTACTAGCATCAATGTTGTCTATAAATATATCATAGTTAAAGTTGAAATGACAGCAATTTTGGTGCAATTAGATCAACTGGTTGAACTTATGGGCCATACTGTCGATGTATGCCCGGTTCCTATAATCCACTAGGCGTCATCCGTAAAGTTGACCATTCGTTTTTGCCTACTAAAAACGATGAGTAATTTATAGTTCCACAAGTGCTTTTAGTACATTACCTACGACGAGTGGTCGTGAGTAAATATTTTACTGGTAG